>OV121137.1:27089701-27689701 GCA_921294245.1 Brassicogethes aeneus
AAGAACACAATATTGTGATTGTAAATAAATATAAATTTGGTATTGCAATTGCAATATTTTTTGTCCTTTATTATTAAAATTGTTACTTAACACCTTTATCCACTTGCTTCTTCAATTATTTCAATAATGTTCTTTTTTCTAAAAGTTATTATACGAGTATACAAACTTGTCAAATATTATAATTATAATTAGACAAAAAAACAGACTTTTTCTAAATGTTAGGTGATTTTACAAAATTTTATTATACAAAAGACACGTACAGCTGTGATAAATTCAGAGTATTCTATCCATTTTCAACGAAAGATACTTTTGATAAGTAAAAAGGTATTGGACTAGTCCAGGTTACATAGTAATAATTACACAATAGGTATTAAGACTAAACAGAATAACAGAAACACTAACAGTTAGTGTAATTTTGTTAGTCTACCCCGTAATAATACAATAAACCAAAATTCAAGTTCTCTTGGTTAACCATTAGTTATTAATATCTTTGCTATAAAAATGCGTGGTTTATATATTTTATTTGTTAAATTCAACTTCCTACACATGCAAATCTATGTTAAAATGACTCCAATACAATAACAATATTATTTATATGTAAGTCTTACATTGCTTTCTCGTTAAACAAAAATATATTCACGAAAAAAAAGATATATAATTGTTTAAAAAAAAGCAGGAATAGACATTTCAATACCAATTTTAATCGTGTTGGTAAAAAAAATAATATTCTGACTGGAAATTTTCGAGTTTTTATTATATTATAATATGACCATCATATTGTCACATTAATATGCCGTATTCCAAACTTGTTACAGAATATGTATTTTAAGCGTTCGCCATATTCGGGACATCAAAAATTATTTAAATGTGAGACTTTTTTTTTAAGTATTTTTAACATGCATTTAATCCATGGAATGAACCATGGATTAAATATGTGTGCTTTGGTAAAAAAATATGCAAAAAATAATATAGGTAGGTACTAGTAGGTAAATAGATCTTTTTTCAATTTATCATTCTATTCAATAATTTTTCTATTGAAATTTATTCAAACAAGTTTTAAGAATGGACTTAAAGTAAACAATAGATTTCAAAGTAAAAACCCTTACACCTGTATCTCACATTACTCATATTTTAACCTAAATGTAAAGATTTATATTAAAAACTATGTATTACAGATATATATTACAGATTAAATTATATTAATAATTGATTATTCCAAGAAAATTTATAAAATTATTTATAAATTTTAATATACAACATATTATAGTTCATAGAAAATAACAAAATTTGTATAGATAAGTTCATGAAGTAGATACCTAAACGGGTAACTAATTTAACTTAAGTACGATATTTCATATAACAATAAGTTAACTTATTAAAAAACATAACCACTAGCGGATTTGTTAAGTAAAATAAAGGGCGGTACTTACCAGTCGCTGTCGCCTCTAACGCACTCAAACTGCAACTGAATGTCGAAAGTGAACAAAAATGAAAATCCACTGCTGCTGCGGCCTTAAAGAACGAACCCAAGCGAGATGAAAGATCCAGCATCTTAATCATGGTCGACTCCATGTGCGGAACTCCCGAACAACATTTGGCTAAAATTAAGTCAGCGTTGGTTTAAAAAAAACATTGATTTTTACTTGAAATATAAATTAATACAATTTAAAAATATTTAATAAAGTAAAAAAGTAGTAATAACATCTAATCGAATATTTTTATAAAGAACTAGTTCTCATATTAGCTCATATATGAGCTCATAATATATTAATTGATTTAAACATATTAAAATGTCCAGTTATATCATAAGCTTGGTATTTTTCAAGTATCTTAAAACAAATTTTTAAGTAATGTACATTACTACATTACATACGTATGTAGATCTATATTACTAAAAAATTTTGGCTTTCGTTAAAAAGAAAAAAATATGTTTAAAGAAACTGGACATTATTTTTTTTTCATAAAATGAAAGCAAGCATTGGTGAAAAACAGAAATTAAAATTTATAAAAAAAAAATAAGTACGCTTATGGTTCATGTATACCCGCATTGAAAGCACACCACGCACCGCCTCCGTCCTTTTCTGCCATATTAAATAAAAGAGTCCGTATATAAATGTGTGTAACTTTTGACGCTATAGTTGATTAAACATACAATTAATTCGGCACATATATTACTTAATACATAAAACATGTGCTTTATTGAAATTTATAATATCTCAAATTTAATGTTAATAACATGAAGTTCATGTCATAAACTGCAGTGATTTCTTTCTTTACTATACAGAGTGTTCCGAAAATACGTGTACAATAAAATAGGTACTTTAAATTCCTTGATTCAAAATAAATCTTATTTTACTTGTTGCTTCGTTTAACCGCAAGAGGGCTTTAAAGTTAATGAAGTACATAATATGCATATATATCATATGAAAATTTCATAAAATGTAAACGCTTTATATCTCAACAAATATCAATCTTAGCGATTCAACCTTTTTTAAAGAAAATTAAATTTTCTAAAAGTTTGTCCTTTACATTTTTTCAAAGAATACAGTCACTTTTGAAATATCTTCAAAAATACTAACACTAAAATAAGATTTAGTGACCCATACCATCCTACAGGTGCAGATTACAGCTATGGCACATAAAGCATTTTTGTATAACTTTTGAGTAAATCCCTTTTTGAAACAATCCAATAGCATAAAATGCGGCTGAGGTATAGATATTTAAAAAAAAATAATCAAAGTTTACGTGTATTTTAAATGGGAAATCTTTATACTCTTTGGTAGAGTACTTTGAGTTAATATTAAAGGCTCAAATTTTCAGTGAATTTTTTTTTAACATTTTTAACAAGATTTTGAGTTGGGAGCGAAAAATAAAAATAGCCGTGAAAAAAAAAGCACCCTAATATTTATATATATATATATATATGGGGTATTCCATACCAAATCGACCACTTTTGAACCCGACCCCTTTAGATTTTGCTGAAACTTTTCCATCCTTTTCTACCCTTTGAAAAACATTTTTGAAAATTTTTTCAAATTTTTTTGTCCAACCTCAAAAAAGTTATGAATTTTAAAAAAAAATGGCTTTTTTATTTTCAAATAGCCATAACTTTTTTAGAAATTGACTTTTGGGTACCTTTTTTTTTAATTTTTGTTTTTGAATGAACTTTTCAAAAAAATACACGAAAAAATACACGAAAAAAATTTAACATGATCAATTATATAAAATAATCGTTTTTTTTTAGTAAAATCGTCATTTTTTTGAAGTTCGCCATTTTTTTTTTTGTTTTTTTTTCTCAAAAAAAACTTCAATTAATTTGACAACTATCCCCGCTAATCCCGGAGTGGGCCGATTTTTTTTTAATTTTTTTTTATTTATTTAAAAAAAAATTGTCGAATTTTCTTTGACAATTTTTTTTTAAATAAATAAAAAAAATACAAAAAAAAATCGGCCCACTCCGGGATTAGCGGGGATAGTTGTCAAATTGATTGAAGTTTTTTTTGAGAAAAAAAAACAAAAAAAAAATGGCGAACTTTGAAAAAATGACGATTTTACTAAAAAAAACGATTATTTTATATAATTGATCATGTTAAATTTTTTTCGTGTATTTTTTTGAAAAGTTCATTCAAAAACAAAAATAAAAAAAAAAATGTACCCAAAAGTCAATTTCTAAAAAAGTTATGGCTATTTGAAAATAAAAAAGCCATTTTTTTTTTAAATTCATAACTTTTTTGAGGTTGGACAAAAAAATTTGAAAAAATTTTCAAAAATGTTTTTCAAAGGGTAGAAAAGGATGGAAAAGTTTCAGCAAAATCTAAAGGGGTCGGGTTCAAAAGTGGTCGATTTGGTATGGAATACCCCATATATATATTGTGGGTGGTTATAGTCCAAAATAACCTCAAATAAAGCATTGTTTTGTGCACCAAACCAAACCATATTAGCCAGTTAATGTCGAGACTATACAATTTCGCTGTTAAACCCTTCATTAGTCGCACTGTTTTCTGAAACGCCATTAGTCGCTTCGCTGTCTAAGACCGAATGTTAAAAATTACGTTTATTAAATATCTTGTGTATATTTAAATTTTTAAGAAAAACTCTATGTTAATATGCTTAAAAGTAATGTTTTTAATAAACAAACATAACAAAATATCAATTTAAGAACAAAAAATTAGTATAATTCTTCAGAAGAAATATTTTGCTCTGACTCGCTATTTTCATGCCTTTCCTTTACGAAATCTTCTTCGTCGTTGTCTTCATCGTCATTAAAATTACTTTCATTTTCAAAATCTGTGTCTTCCATTAGTTTTTAAAGTATTTGTTGGTCGGCTATGGAAGAATACATAGTTAAATTTTTAAAACCTTAATACTCGCATCGGTCTCTCGCACCGAAATAAATTCTGGAAGCCGCTAAATCACACCCATGCGCCAACGCTTTTAGACTTAAGTTCGAAAGGCTAATATAGGAAGGTACCTAGGAGGAGATAGCGTAAAGTCGATGCGCTAAAAAAGTACGTTAAAGCGTCGATATCACACACCGGGTGCGAGTAATCAAGGGTTAACCCTTTTGAGTGAGGATCAATGGTTTAACTGTAACAGTTTATCATGCTTTGGATATCCTGTCGGAAATGTGTATGTTACGGTTAAACACCGAAACTGGTTAGTCTCCACTCGTCTATTGGCCACTTCAAATTCAGGTTGATGCTTAACGATTTTTTGATCGAAGCATATGCATAAACATATATAAGACAAACCATGCACAAAAAGAAACTTGGTAGGGCTTTTTTAAACAATCTTTGAATTAAAGCAACAATGAATTTTCTAAAATAACATTTGAACAAAAACAGTACATTTTGCAACCTTTTAAAGACGTTTTGCTTCAAACTCAATCTGGATATCCAACATGTTTTTCGTTGCTAATAAATTTTCAGTACTCTTAATTACCAACACTACAAAACTGGTGCAAGTGGTTTACCGCTTTGCATCAGTTTTGTGGTGTAATTAATAAAAAAACTAAGATTTTAGAGTCAACAAAATTTAAGAGTAGGTACTGAAAATTTATTAGCAACGAGAGCATTGATTAATAACGTTATAAGGCTGTATAGGGCCAACTAGACTTTCAACAAAGGTTTTTTCATTGCATTATTTGATCGTGACTTTCTGAAACAGATGCGTTTGTAACAATTTGGTTTTGTTGTCAACAATTTTCAGAGCTCGTAATAGGTAATGGTAATTTTTAAGCCGTCTTATTGATGTGGACCTAGGGAAATTCAGTATCACTTACAATGACTGGAAAAGTTTGCTACTTTCCAGATGACCCACTAGATTTTATTGACTTTTCTTGACCACCTCGAGTTTCCTTGAAGTGGACACCTTGCTAATCTATTCAGAACATTTGTCGTAACAATAACATTAGAAGCGCCATAGGGGTCATTTTAACCATATACCTATAACTTATAGGTATATGATTTTAACCCTTTTCAGATTAAATTGTAATTATCTTTTGACCTAATAGAACTTTGAAGCTGAGAATTTTTGACTTTTCACTGATATAGACTATGAGCACAACTTATAAATAAATTAGTGTACTAAATACATAATTAAAATCGTTAATTGTTTAAATTGCACTAAATAGTATAGTCTAAACTTGTAAATTTACTTTTTCTTTAATAAATTATGAATTCCAGCTTTATTTTCTTTCTCTAGTCAGCAATTTATATCCCTAAAAACGTAGGGTCAATATGACCCCTTATGGCGCTTCTAGGTAGATAAAAATAACGGCGCTTCTACAACTTTACAACTTAAATTAAATCCACAATTAAATTTTAAAGCCAGACAAAAAAAAAATTATGAATTTCAGTTTTATTTTCTTTCTCTAGTCAGCAATTTATATCCCTAAAAACAGGGTCAATATGACCCCCTTGGCACTTTTAGGCAGAAGAAAATGACGGCGCTTCTAGCATTATAATTCTAGAAATCGCCATTCAGAGTTAATCCGTTACTTTTACTTTGAAATTAAAATATTTCTGTACCCTGCTGAAAAAGACGGGTAATATCGGATGATTGCGGATAAAAAACCAAGCTAGTTTTATGTCCATTTATATCTGTTTTTATCCGACATATCTGATTTTACCCGGCATGTCGGTTTTTGTCTGCAATTGCGGGTATAAATATTATCCGCGAACGTCGGGTTTTATCTATTTAGATCTATGTCTGCTTTTATCTGTTTTCATCCGCAAATACCTGTATTTGAGTTTATATCTGCATTCACCCGGTTTTATCTGAATTTATCCGCAAACATCTACTTTAATCCGCAAACGTCTGCTTTATCCGATTTCACCTGCAAACATCTGCTTTTATACGTGAAGATCTACTTTCATCCGCGAACATCTATTTTAATCCACAAACATCTGTTTTAATCCGCAAACATCTCATTTAGTCCGCAAAAGTCTGATTCATAAGATTTCACCTGCAAACATCTGCTTTTATCCGCAAACATCTGTTTTAATCTCCAAACATCTGCTTTTATCCGCAAACATCTATTTTAATCTGCAAATATCTGCTTTTATCCGCAAACATCTGATTTTATCTGCAAACATCTGATGTTATCCGCAAACATCTGCATTTATCCGTAAACATCTGGTTTTATCCGCGAACATCTGATTTTATCCGCAAACATCTGATTTTATCCGCAAACATCTGATTTTATCCGAAAACATCTGCTTTTATCCGCAAACATCTGCATTTATCCGTAAACATCTGGATTTTATCCGCAAACATCTGATTTTATCCACAAACAACTGATTTTATTTGCAAACATCTGATTTTATCCGCAAACATCTGCTTTTATCCGCAAACATCTGTTTTAATCTCCAAACATCTGATTTTATCCGCAAACATCTGCTTTTAATTGCAAAATGGACAAAGGAAATATAGGCAAACCGAACGCGTATGAAAGCAGAGATTTGCAATTAAAAGCAGATGTTTGCGGATAAAATCAGATGTTTGGAGATTAAAACAGATGTTTGCGGATAAAAGCAGATGTTTGCGGATAAAATCAGATGTTTGCAAATAAAATCAGTTGTTTGCAGATAAAATCAGACGTTTGCGGGGGTGCACTAACCGGATGAAATAAGGCGTTCGCAGATAAAAGCATGTTTACGGGTGAAACCGTATGAAAGCAGATGTTCGCGGATAAAATAAGATGTTTGCGGATAAAAGCAAATGTTTGGGGATGAAAGCAGATGTTTGCGGATAAAAGCAGATGTTCGCGGATAAAATGAGATGTTTGCGGATAAAAGCAGATGTTCGCGGATAAAAGCAGATATTTGCGGATAAAATCAGATGTTTGCAGATAAAAGCAAATGTTTGGGGATGAAAGCAGATGTTTGCGGATAAAAGCAGATGTTCGCGGATAAAATGAGATGTTTGCGGATAAAAGCAGATGTTCGAGGATGATTGCAGATGTTCGCGGATAAAATGAGATGTTCGCGGATAAAAGCAGATGTTCGCGGATGAAAGCAGATATTTGCGGATAAAAGTAGATGTTTGCGGGTGACTGCAGATGTTCGCGGATGAAAGCAGATGTTTGCGGATAAAATGAGATGTTTGCGGATAAAAGCAGATGTTTGCGGATGATTGCATATGTTCGCGGATGAAAGCAGATGTTCGCGGGTGATTGCAGATGTTCGCGGATAAAAGCAGATGTTTGCGGGGGTGCACTAACCGGATGAAATCAGGCGTTCGCAGATAAAAGCATGTTTGTGGGTAAAACCGTATGAAAGCAGATGTTTGCGGATAAAACCAGACGTTTGCGGATGAAAGCAGATGTTCGCGGGTGATTGCAGATGTTCGCGGATAAAAGCAGTTGTTCGCGGGTGACTGCAGATGTTCGCGGATGAAAGCAGATATTCGCGGATAAAAGCAGATGTTCGCGGATGATTGCAGATGTCCGCGGGTAAAAGCATATGCTCGCGGATAAAACCAGACGTTTGCAGATAAAACCCGACAAAAATAGACGAAAAAAATGCAGGTAATCGCGGATAAAAGCAGTTGTTCGCGGGTGACTGCAGATGTTCGCGGATGAAAGCAGATGTTCGCGGATAAAAGCAGATGTTGGCAGATAAAATCAGATATTCGCGGATGAAAGCAGATGTTCGCGGATGATTGCAGATGTTCGCGGGTAAAAGCATATGCTCGCGGATAAAAACAGACGTTTGCAGATGATTCCGGACAAATTCAGATATAAACGAAACACAGTGAAGACGGTTAAAAACAGATGATTGCAGGGGTGCACTAACCGGACATAAAACACAACCAACCGGGTGTTCGCGGATATAGCGATGCGGACAAAAGCAGATGTTATCAGATGATATTTTTACCCGCTTTTATCTGCCTTTATCCGGCTTCGACGAAGAATTTATACCCGCAATCATCTGCTTTTATCCGGTTTTGACGAAGAATTTATATCCGCAATCATCCGTCATTTTCAGCAGGGTATGTATAAAATAATTACTGTTTTAACTTAAGTCAACCTGAAATCTATACACCCTATACTATATTTAATAATTAAAAATATAACTTACCTATTTAATTAAAAGACAAAATAGAAAATATTTCGACGAGGTTTATGGATATGACCAATATTTCTGTGTCTGCAGAACAATAATATCAACACATGGATTATTTCTAAAAAATTCCAAAAATACCAAATTTATAATCTAAAAGAATAATTATTCCTTAATGTTTACCTTACCTGCTTTAAAATATAAAAAGGATATAATTTAAAAGAAACTTCAATTTGTCATTTTTTATTTTATTGCATGCTGCTTACCCTGCATATAAAAATGAAAATTAGTAACTATTGGCATTCATTATTTTGAAATAAAATGCTTTATTTAATCAACAAGTTACTTTAATGTTCCTTATATAACAGTATGACAAATACAGGAACGAAAAAACTGAGAAAAAATTAAACTGAAACATTTTTGTGACTAGTGGAACCTGCCAAGTCTTTGTTTTAAGGAAGAACTTTGGTATTTAGGTATAGGCAGTGTTATACTGCGCACTAAAATTAAAAACCAAGGTGGAGCGACTCTAAAAATTTCTATTGTAGATAGATATGAATTAACTACTGAATACACCACTAATAATAAAGTAACAGCAATTATTGTATTATTTCGGTGTTTAGGGAAAAGTTATCACAGGAAAAACATCAAAAACAGAAAACATTAATAAGTAATACCAAATACATTTTAAAACTGTGTCTAAAGTTAATAATTTAATTTACAAAATCTCAGCGTCTAGAGCTTAAAAAAGTAAAAATGTGTCATGAAAGTTTCAATTAACTCAAGACGCAGTTTATTTTAGACTAAGCCAGTAATTATAATTCCACTTATTCACATAAAGGCGGTAGGTACATATAAAAATTAAAAAATACTCTCATACATTTAATTGCAAATATTATCATACGAACAATTTCAGCCTTCATTTTCATTTAATTTTATCTTGAACATACCTTCAGCTATCAAATAAATAAAAGAACATTCTTGTAGCATTAAAACGGTTATTGTGAGCTGTAAAATAGGAACAAGGTAAAAGTAAATGAAACAAATTACTTAGAGTATCAAGTTTTTGCACAACCTCATCTTAAGAACTTTAATTTTGGATTATTGCATGTTTAATAATTTATAGTCACCAAAGTAGTAGTATTTATTACTGTTCTATTTTATTTAAATGAAAAATACATGAACGTTAATTTTTAAACGATTTCGCAAAGTAAAGGCAATTTGTGCACATTATAATTGACAAAAGTTCACCCAGCACGTGAAAAATCAAAGTAATTGGAGTTATTGGAGACAAAATACTTACCTTTACCAACTGTTTTAAAACAATTGCAAACATTTGTATTTTATAGTGCTGACACAAAATACTGAATAAAAAAACTAATAATTATTGAAAGTCTATTGTTAAGGGGTCTTATGCACCAAGACAAAAATAAAATATTGGAAGTAGTTTCTAGTTTTCAAATCGTGTTACAATAAACACTACATGTAATAAAATATAAAATTACAATTGGTAAAAAAAAGGTTGAACCTGCAGGTGATGACCAGCTAAATAAATACACATATTCAAAATCAAACCATTTGTTTGGGTGGGTTTATTTAGATCAATTAACTAGCATAAGACAGTGGTTTATTTTTCCAATAAAATTGTGTTGCTAAACATTCTGAAATGTCAGAGGGATACCTAAATATTACAAAACACAGCCAATAAGTACTTAAACACACAACTGCGTCGATGTTATCTCCTTTATTTCCAGGGGATCACGTCGCTCGCTTAAGATCAAAAACATTGAATGTGAGCAACACCATTTCAAAGGCAAATATGAATGATTGTGGAGAAAAATAAACGTTGTCAATAGTGTCAATTTTTACGTTTAGTGGGTTCTAAATTTGTACTGATACAAAATTTTCGATTTTTTTAGTTTGTTTTTTGTTTTGACTAAAAATAGGTTTGAAATGAAATACACCACAGCTAAACAAGTCCGCTATTGGCACTAATTATACAAAAACGGTTCCGCTTCTCAGACTCGAAAAAAGAAAAAACTGTACAACGTCGTACGCACTGTAGGTAGTCCGTGTTTTAACGCGAAAAACGTTCTTAGATTTTTGTTTTTATTGTGTTATTGTGACTTTTTTTGTCTACAGGCGGCAGAAAGAAAAACGACGGCCTTAAGCCGAAGAGCAACCGCTAGCGACGGTTGTTATAGGTGTTGGGGCGGCTCATAGGGCCACCGGGGCCGCCGCCGCCACCACCACCTCGGTTGTTGTAAGTGCGATTGTTGGGGCCGTTAAGACCGCCGTTGTTACGCGGTGGTCCGCCACTGAGCCCGCCGCCGCCGCCTCCACGCCTCTGTCCGTTGTTGTCGCCGCGAGGGCCGCGGTTCTGGTCGCTGTTTGGCCTGCCGCCGCCGTACGATGGCCGGTCCTTGAGCTTCTTCTCCTCAACGTTCAAGAGGGTGCCAGTCTTGTCGTTTTTCGGGAAAAAGATTGGCTAAAATAGTAAAAGGTATACATTAATTTGGGCACGCTGAATTAAAAAATGGGTCAATCAGTTCTTGAGTTTGCGATATTTGCGATATGCAGTTTTATATATGGAGCGTTCCATGCCAAATCGGTCGCGAAAAACGGGCATTTGATTAAAATTTTGAATGGAATTTATAGTGGAACCAAAAAAATTAATAAATCCAAAGTTTCAGCATTATTGCGGATTATGCAGTATAAACAATGGAGAAAGTAGTAAGTTTCTTTAGTTTTAGAATATTTTCGAAATTAAACATTGGAAAATTTAACAAAAAATTACACACAGTGTTTCCCATTTGTTTGCTACTTAAAATCTTTATTTATTGTGCGATTTTAACCGAATTTGTTTTAAAGTGTAGATCTTAATAAACTGTATTTTTGAAGCAAAAAATACCATATTTTTACAAATTACAAGGACTACTATGTCAGTTTTTGAGAGTAAATTTTTAAGAATTCATATTAGCGATTTAAAAAAATCTATACACGGCACTAAATTAAACTAAATTTTACTGATTATTTTTTGACGTTTGTATAAGCCAATAGAAACTGACAATTTTAATCATGTGCACACGTTTTAGCCAATCAAAACATTATTAAACTGGAAATATTCTGCCCTGGTAAGCCAAACCCCTGTATGTACAATATTGAGTTATACGGGACAAAAGATCATTTTCATTGTTAAAAACAATAAAAATTATCTTTTGTCCTTTAATACTTAATAATATTCTTGCGTATACGGGGGTTTGGCTTAGCACGGCAGTATTCACATGTGCCTATTTCCGCGGAAATAATTTCGTTTTGATTATTTTTATTTATAGCAACCAAATATTTGTCAGTTAACAACTGCCAAATTAAGTTTGTTCAGTGGTTTTTGTGTTCTCTGGTGAAAATATAAATAAAAAAAGTTTTAGTACATCATCCGTGAAAAAATAAATGGGATAATTAAGCAAAATGCATGCAAGAATACCATGGTGAGCAACGTGTCCATTTTTAAACAATTTGAATCATTTTGCGAGGAACAAGGTTATACGAGGGTTGCCTTTTATATTTCGGGAATGGCCGAACCTGCAGATGTCTGTATCGTTAAGTTCGACCTTTTAGACGGTGTTCTTACTTAAAACGTTTTGCAGGCGCAATTAGTATCATTAGCAGTCACAAAAATTAATGTCGGCCAAAAAAATGGAATTGACCCGTGAACATTTTCGTGCTATAATTTTTACAACTTTAACGTGGATTATCCCAACAATATTGCATCGATGAACTTAATTTGACTTTTGGCGAAAAAGTGCCATAAAAAACAAGTGCATATCGGTGGTGTTCCTAATTCAATCGTGGCCGTGGTTCGCTCACCGACGAATTTCGTGAAGGTCGTCCAAAATCACTCGTTCTCGCAAAAAACATTGATGATGTGCGTAATTGGTACTGCAAGATCGTCATGTGACATATCGTGAGATTGGGTCATCCTTGGGCATTAGTGGGGCCAGCATACATTCAATATTAAATGAACATTCGGCCGTCAGAAAAAATTGTTACCGTTGGATCCCACATAATTTGACAATCGATCAAAAAATGGTTAATGTCTAGTGGTCAAAAGAAATGCCTAAAAAATACGATGGCGGTCCTTCAAAACATGTTCATGACATTGTAACAGGTGACGAATCATGGATCTATACGTATGAACCTGAATGTAAACAGCAGTCGACTGTGTGGGTCTTTAGAAGCGGTTGATGCGTTCAAAATGCATGTTTTGCCTCAATCGGAGTGAAAAAAATGCTTCGAAAATTGATTCAAGTGCATGCAAAAGTGTGTCGATCTTCATGGAGAATATTTTGAAAAACAATAAAGCCATGTACGATGATTAATTGTTGTTTGTTTTTTCTATTCCCGAAATATAAATGGCAACCCTCTTAAGCTTGAAGAAAAGACACCAGTGACAAAACTAGCCGATATTTTAAAAGACTGCGCATTTAATATGAAAAAGCAAGATGGTGATGATTTAGAGGAAACCGTGATCAAAATAATGTGGAACAAAACGGCCAAATTGTTACAAGAATTGTATTTTGACACATTTGACAGAAAATTTGAACCATTTAAAGACATTGAATTCAAATATAAGAGAGTGCCAGGAATACGAAGCGCAAATTGCTGCAAAAAGAACCAGACAAAAGAAAGCATAGTTAAAAAACAGGAGTTGTTGGAAATGATTAAAGGCTACTATGAAGATACACCGACTGGATTACAAACAAAGTTTTATCTCATAGCGTCATATGAACTGGCCTGGCGTGGTAGAGAAGGTGCACCACGTTTGGTGCATTAATTTAAAGAAGAATAAAATAACGACGCGTCGCATGTAGTATAACCCGATATTCTCAAAAACAGCCCAACAAACACTCTTCAAAACAAGTCAATAAAGAACCTGTATTGTTTACCCTCAAGATATCATTCAAAAGATCTTTATACTAACTTTAGAATAATGTCCATTGATAATATTTATAAATATCAGGTGTGTAGCTTTGTTCATGGTTCTATACTTGAGAAGAAACACACGAATATTAATTTTAAAGCCAGAAATGAAATACATCTACACAACACAAGAAATAATAATAATTTAGCAGTTTCACACGTCTTTTCAAAGTATGGTAAAGCATGTTTATTATATAGAGGTGTTAATATATATAACAGCTTACCAGAAGATATAAAAACAAAATCGACAAGACATATAAAAGAGTATTTCAATCCTTGATAAGAGGCTAACCTGCGTGTCTTCTTCTTGAGTATTGAATTTGAAAAAAAAGTTCAGTAAATATGTAAATTGTAAATTAATGTATAAAGTATGTTTGTAAATTGTATATTTGTAAGACTATAATTATCTTATAAGATAATGTTGCTTTATCACTGTGATAGATATATATATATTGTAATTATTAGATGTTTAGAGTTTGTCCCTCTATAAACAATCTATGTTTCTTGGGATCAATAAAGTATTTATTATTATTATTATTATTATAACGTTGATTCCTAATAACAATTACCCTGATATATGCCCTGTTGTTTTGCTTCAAAAATTAAAAGTAAGCGAAACGCAAATATTAAAACTGACAGGCTTTTCTAACGGTTAACCCGGCTTAAAAAAATCAAATTACATGGGATGGTACAAAAATATGCCAATTGGCGTGAATATTATTTCGAACTGGCTCAAATCTGCTGAAATGATTGGTATAGATACAAAAAAGTTAATATTACCAATCACTCTGCAAGTCTTAGCAGTGTCTCATCTTGCAAAAGCGGGTGTCAATGAACAGGAAATCATCAAAATTACGGGTGACAATCAATATATTTCATTGAAACCTTATCTACAGTTAGACAGTGAACATCATTCAAAATTAATAAGTTTAAGAAAATATTGTTAACGCAACAAACCAAAGCAATGTGGCCCAAACATCCACACAGGGAAAAAACAAATAATAATTGTGTTTTTCATGTTCAAAATTTTAATTCGCATTAATTTCTGTACTTTAGGTTACTTACAAGAATCTTTATTTTGTTAAAATAAAAATAATATTGTAATAAGAGTTTTATTGCTTCAAAAAAGGCAACAGGTTTTCGAATATTTTCGAAATTTTCAATTTCAGTCATTTGTGTACGTTTAAGCCATTTAAAAGATTAT
Source organism: Brassicogethes aeneus (assembly GCA_921294245.1). Taxonomy (NCBI): domain Eukaryota; kingdom Metazoa; phylum Arthropoda; class Insecta; order Coleoptera; family Nitidulidae; genus Brassicogethes; species Brassicogethes aeneus. The sequence continues at coordinate 27,104,450 of OV121137.1, forward strand.
TATATTGGAAATAATATCTACTAGAATTTATTTTCGCGAAAATTTTATATGTCAGATGACAGATATCTGTAATCAGTATTTTAAAATAAACAGCAAAAGCTTTAGTTCAACAGGATGAAATAAACGCTCAAATAAGAAAGGATACACCCTTAAAAAAACTACACCAATTATACAAAATTTTAATTGTAATTAATTTTGATATAGGTACCGTAGTATAATTTATTAACTTTTGTAATAAAAAAATTAAACCCAATATCATTTTGTAAACTCTATATCGTCAAAAAACAATCTTTTGAATACCACTCAAAAGATCAATAAATTAAAAAATAATTTTCCAGAAAATTTCTCAAAACTCAAAAATCCAGACGTGCTAAATTCAAATGTAGTTTCAGCGGGCGAAACATTGGAATATCATGGTCTTATACATGGCGCAGACCACTCTTTTTATGGACCTGTGAAATAAATAAAATGAATATACAATTTAATTTAAAAATTTCGTATTTCAACAACGACTTTCTTTTATCAAATTTTTCTATAAAATAGTAAATAAAGGTACTTCTAGAACTCTCTTGATTTCATAATTTTTGAACACCCTGTGATTTGATTTAAAATTGTTTAATGAGTTTTTAAAACAAGCAGAAGTTTTTATAAACAATTAATTTTCTTGTAAAACGTATAATAAAAAAGTTTTTCTATAGTCAATCCTTTCTGGGTACACTGTAGAACAAAATCCAGACTTGTGTGGGCTAAACAGAGTTCAGATTTAGTTACGTGTGGCGCTGAGTAACATTCACTTTCCAAATGGGAATTGCCACCAAAAATTTAATAATTCTCCATGACCTTCAATAACTAATTACTGAACTCGCAGTGACCGCCTGTGACAAGCTAGTAACTAGTCAGTAAATACTTAGTAACTTGTCAGTAACTTGTTAGTAACTAGCCAGTAACTAGTAAGTTACTAGTTAGAAAATTGCCGTCGATCAGTGGCTCGATCACTTTTATGGTAACGCTTTTTGCTTTTGACAGTGGTAGTGACAGTTCTATATGCAGTGATATTTAAAATCTAAAAATGAGTTGTGAAAAAGAATGAAGTCTACTACAAACTTTGTAGTACAAGAACATAAGACAATAAAACAATAATAAATCTATAATTTTTTTTCTTGTAGGCACTTATAGTAGAAGTGGCATATAAATTTTTGTTAACATTCACAACACGGTTGTAGCCGAAAAACATACAACAAAAAAACTCCAGACAAGCAGAAATAAACCTTAAAATAGGTAATAGCAATAAATCCAAAGTAAATTCAACAAAACACCCAAGCTTAATTATTAACGACAAATTACACTGGGTAAACTATATAGAACATAATAAAGTGTTTGTTTAGTTATATCAAGATACGTTAATTAATATATAAAAATAGCAAAAACTAGATATTGAACTCAAACAAAATGTCAATAAAAACTTGTATAGAAAACATTTTATAACGTCATGAACGAACGCGACATTAGAAATCGGCAAATGCTGTAAAATTTTGGATGAAAGCATATAGAAATTAATTTTTTTGTAAAACTTAAATAGTAACCTCAAACAAGCAGGTATTTTAAATGAAAAAATATTTTATACTTTATTTTCTAAAATTTTCTCAAAATGTAATGGGTGGGAATTTATCGAGTATTAAAACTCTTTCGTGTTTATTCTTGAAGTTTAAGGTTATAAATTACGTCGCAATTTAACTATTTGACTTCAAATATAGTTTTTGTTTTGTTAAATAACACATCTTATTTTTTGTCAAGGTGGGGTAAGGTTTCGCGAAAATGCCCCTAAGTTATTTATTTATGTATAAATATGTTACATAAATGTTTACGCTTAAAATCTTAAGTAATAGAAATAAAAGTATAACAAAATAAGAAAAATTTCCGTGACCAGCAGCCACTGCTGATTTGGAAAATTATTTATAAAATATTATGTATGAACTAAATGTATTATGTATTATATATGTATATATATTTATAAATATATACTGTGAAATTTGTTTATTGGAATAAACGTTTAAAAAAAAGTTAAGCAATAATAAACAATTAAGTAGTCTTGGCAACTTTAATAATTTTTTACTCGGAAACCAGATGGTCTAAAACTTTGTAAATGTCTTTTAAGTAGACCCTACTACAACCTAAATTTTTGTCAAAATTTTCTTAGTAACTAATATTGTTCCGAAACCTCCCTAATAATATTAATATACATTAATTTAATATATTTTCAGATTTCCGGTTTTGATTTGATAATTATTCTTTTTTCCAATTTTTCCAAGTGGTCCAAAAAAAAACGGAAATGTTTTTTTTACAACTTTTTTGGAAATCTCTAATTTTGTTCTAAATTGACAATATAATGTAGCGTCTTAAATACTAAAAAAAATGTGCGTTACGACCACACAGATAAAGTGAAACTTGTTTTAGGCAATTTAATAAAATTTGTGTTTTGTTTTTATTTAACCTTTTAAGTACATGTTATTGATATATTATTTTGTTGAAGTTTACTTGAAGAATTCAACATCATTTTTATCAGTTAGATCAGAAATTGAGAAATTTGATTTTAAGACAGAAACAATTGGCTTATGGTATTAGAAGTAAGAAACATGTCCTCAATCAAGCTTTTGAACTTTTTTCGAGGTTTTAAGCTTCTTTAAGCTTTTGATTTCTTATTATAGAGTCTGTCCTACCATTTATATATTTGTACTAATGTGCGAATAATCTAATATTTTGTAACGCCAAGTTCGTTTACCCCATTGACAAGAAATTTTATTTAAAAAAACTTACTTTGTGACTCAAGCAGTTCTGCACGCCTTGTTGCGAATCATAGGTAATAAATCCGTAATTTGGTGGAGCTCTGCCACCTGGAGGGATGCTCATTTTGTTGTTGGGTTTGCTGTGCACCTTCAAGTCCACAACCGTCCCGAATTCGGCGAAGATCTCCCTCAAGTCATCTTCTGTGGCCGAGTGCGGCAAATTGCCCAAAAACAGCTGGTTCACATCATTGCTAAAGTTCATACCCTGTGGTCTCCTCCTTTCCTCGCCTAAAAATAATTATTATTGTTTAGTTAAATGAAGGGCAAACGTGCGCTTTGACCACACAGCTTAATTAAAACTTCTTTTAGCCTTTTTTTAATTAATAATTACAGTGATCAACAGCCATTTTGCAGTTGGGTTACAGGCAACTTTTAACTTTTTAACTATTTGTAGAGTAATTTGGGTGCGCTGATTTCAAAAATGATCATCATATAACTCTTAACTTTAACTTAATTTGATATATTGTAAATAAAAGTTTTTTTGATATGCAAACATTCAAATTCGTTTATACACTGCCCGTCAAAATTAACGCATAATAAGTAAAAAATTCTAACTCTAAAACGCCTTTACCAATCTTTATTAAATGTTTTATAAAAATACTTCACTTATATCTCACTTTACGTGTTTGAGGGTTTTTCAAAAAAATATTTTAAAAACCCTTTAATTAAATAATAAAAAAAACGTTCTAAAAATAAGTTTATAAATAAAATTTTATAAAGATAGGTAAAGGCGTTTTAGATAATAAATACTTAAACCAAAGATTATCAAAAAATACTAATTGTACCCTTTCAAACAGTAACTCCCTCTAAAAAGCAAAAAGTGCTGTTAAGTAAACAATTTTAGTCCGATTTTATTAAAATTTACAATAATGGTAGCTTAGTTTGTCCATTTAATTGTGTTAAAATTTCAACTCAAACAAATAAAAATTGACAAAATGGCACTCATAACAACTCTTATATTTATGGTCATTTTTAGTAAAGGGACCATTTGAATAAAAATAATCGAAGTATTCGATTCTGGTGTGCATTCTAATGCATTCGATTCTCAACAAAGTATTCGAATACTTCAAACCTTTCGAACAGGCCCAGAGCCCAATAACAGGATTACGTTTTTATACATTTTATTTTTATTTGCCATGGCCTATTTTGCATAAATTATCACGTATTTACAAAAGTTTTGAAAACCTGACAAATAATATAGTTTATGTTTTATGACAAAAATAAAGAAAGCATGTCATAAATCAATTAGTAGGTATATCAGCCGGTTTAGAATTTATATTGCAGCCAGTGCGACGCCAACCCGCTCAGCCCATAACGAATTGTAGACCAAAAATAAAATTCGAATGGTCATTCAAATACAGAGAATCAAATAATTTGTTCCAAAAACATTAATTCAATAAATGTTTTCAGCTATTTCGGAAGTTACGATTCGGAACAAATTATTCAATTCTGTGTATTTGAATGATCATTTGATTCTTTAGAGTATTTGAATGCAAAGTATTTGATTCTAAAAATCAGTCGATTCTCCTTAAATATGTTTCTGGAAAACCATTATTTATTTCTTCAGATAACTTTTCGTTTCGAAAAAAAAACATATTTGACATTTTTTTGACTTTTATTTTAGTATTGATTCATGTAAGAACTTTTTTATATTTTTGAACATTGTCATTGTTTTTTGTTTTAAAACCATACTTTCAGTGAAAGAATGTGTTTAAAACTCGTATAAATACACACAATTTATTTAAGAAGTTGAACAAACGCCAGAAGCAAAACTGACAATATAAATTTTTACACGAGCGGTTGTTATTAGTAATTTTTATTTGTTTGAATTAAAATTTTAACACAATTGAGTGGATACATGAAGCTACCATTATTGTAAATTTCAACTAAATCGGACTAAAATTGTTTACTTAAAAGCACTTTGAACCTTGAAAATTGTCGAATTTTTGCTAAAAATCGATTTTATTTCGTTCAAAATAGGATTTTTTAAGGGAGTTACTGTATGAACGTGTACAATTATTTTTTTGTGTTTAATTACGACTTAGAGCTTCATTAAAAACGATCCTTGGTTTAAGTATTTCATTAAAAAAATACAGGGTGTTTCAGATTTGTGGTCCTTTAGAAGTTTCTGGGGAACAAAAAGATATCAATTTAAAATTTTAAAAACGTTTATAATCCATTTAAGTCTATTTTTACAAATATTTGGAACAAAATACTACTTAGTAAGATCAACTTTGTTATTTTAAATGAAACACCCCATAGGTATATTTTTACATTTTTAAATTCAACATTAAAATCTGAGTAAAATACCATGTCCCAAATATTTTTCGAGTTAATAATTATTTTTGTTAAAATTTAAGAAATGCGCGTCAATCAAAAATTGACTAGGTATAACTTTTATGTTATCAGGTTTGCAAATATAGGGTTGTAATTTTTGGAACCTTAAAACATTGTTTAAAATATTCCATGTCAATTCTTTAACATTTTTTAACAAATTACCTGAAAAAAACAGGGCAAATTAGGCCAACTTAAAAGGTTAATAACTTTTTTATTTCAAATGTAATAAGGAGTCCGAACTGTATGTAAAAAGGAATCTTCCTAAGATAAGAGGGCGCTGGTGTTCCGTTTGTACTGAAAGAATTGACTAATTTGTGCCGAAACGCTACCAAAAGAGCAGACGTCAGTACGCATCGACAATCTGCGCCGCAGGTGGTGAAAAAAAAAATACTTAATTTGTGCAATTTAGAAGGCAGGTTTTATCAATTTCCCCTATTAAGTTCGGGCTCCTTGTGTAGGCTCCATGGTTCAAAATTTAATGGCGTCAATTTGTCAGGTTGTTAAAACAATTTGTTGACTAACTAAATTTTTTGTAAACAAAATTACCTATTGATAAAAAATAGCAGTCAGTTAGTCAAGAATAGCAACGTCTAATGTAAAAGTAAGAATTAAGAAATGCTTGAATGTAAATGGAGGACACCATAAACATTTAGTAATAAATTAGTAATAAAAATTGTTAATTAAAATATTGTTTATTAAATTGTTATTTACGCATTTTTTTGTTATTAAAATATTTCATTAAATAAATTTCATATTTTATTGTCTCCAATGAGCTAGTTTTTTATCTAGTTGACATCCTACAGCTTTGTTGAGTTTTTTTCAAAATTAGCAAATACTGTTTTTATAAGTCACTGACTACTATTTTTTATCAGAAATATTGTATACAAAACACTTAATTATAATTATAGTTAACAAATTGTTTATAACCTGAAAAAATGACGCCGTTAAATTTTAAAGAATCAACTCACCCGTCACAAAAAATGTTAAAGAATTGATATGGAATCTTTTAAATTATGTTTTAAGATTTAAAAAATGTCAACCCCATATTTGCAAACCTAATAACAAAAAAGTTATAGGCTATTTTTGATTGACGCGCATTTCTCAAATTTTAACGAAAAAAATAATATCTCAAAAACTATTTACTTTAGGTATAGGACATGGTATAGTAATTTTACTCGGAATTTTATGTAGAATTTAAAAATGTTAACATATAACAAAGTTGATGACACTTCCGGTTAAACCGGCCTTTTGTTTAAAATATTTTAGAAAAACAGACTTAAATGGATTCCAAACGCTTTTAAAATTTTAAATCGATATCTTTATTCGTTCCCCAGAAACTTCTAATGGACCACGAATGTGAAACACCCTGTATATAAACAAATTTGAATGTTTGCATATTGAAAAAAACGTTTTCTTACAATATCTCGAAAACAAGAGCTAATTGAGTAATATGATGGTCAATTTTTAAATCAGCGCACCCAAATTACCCTAAAAAAGTTGCTGGTTACCCAAAGGCAGACAAAAAGTTTCATTTTGCTGACCAGTGTTATTGGCTGTAAAGCAGTGTTATTATTTATGTTATAATGTTTAGATTATTGGATTTATTAATAATATCATATTCATCAGTTACATCAGAAATTGTGACTTGATTCTAAAATAGAAACCATTGCTTTATGGCATGAAAAAATGAGCTTTTTGACCTTTCAAGCTTAAGCTCAGTTTTGAAAATTTTAAAAAGTTTTCCCGCCATTTTTTTAATTTAAACTTAAGTGTGAATTCGTCCTATTTTTTAAATTTTGATGTACTATTCGAATTTGTCCCACCCTTTTTTAAATTTATGGTACTGTGCGAATATAAGCGTGTGCGCGCGCCGTTTTCGTTTTATCTTTCGTAACTCAAAGTTTTACTTAAAAAATCGGTATATTACCTTCTTCATTCATAGAGTTTCTACCAGGAAGGCCCCTTCCGGAATCTTGTCTGGGTACGCGGGGTTGTTGTTGTTGTTGGTTGGTTCTAGGACCACTTCTGTTTGAATTGTTCCTAAGACCCAAACCTTGGTTTCCCGAAGGCTAAGAGCGCAAATGAAATGTTAGTGACGGTTTAGTGTAATTTTATTTATTAAATAACTTACTGGTGAAGTGGGCCTCATTGGTTGCGACATTGGCAAGGGATTTGACTGAGCCGGTAGACTGCCATATGGCATGCTGCTGCTCTTATCTGAAGGGGACTTGAGCAAATTGGCCCATGTTTTAGGTTCGTTAGAGGCAGATTCGACGGGTAACTCCGGTTCTTGTTCAGCGGCAAAACCTTCATCATAGACTGGCGGCTCCTCTGGCTCTTCGACGGGTTCGTCGAGAACCGCAGGTTCTTCAATCTGAGCTGGCGGCGGGTTTAACGATTGCACGAGACCAGTTTGTTGCAGAGGCTGAGGTAGGGGTGGGCCGAGAGGTTGGGGAACCGGACCCCCGAGGACGCTGAGGTCGTCAGGGTGAACAGCTCCATTCACTGTGGGCACTTGGGAAGTTAAGACGTGGGGCGGAGCACTGTGGAGGTGAGGGGCGACCTGCGGAAGGTTTCCTTGAAGAGCAGCGCTCGGGAAATAAGGAGGTAGACCTTGAGGCGACATTTGAGGTACGTCTCCTAAAACGGGTCTGTCGGAGTTGATGTCCTCACCGGGATCGGAGCGGACATCTCCATCGCAGTCCTCATCGGAGATGATTTCATCTTGATAGCGAAAGATATCGTTGTGCACATAGTACTTCTTAGGACTCTGTGCGGCCAAGACAAACGTTTGAGTGAAACGACGCATCGGCTGACCGGCGTTCGATAGCTCGCCGGTTACCTGCACGACAACGCCATTTCCCAACGTGGCCTGCGAATCCACCTGAGTGATTTTGGCATGACAATCGCGGAAATTCAGCTGTTGTATTTTTTGGTGTATTTGCTTTTGACCGATGACGGGACTTGTCTCGCGATTTGGAGGGTCCAAACCTCCATGGACAAACGACGATTGGTGATTATAGAACCTTAAATTAAAAACAAATGTTAGTTTATTGGGATTGCTTTACTTTTTTTTCAACTTTGTTAAATTGCAACAAAGTGGATCATTAAAATTTAAAAAATATATTATTTATTAATTAGTTGAAAATTTTAACAGCTATTCCTATAAAATTCTAGCCTGATTTATTTGCTTAAAACGCTGTTTTCCTAAAAAAACCACACTCAAAAATACGTTTTTAACATATTACCTAATATTTACCTACCCTTTTAGCGGACAAGAAAATTTCCTTCTGGAGAAAATTAAATTCTGCGTCTGTTCACCGCCAAAAACTACATCCTTTATCAGAAAATACTACTACTTCTTACAAATGAATTATAAAACAGTTATAACCCTATTTTGGGAGTTTTCATCGTTATTCTATTAAATTTAGCGAATTTAAAGCATCAGACTATTATGAGTCAAGCATTGCTTGCTTGCATTGTCAAACTATTGCTTTTTACTTACAGAAATCTTTACAAACACCCCATATATGAGATTTTAAACCAACAATACTTTAAGAGGGGAGAATTCAAAACAAATTTAGGTGTTCACCTGTTTCCCAAAAATACCCATTTGCAACCTTTTAAAATTAAACTTTATTTAAAAAAAGTTTGAGCTATTTTTACATCATGGAATTAGTAAATGGTAAAGCCAGGATTGTTTTAAAACAATAAAAAACTATTTACCTTTTAAAAGGATGTATGATTTTTTTACATATACGAGTAAATGCAATAATTTAATAATATACAGGGTGCCTAAAAATTTAATAGGGAAAATTTAGTGCTTGATAAAACTCACAAAAATAAGAAAAAGTTTTTATGAACTTGTATGTTTTCAAGATACAGATTATAAAGATATTAAAAAAAGATTTATTTTTTAAAAAATTTCAAAAACTTCTTGGCTGAAACGGGCAAATGGCTTAATTTAATGTAATTAAATCCAGAGGCGGCGCTGGGGCATCCCAACTTGATTTAAAAATATAACTAGGTACTGCTTTATTATTATTTATTATCACCCTGTATTTCGAAAACAAATCTTTAAAGCATTTGTATGCTTTGTAGTAGTTAGCATAAATTAAAATAAAAGTATATATGAACTTGTTTTCATATAAACTTTTTTATAATTTTTGCCTTCTAACTACTAAATTTTCATGTTTAAAACCTGAGACACCTTGTATATGTATATTATTTAGGGTGTCCCGAAAATAGTGTGCAATATCCTAAAAGCGGTTTTAGGGCCAAAAATAGGAAAATAACTTTATATAACATAGGTCCCTAAAGGGGCGCCCCTGAAGCTGTTTTATTATTATTATTTCTGAAACAGTGAGATAAAATAATGTATTTTCGCGAAAAATATGTATTTTTTTATTAATATTTCTTGTTATATATTTTAAATTGAAAAAGAAAAAGACATTTTTTTTATTTGTTATTTTATTTTTATTCGAAAATGGTGCATTTTATAGATGTTTAACAAGAGTCCTTTTTTACGTAGAAAACTCTATTTTTTTTTCTGCAGCCAAATTTGGGGCTAAAAATTATAGAAACTTTCCCTGTTTTTTATGTAAATGTCAATTGTTTAACAGCTGATTTGCAAAGTTAAGGCCAATAAACTAAATAAGAAGAAGTTAATTTGTATTAATTGAAAGAAGAAGTTTGTCAAAGATCTCATCATCAGAATTCATAAATCGTTTGCAAAAAACCCTTTGCATAAAAGCCTTTTAAAAGGTAAGCAAAATAAAAACAATAACAAACAACGGTTTCGATGTTTATTTATAGGTACAAGAGAAAAAACTTACGTTTGGAATTATTACAAACTAGTGCAAAAAAAGAACATGCTCAATGCAAGTTTTGTAAAAAATATATTTGGTTAATGCAAATGCAAAATGGTCAAATATATAAAAAAGGTAAATGATTGGAAGTACTTTTTGGTTTTAGTAGGTTGTCTTCAACATTAGAGTTAGGGTGCACATATGTAACAAATAGGTGTATTTTATATTCCTTGAACGGGATCGTTGTATGTAATACGTTATTTCTGACGTCATTTAAAGTTGGTGGGTTTGCTTTACCCATTTTAAGCTCAGGTGATGACTGGATTAGACTTCCCCCCTCGGATATTGGTGTTTAAAATATTTCCCTTTTTTGGATTATGACCCAATTTTAATAAGGTTGAGTTTTTTCTTTTAGTTTTGTTTCAACAAACATTGTTCATTTTATATTGTTTTTCTGTATGTAGTGGTTTATTATGTATTTTTTGGTTTATAGCTGTTTAGATTGCAATATATGAACTTATACCTCATTATGCTGTAGTATAGTTAGTTTTTGTATGGGTTCGGTGGGAGTATCTGAATTAGTTCCTTCTAGGTCAAACATTAAGATGTAGAGCTTGGAGCCGGAAAATATTGCTACTGTGACCAGGCGCGTACGCAGGATTGTGTCCTGGGGGGGGCAAAGCCTGGTAAGTTAACTGATAAGACATATTATTTTTTATTTTTACATTATGTATGGAAAAAAATAAAATAAATAAACTCTTAACACAGCACAAAGTTAACATTTTTGTTTTATGCAAAAATATTTGGTATAAAATATTTGCCACTTTTCCACATGTCTTAAACTAAATAAAAATAAATATTGAAAAAATTACAAAATAATGTCAATCCTTTCTTTTTCTGTTTTGGAGTTCATTTAAGACCTCTTCCACAGAAATTGTTATATTAGGATGAACATATAAAAGAGCCAGCCCATTCATCCTCTCTTCTCTCATAGTAGTCCTAAGATAAGTATTAAGCAATTTTAGTGCAGAAAGGCTTCTCTAAGCTGTTGCAGTGCTTACCGGAAGTGTGCAGAATATTTTCAGAAGTTTTGATATGTTTGGGTATATAAATTTTTTTAAAAAATTGAATTGCGTTTGATTGATACTCATCAACTTTTTGCAGATATTCCCACCATAATTCAAGTTCTGCTCTCCAAACTGCATGATTATTGCACTCCAGATCTTGGTGATAAAATGTAGTAAATTGAAAAAATTTAGAAATTTGCTCCTCTTCTATAACTATGTCGAATTTCTGTGGAACCAACAGTGCGAATGAAGACAACAAATTTATGTTTAATAAATCTGCTTTTTAATTGTGTCAGGATACTGTCCAAGAAGTTCTTGGCAAGAAGGAGTTAAATATATTGTGCTATATTTGTATGTTCCTGAGGAGATTTTTTCCTATTTTTTGTCTTTGGAAATTACCTGTAGAGTATTGCACACTATTTTCGGGACACCCTGTATTTTTTAACGATCCGTGTATATGTCTCCAAAGTTATCTGCTCACCATTGCTATTAGTTAAACTATTATTTTTGGAGCTTAAATTCGCTTAAATTAGCAAATTTAAACAGAAAAACAATTAAACGTCGGGTTTCCGAAATGATCACAAAAGTAATTTTTTTTAATGTTATATGAGGCGTTCTTCTTTTTTACCGTCAATGCGATTAATTTTAAGATTTTATAAAAAAATATATGGTTGTCTTTTCTTTAATGAAATTATTGCACAAACCATATTAGATTCCAAAAGCAGTATTAACTAAGTATTACTTGTATTTTTTTCGAAATATAAAGTTTGGTCCGAAACGGAGGTGTCCCCAAAACACCTGAGTCACAAAAATGTTTTACTTTTATGTGTTATGCAAAATCAAAATTTCTATACAAACACTTTTTATATAGCTCAATACAGGATAATTATTTGTAAAATTAGGCGGCGCATGTCACAATAATTTAATAAAAATTAAAATGCAATTTTAAGATGTTATCCATTTATTTGGATACTTATATTATAGTGCCTATATTGTTATAAAAAAAAATCAGAAAAAAAACGCGGAACAAAAGAATACTGATTTAATTCTTCATGAAGACATGTAATTGTCGATGAAAAAAGAACGACCTATATATATATATTAGGGTGTGCCAAAAAAACTCGATATTTTTTTTTTCTTGCTCTCCACCCAAAATATCGTAGAATATGTCCAAACAAATATTCTGTTAAAAGCGGAGCTCATAATTTCACTTTTAAGAGGTCCCTCATCGAATCTGAAGTTTTGCCGCTTAAATAACACAGAAAACTGACTTTTTTACCTTATTTATTCTTGCAACCTAGGAAGAATTTTTTTTTTCATAAAATCCATGACTAATTCTTACAAAGCATTAAATTTGGACAAAAAAATCTTATTAAGCCGAATTTCTATTTTCATTATTTGATTTTTTCCAGAGCTTTAAATTTAAAGTTAATAATACAAAAATGATGACTTTATACGCCTGTAACTTTTAGAATATTGACGATACAAAAAATTCGCCTAAAACTTTTTTGTGGTCCATCAGACATGCTAAAAAATTGCCATTTAACTTTTTCGTCTAACTTCAATAGTTTAGCTGAAAAAGGCAAAAAACGTCAAATTTTAAATTTAAAGCTCTGTAAAAAATCAAATAATGAAAATAGAAATTCGGCTTAATAAGATTTTTTCGTCCAAATTTAATGCTTTGTAAGATTTGGTCATGGATTTTATGAAAAAAAAATTTCTTCCTAGGTTGCAAGAATAAATAAGGTAAAAAAGACAGTTTTCTGTGCTATTTAAGCGGCAAAACTTCAGATTCGATGAGGGACCTCTTAAAATTGAAATTATGAGCTCCGCTTTTAACAGAATATTTGTTTGGACATATTCTACGATATTTTGGGTGGAGAGCAAGAAAAAAAAAATATCGAGTTTTTTTGGCACACCCTAATATATATATATGTAAATATATAGTGCGAGAGATGACTTCAAAAGTGAGGTAGAGCTCCTTTAAAGCCCCTTTATAATATATACACAGGGTTTTTCTAAATTGATGGCTGAAGGGCCTCAATCCTTGGATGATTTTATGGAAAAAAGTTAAAAGTTTAAATTTTAAACCGCTTCAAAATGGCAATAAATTTATATACAAAAATGTTAGGGTTAACTTTTTTCATGTCACAACCATTACCAATATTTTAACTTCATTTTGTTTGCAGTTTTGCATAAAATGATGTGTGTAAAATGATAAAAAGTGAGGTTTGGTAAGATGTGGTGGGACACCCCTCCCGCTCACGTGAGATTTACGCTATAATTTTTAAATCCTTAAATTTATTTGATTTGTTGTAACAACGTCTCCGACGTGAGATTTTTATTGACTCTATTTGGTAAGATTTTGCCAAATCCCTTCCCCCATTTTGAGCTCACGTAATTAATGGTCGCCCCCAAATAGGCTGAAATATTACACATCCAAAAACGGTTGTTATGAAAACAATTCAAGTAAGTTAAGTTGAGGTTCACTTAAATAGGACCTGGTGTGAAGTACAAGGTATAAGTGCATTTTTGCATGAAAATAACTTAAATGCAGAATTGTATATAGCAAGAAATGGTTTTGTCAATTTCCCCTATTAAGTTCGGGCTCCATCCTCGGCCGATCCTCTAGCGATCGCGCCTCTAAACATTATTATTTAAAGTTAATAATACAAAAATGATGACTTTATACGCCTGTAACTTTAAGAATATTGACGATACAAAAAATTCGCCTAAAACTTTTTTGTGGTCCATCAGACAAGCTAAAAAATTGCCATTTGACTTTTTCGTCTAACTTAAATAGTTTAGCTGAAAAAGGCAAAAAACGTAAAATTTTAAATTTAAAGCTCTGTAAAAAATCAAATAATGAAAATAGAAATTCGGCTTAATAAGATTTTTTCTTCCAAATTTAATGCTTTGTAAGATTTGGTCATGGTTTTTATGAAAAAAAAATTTCTTCCTAGGTTGCAAGAATAAATAAGGTAAAAAAGTCAGTTTTCTGTGTTATTTAAGCGGCAAAACTTCAGATTCGATGGAGGACCTCTTAAAATTGAAATTATGAGCTCCGCTTTTAACAGAATATTTGTTCGGACATATTCTACGATATTTTGGGTTGAGAGCAAGAAAAAAAAAATATCGAGGTTTTTTGGCACACCCTAATATATATACAGTTTTAGAACAGCAAGAACATTTTCAAAATTATGACGATTTTTTTTTAGATATCCGCTGCAGAAGCAAATATAGAGGAGGAAATAGAAACTTTTACGGATATGTAGGTACAAGTTCTACATATTTGTTCACCTATTAAGAGAACAATTTGAACCAATAGATTTTTTTTTGGTAAAGTTAATTTAAAAATGCGATATTTTTAAATTAATGTGTGTACCTTTAAAACGCCCTTTATCGTACATGTTTCCATGACACTAAGTGACCTTTTAAATACACATTGACAAGTTGTGGCTTTACGGCTCTTTAGTCACGGGCTGAAGTTAGCAACAGGTTTTTAGTCACGGGCTGAAGTTAGTTTTAAGTTAGTTGACAGTTGTAAAATGTCATACAATCGTTAAAATAAAGTGCCTTTCTTGTAAAATAATACTAAATGTAAAAATTATTTTATTATCTCAATACAAAAATATTAAATAGTTTCTCAACGCCAATATTTGAAAAGTTTATATGAACATTGTACTGATCTTTTAATTTCGCCCGCAGTAAACTATAACTTAAATTCGGGCACGGACTGTAAAGTCCTCATAAAACATTTCCTTTACTTTCACTGTGAAAAACTGTCAATTTTCAAGATACATTTCGATTTATAACCTTTATAATTGTGTTTATAAAATGTAAAAATGTGACATTTGACAGTTGTAAATAATAAGTATTTGTCGTAGAAAAAGTATAGTATGCACCTCGTTTATAAACTTTTATATACACTCATTAATCTAAGCACGTGTATAAAATGGCGTTTATCAAACTTGATACATAATATACTATTATGTACGTATTATTTATTTAAAAACATACCCATATCTACACCTATAAAATAATAAAAAAGCATAACAATATACACAAAATAAGAGTTGTTTGAGGTTATGTGGTTTTTGCGCATGCCATGAATTTAAATTTAACCAATTAAAATGTATCTTGACAGTGTTGCCCAATTGCCAAATTACTAAACTGGCAGATATGAAACAGGAACTGTACGAGGTGAAGAAACACTTCTATTTGGATAACGGTCAGATAAAGGTAACTGTAAGATACTTAACCGCCACTTTTAGTTGGACATTGATAAACTGAACCTTAGACGGCTTTTTTCTGTCACAACCCTAAATTATTTTATTTAATTTTAATTTATTTTTTATTTTACAAATTTTGGTAAAAGCATTTAGTATTTGTATTTTTGTATTAAATACTTTTAATCTAAGAGACCAACGTTCAATGTTAGTTGTGTTGTGTTGTGGTTTTTTTTTCTTATCAGTCATTATCAATAATAAGGAAAACTTGCTTAATCAGTGCTTATCAATAAGAAATTTCTCTTAGCGACGCGTTGCGCGTGACTACCCTTGATATTTTTATCCTTAGCCGTTCATTCGTAAGCGATTTTTAATTTTAAAAATTCAATGGTTTACCTCTTGGTTAAAACCCAATAGCTATGACAGAAAAAACCGTTTCTATCTTGTTTTATGAAATAAAGCAATTTTATACTAAATATGAATAGTTTGTAGGTACTCATTGACTAAAATTGGTTGGTTACAAAAGTTTATAATTTTTTTTGTTAATGATTATTTATTATTTTTTTAAATTATCAAAAATTTATTAAATTGGATTATAAGATTTTAATTAAAGTTTATACTAAACAACAAAACTGAAAAAAAACAACTTGTAAGGACCCGAAACACTTGTATTTTAGTATGGTATGCTATTTACCACAGACCACCAAAACAAATGGACGGCGCATTGCCATTCAATAACAATGATTTGTTTGCGGTCAACAAACGGTCACAGTCTAAGCGTCAAATTGGAGATAGAATTTTATGTTTTCTTCCAGTGACGTCAACAAACCGTCACATTCTAAGCGTTAAATTATTAGGTTAGAATTCTAAGGTTAAATTGGATAGAATTTTATGTTTTCTTCCAGTGACGTCAACAAACCGTCACATTCTAAGCGTTAAATTCTTAGGTTAGAATTCTAAGGTTAAATTGGATAGAATTTTATGTTTTCTTCCAGTGACGTATTGGGATTAAAAAAAATAATAAGTAGGTAGGTACTTACAAACGATATTTCCATGTATTGTTATTTTTAGTAAAAAATAATGTATTTAAACTCCATAATTAACCTTAACACGATAGAAATACACAAACGAAAACACAAAACAACAAGCTGCAGCTGACATGTCAACCTTTTTCTATGCTGTCAAATATGACGAATTTACCAACGTTGTTAATAATTATTAAATTATTTACTTTCTTTAAATAGAGAAAAATAGAGAGACAATGATGAACAAATCCTTTTTATAATTTTTTTATTATTCAAACGAGTTACTGGTAATTATTAATGTTCATTATGTTATGATGAACGTCCAAAAAGGCGTGTAATATATACTTCTGACAACGTTGGAAGCCGTGTTTCTTTCGACGGTGTTTAGAATGTGAAACTATGCTTTACTCGCTTTTTAAACGTAAACAAATCCGTCCATTTGTTTTGGTGGTCTGTGCTATTTACAAATAAACTAAGCAACAAACATTTTAAATAGGAATATATTGATAAACAGCATGTCCCAGAAAATTGTAACTGTTATTAAAATGATACATATTTTCCTTAAATGACAACATTACCCAGTAATAAAGTGGAAGTTTAATTATTAAGCATCATGGCAACAAACAGTATTAAAAAGTGTCAAAATGAATTGACCAAATTTGTTACTTTAAGTTACAGGTTAGTTATTCTATGTCAAACTAGACAGAAGCATTACATTATTACAATACTCACAACTTGTGAGTCACAAGACATTATTACAATACTTACTAAAGGAATACATATCTAATTGAGCGTTGCCAGATTCTGTTAAAAAAATAGAGTACATTTTGTGAGAATTTACCATAATTACAAAAATGACACAATGAAACAATACAAATTGTAAATTTGATGTTACCCAAGTATTGTTGATTGTGCCAGTTTTGTAATTAAGGTAAGTAAATTCTTTTTTAGCAGAATCTGGAAACCCTAATGTCAATTTCAACAAAAATGCTATGAAAGAATCTAATTTTGAATTCTAACTGTCAATCGTTGTCTATGGTGTGATGTTAACAAACCGATTAATTGTTGTGATAATCAATTGTTGCCATGTTGCCAAATGCATGTTGTTAAAGTGCATTTTCTCATTAGATAAAATATTGATTTCCAATGAAACCATTGCTTATTGCATTATGTACATTAGGCCTAATAGTGAGACTTAAAACAATATAAACAAGGTAAACCTATTATTTTTAAGTTTAAACTAAATGTTTATGCTCTCATGTCTTTTTAAATATTAAAGGTAGAGGATCCTGTAGATCAAACAATGTTTGACAAACATCTTCAAGGTAGTGTGCGACTTCTGGGACACCCTGTACAGTGTACAAGCATTGACAACATCTTACTCAATGGTACAAGCATTAAAGATATAAATAAATACTAGGCTACATGATAGTAAAAGAACTTATTGTTTAGTTTTTTTTTTGTTTCTTTATTGATCTTTGTCAATGATCAATGATCAAAGGGTGAAGTTAAGCATTAGCTGTTCTACCACTTAACTGTGAACAAACACAAATAAACAGCCATACCCATGTGGGATTTGATCCCACAACCACTCGACTTGTAGTCCGAAGCACTGACTACTACACCACCAAGGGTGGTTTACAAAGGCAGACCGAAACTTTGTACCACACAATTTTATCAGCTTTAATTTTAATTTTTATTGATTTTAAGAAACACTAATTACCTGTGGAGATGTGTAGGGGCTTTGTTAAGAAGTGTGTAGTATTGCCGTACAAATTCACGGCCAACACTTTGTGGTGATGGCGGGGCCTCCATTACCATTCCTGATGATTTAGGGATTAAACCAAAATAACTAGGTTCTTGTGTTACAATAATCTGCAAACTAAAATCACTATTAGTACAAGTATGACCCAGAGGGGCATACAATTTACATGAAGGCATGAGGATGGGTTTTGCAATCTTCTGTACACAAATGGTGGGAAAAAAATAACTTTTGGCAAAAGAAAATAGCAAACTAAATTATTGTTGATCAATTTCATTGTGTGCATATACATAACCAATTCAAACTAATTTACTAATAAAAAGTGGTTTAATTTTAGTGCAAAGCATTGTATAATAAATAAGGTATATTAAAATGCTACTAAACAAGGTATCTTCGCCAATGTAGGGCATTCTTAAAATTTGTCAAACAACAAAGGGGGATTCCATTGCAAGCACACATGGGATGCAGAATGCTTTTTGCATGCTAAAGTGGTTATATCTGCAATTATAAGGGTTTTCATTTAACTTAAACCATAATTATTAAGATATTCTATGATATTTTGTTAACAAAACCGGAATAAGTCAGGTAAAACGTAAATTTTTAAACAATGCCGCGATGTTGAATTGATGTCCATGTCGTAGATAGTAAAACCGGCGTTTGCAGATACAAAATACGTCGATAAATACTAAATGGCTTACCTTGGCAGATTAAGAAGACGATGGTGGTTATCTTCTTAAAATATAGTTAATTCTGGAGGAATTATTGTAATGTAAAATTGTAGACGAAACCAGAAGCGCCGCAAAAGCACGGGTGTAAACTTTATAAATTGGCAATTCGTTTGTAGTTTGTCCACGGATAGCAGCGCTCCTCAAGGTTACTTTTTTATCTAGATTCCCTATGCAGAAACTTCAACGGGCATGCGCGAGAGGAAGTGACATCACGTATTTTTAAATGACGTGAATTTAAAAATGTAAAAATCTAATCCAGGTTTTCTTTCTCACGTAACTGTTTATTAAAATTATAATATAGGTACTTGATAATAATAATAATAAGTATGCAATTTGTTTTTATACCAACAAATATTTTTAATTTATTACTAATTACCTAATCAAATAATGTCATAATTATTATTTTAAAATGCCAATTTTGACGTTAACTGTCATTAATAATTCTCAATAGACTTGTGTGATTAGAAAAGAAATTTATAGTTTAATTTTGGATTATTTATAGCATTCAAAATGCCTCACTGCAAGGTAAACTTTAATAACTAAAAGTACATACCTATACCCATATATGGGTATGTAATGCCTACATATTTTTTACTAAACCCAAAACATTCCAGGGAATTAAATTAGGAGCAGTTTGGAGGACCTGTAATAAAATTCGGGCTGCTATTTTTCGCCTTGGTTTAAACTTATGGGAGTATTTTGTGCCATTGGACCCGCAAAAAAATTGTCTTATATCTGGTTCGTAAATTTAAATTAATTTTATTTGTTTACACAAAAACGGAAAATTGGGAAATTTTCAAACAAATTCACATTTAAATTTTTTCCGTTTTATCCGTAGCACGAATTGAAACATTTTTCCAATTTTCCGTATTTTAAGAAAAATTGCATTTATTCTCGTAGGTATTATCCGTATTAAGAATACCCCAGACTGAAATGAAGTTTCGAAAATATTCCGGGAATATGCCCTATCATCTAGGAATAATCCGCTTCATTCTAGTAATATTCCTTGGGAATATTCCTAGATCTAGGATCATTCGAATGATCCTCTAAAACTTCCAAGCACCATCTAAGAACATTCCCAGTGAATATTTATTGTGAATATTTCATAGAATAATCCTCTACAAGTTCCAAGCAACATCCCGGACAACATTCGTGATATTCATACGAACATCATGTCGTGATTTTCACAAATTTTATTCATACTGATATCATACAGAAGTCACCGCGTGATAAATGAAAATCATACGAACGTCACGTCGTGATTTTCACAAATTTTATTTATACGGACATCATCCGGATGTCACTGCGTGAGAAATGAAAATCATGTCGTGATTTTTTATGCCATCGCTGTTTGTGATTGACCGATGGCACAAAAAATCATGTCGTGATTTTTATGCCAACGGTGTTTGGATAATCATTTTTGGGCCACGTTCGTACACTAAGAGAAAAATTATGTTGAATCAACAGTTTTTGCGGTTAAATACATTTAATATTTTCTTGGATTTAAATTAACTATATATAGTTCATTTAAATCCAAGAAAATATTGAATGTTGAATATTCAACCACAAAAACTTTTGATTCAATATATATGTAGGTATACTTTTTCTCTCAATGTACGAATGTGGCGCAAAAATAAATATCCAAACACCGATGGCATAAAAAATCACGACATTATTTTTTATGCCATCTGTGTTTGGATATTCATTTTTGCGACTCATTCGTACATTGAGAGAAAAAGTATGTTAACAATTGAATCAACAGTTTCCCCAGTAGCACAAAATATTGGTCCTATATGGGGCGCATATATGCCCAATATTTTATCTGGGACCAATATTGGATTTATTTAGCCGATGTTGGCCCTATATTGGCATAAAATGGTTATTTAATATATCTTGCCTATGTTTATCCAATCTTGGTCCTATATTGGCATATTATTTTACGCCAATATATCATTAAACATATTTATCCAAGTTGGGTCCAATATTGGCATATCATTTTAAGCCAATATATCATTAAAAATATTTATCCAAGGTTGGTCCTATATTGGCATATCATTTTAAGCCAATATATCATTAAACATATTTATCCAAGAAGGTCCAATATTGGCATATCATTTTAAGCCAATATATCATTAAAAATATTTATCCAAGGTTGGTCCTATATTGGCGAAACATGATTATCCAATATATCATAGTCGCACGGAGAAAAAAGTTTATTGCTCCCAAATAAAAAAAATATTTAAATATGGGACAAGGGTACAGTTTATTTATCCTAAATATATTTTTATTCCCGACATATAAAGTTTTACTAAAGTATATTTATCGTTATTATTTCGACTATTTAGAGGTAATAAACAATATATTCACTACAAATAAAAGTACCCAGATAGCACACATACGTCCACTGGATATCCTTAGGACGTCAACCCAGGACATAGTGGACGTCCTACGGATATCCGAAGACCACGAATGGACGTCCGTAGGACTTCCAAAGTAGACACTTTTGGTTGTCCTTTGGCCGTCCTATAATGGTCTATTAAAGACTGTCCTAGGACCAAATTTGGCCATAATTTGGCTGACAGGAATAAAAACTAAAACACCTACAATTTTTAACCAAACATTTTTATTCACCTATATTATAATTACAGTACAAATGTCCAGAGGACGTCCAAAGGATATCCCCTGGACATCTCAGTGTCCAAATGACATCCATTGGACGTCCACTGCCGGTAAATTCGAAATTCAGACATTCCTTGCTTTGCGCTGACTTCAACTTGTCTGGTCCACCTACAATGTATTTTCCCTATGACATAGGCTATGTATAGCTTGCAAATAAAGAAACGGTATATGAGCTCATGAGCACCACATAAAAAAAATTCACGGTTAAATAGGAATAAAAGCTTTTCTAGATAACAATAAAAATGATAACCTCACTTTGTAGTTTGGTTGTTGTAAAATTTTGATGTAGGGCTTTGGGAGGATAAAATAAAATTTAGAAAGTATAGAAAGAAATCCCTTGGAAACTAAAAACAATAAAAATGTGTTTTTATAAAATATTTTTTTTTAAATCCTTGTTTTCACGATTTGTTTACGCCCAATTATCAGTGCAACCGTAAATTTTGTTTGTGTGGTACAGTCTATTAGTCAAAACAAACCTAATCTAATTACTTACTTGAATTTATTCTATTACAAGTCTATAAACAGCCAATACCTAGTAGAAATCACAACACACAATGTAGAAACACCGCCATAAACGCCATCACACAGCAAAAGAACGCCATTGCAACGGATTATGGGAAGCGTCGTCACGAACCCGTTCGGTTCTACCCGAAGAAGACCGATGTTTAAAATTTAAAACTATACGTTATAATAACGGTGTTTTTATACATTTAAACGTAATAGCGTTGAGTAAAGAAGTAGTGAACTTATTAATCAATGGTAATAGAATTTAATTGAATTTAAAAATGATGCAATAATGGATTTTACTACCTTTACGTGATAACAAGAAATTTTAAATTAAATATAAATGTATAAATCCCGACGAATAGTACGAATATGTATTATAGACTACCTATATTCAATAATAAACTTAATTTTTTTGTAAATTAATCTTTCTTATAATAAGGCTAATCGATTTGATTGACTCTCTGTGACACCCTCAGGCTGTCCCAGGAACATCCAAAGAAGGCAAAAGAGAAACCTCATAAAAATAGGTGGTTTATATAATTTGTACATGATATTTAATATTACCCACAAGTTATTACATATCCGAAATTTCTTGAACGAAAAGTTTAGGCATGATAGCCCATGGGTGCACCCACATAGTACAAGATGTCCAAAGGATGTCCAATGGACGTCATTTGGACATCCTGTGCTGTGTGAGCAGGAACGTCCAATCTAGGTAATTCTCGACTTAGCCAGGCCGAACGGGTCTGGGACATCTATAGAACGTCAATTATAGACCTGGTCCGGCTAAGCCTTATTTGGCTTACTTTGGACGTCCAAAATACGCCTAATCAGGCTAAGCCGGACAGGGTCTAGACTTGACGTTCTATGGATGTCCCAGACCCGTTCGGTCTGGCTCAGCCGAGAATTACCTAAATAGGACGTCTGTGGGTTATCTTGTGCTATCTGGGTATTAGACCTGTAAACAGTTTATTTGTCCCATTTTTTTCTCAGTGCGATGTGTGTGCTATGTTGGCCCCATATTGGCGTAAAATGATTATCCAATATATCATTGAAAATGGTTGCCCAAGGTTAATCTAATATTACCCTTACATTATCGTAAAATGATTTTCCAATATATCCATGTCACCCCAGTAGCACAAAATATTGGGCCAATATATTAACTACATTGGTAAAATATTGTTTATTGGCCCAATATTGGCAATCTTTAGCCAATATTGGTAATTTATTGGCATTACCACCTTCGCATTCATTTGATTTTAATAATAACCCAATATTGGGCCAATTTTTATGAAACATGTTACTGAGAAAAAAGCTTTCTATATGTGCTTATATTTCATTCAATTATGGAGTAAAATCTTACCAAGTTCAAACTAAAAACATAGATTCTCTTTTTAACAATTAAACGGCATTATATATAATGTCCTATTTTCTAATATTGGACCTATATTGGGTATATATTGTGTAGGGAAAATTCTGTAGTACTGACAACACTTGTACAAAGCCAACACATGCTGCGCGCGCTCGCCGCGAATTCACGCATACCAACAACCGGGTGGAAGTGTCAAACACCGTGTTTGACACTTCCATCCGGTTGTTTGAAACACGTGTAAAAGTTTTTCTTCGTGATATCTATAGGTACCTATTTATCGATTGCAAATTAACAAAATTTGTATCCTGTGCAAAGTAAATGTAAGTACCTATACAATTTAATATATTATATAAATATTATAACCATGAATATCCAGAAACTGCACTTGATGGAAGAAAAAAATGCTGAAATGCCGGTAAGAATTATGTTAAAAGTTCGATACAAATTATCACGTTGTTTATTATAGGGTCACCGATTGTACCTTTGTGGTGGGGACACTGCCCACAAGGCAGTTTTTCTAATAATGAATAAACTTTTATCAATGGAAGTGGCTGTATTTAGGGACTGAAAAAAAAAGGAAAGCTATCCTTTCGAAAATTATCTTGTCATTTGGCTGTAATAAGTAAGTTTTTTTTAATTTTTGCAAAATAAATTATTATTTATTTTTCTTTATAGAAGCTATCCGTAAACGCTTCCCAACTTCAGAACTAAACAATTCCATATCCCTGTATTTGGCGGGGCGTCAGATAGAGGGGGTGGACACAAAAACAGATAATATGTTTTATGATACCTAGTTTGTAACATCATGTGGTTTATGTATGTGTTTTAATGTTTTATGTAATACATAGACCAATAAAATATATTTTCGTTATTTAAAATTGAATTATAAATATCCATTTTTTCTATTCCCAAATTTATATATATATATATATATATACACATGTATATACATCAAACTTTATAATTTAACGTAAAAAATTTACTTTATTTACAAACTGAAATGGTAAAATATATATCACCTATATTGGGTAAATATTGGATCATTATTAAATAAAAATATAGGTCCTATATTTGCAAACTAAAATGGTAAAATATATGGCACCAATATTGGGTAAATATTGCATTTAAATATTGGATCGGTATTGAATACAAATATTGGTCCTATATTTACAAATTAAAGTGGTAAAATAAATGTCACCTATATTGGGTTAATATTGTATGTCAATATTGGATCAATATTTAATACAAATATAGGACCATTAAAATACAATCTGACGTTTCCATCATTGGGCCAATATGTAAAAATAATATTTTACCAATATTGGTGTGCTACTGGGGTTAACATTCAATATTTTCTTGGATTTAAATTAATTATATATATATAGTTAATTTAAATCCAAGAAAATATTAAATGTATTTAACCGCAAAAACTGTTGATTCAACATAATTTTTCTCTTACTGTACGAACGTGGCGCAAAAATGATTATCCAAACACCGTTGGCATAAAAAATCACGACATGATTTTTTGTGCCATCGGTCAATCACAAACAGCGATGGCATAAAAAATCACGACATGATTTTCATTTCTCACGCAGTGACATCCGGATGTCCGTATGAATAAAATTTGTGAAAATCACGACGTGACGTTCGTATGATTTTCATTTATTACGCGGTGAATTCCGTATCATATCAGTATGAATAAAATTTGTGAAAATCACGTGATGTTCGTATGAATATCACGAATGTTGTCCGGGTAGGTTTTAAATTCGCAGTTCGCAGGGCTCATACGCATGCGCAAATTTTGCAAATATCACACCGTGAGTTCTACTTGATATCACTGTGATGAAGCATGTGTATGCACTCAGGATATCACAGCGTGATAAAAAAAATCACGTTGTGATATCATGACCACCAGGAAATCCCGATTGTTGTCCGGGATCTTGGAACATTCCCAGTAAATGTTTTTAATAAATATATATTAATATGTCGCAAAATTTAAGGGGACGACAAATACATTTCACTGTCATATTATGACAGTGAGGCGTATTTGTCTCCTGAAGAATTTTACGAATGCATTCGTAAAATTCTTCATTCTACATGTAGAATACAATTGTATATGTTAACATATTAGAACGTGGGTATCTGATATATTTGGAAATATTCTCAAAAGCTTCCTAGCTATATCTACTTAGCTAGGAAGCTTTTGAGAATATTTCCAAATTCGAACCTCCATAAGAAACCTTCCAAGAACATTCCAAAAACGTCCGGGACAACATTCGTGATATTTATACGAACATCATGATGCATGTCATGATTTTCACAAATTTTATTCATACTGATATAATAAGTCACAGCGTGATAAATGAAAATCATACGAACGTCACGTCGTGATTTTCACAAATTTTATTCATACGGACATCCGGATGTCACTGCGTGAGAAATGAAAATCATGTCGTGATTTTTTATGCCATCGCTAGCGAACAGCTGAAACAGCTGTTTGCGATTGACCGATGGCACAAAAAATCATGTCGTGATTTTTTATGCCAACGGTAAAAAAACTGGACGCCGCTTGGCTTTAAAATACACCTTTGCCCCCTCCACATTTCAAAAAAAAAATCGTTAAAATCACTCCATAAATAAAAAAATTATGAGGGTGGCCCGCTTTCAAATGGGTCACTCTGTATATGTAGGTTAGGGTGTCCCTTATTTTTATTTTTTTTACGCATACCCTCTAATTATATTTATTACGTGTTTATATGCTCCCAGTAAAAATTTCAGCTCATTCTATAAACGGGAACCCGTGCCGACTGCATCTGAACCCTCCGTTAGCCAACGTTAGGCGCGCGGTATTTTGTGTTTGTTATTATGTGACCCTTATATTATAAATTATTGACAAATGTTAAAATATAATTTTATTTATGTGTATACTTTAATAAAAATGTATATTTTCACAGGGAGTGGCTAGTTATCCGGAAGGGTCTGGTGAATAGGCCGTAAACTCTGAAATTGATAAACTTAATGGGTTTTACTCTAAATAACTAAAAGAGTCTATTGTGAGAGATGACTACCGAAAACTTATTGAACTGTCTGAAATATTTTTGGAATGACATCAAAAAAAGAAATGATTATAAAAAGCTGAAATTTCATATAACAGTATATTTTAGCAATACTAATTAGTATATTAATATATTTAAGGGATAAAATCAACTAAATTAGTGAAACAAATGATAGAAACAAAAGCAATAACATTAATTAGTAATCATATTTAATAAAATTATTAGAAAAATACAGTCATGAAGTATATCTTCTTTTTAAAGTGTGCGCGCGCGCCTATCGTTGGCTAACGGAGGGTTTAGATGCAAGTCGGCACGGGTTCCCGTTTATAGAATGAGCTGAAATTTTTACTGGGAGTATATAAACAAGTAATAAATATAATTAGAGGGTATGCGTAAAAAAAATAAAAATAAGGGACACCCTAATGTAGGTATATCAATGGGGTAGTTAAATTTTTTCTGATCTATACTTTTTATGGTTTTATTCAAGGCGTTTTGTAATTTTAAACATCTTTGTGAAATCGGAATTTCAATTAAGTTTACCGTTTTCGAGATATTTACAAAAAAAGTCTCCTAATTACGTCACTAGGCTATTGACAACGTTGCCAGCTTTTTCTATGGTGTTTAGTTTAAGATTCTCACGATAGATGGCGCCACGTTATAATATTTTAGTTTTAAAACTACTTGATCTAAAATTTTAGTTGAGAAGAAGAAGAAGAATTGATTTTTTGACGTTTCTTTTTTTCGGGTTGTTTTTTTTAAATTTAGATTATTGAAAATCAATGTTATTGTTATGTTATTTGTAATTGATATTAGATAAGTGATTTATTAATAACGGACTCCAAAGCAGAGGAATCTTGTGGAATGGTTGGTTACATTGAACATTGGAGCTTTTAAACAAATAAAGTAAATACCTATAATTATAATCATATTTTGTCGTAAATGCATTTCATTAGTATAATGCCTAGTTCTTTATATTCTTTTAGATATATCTTGGACTCTAAAATATCAAACAGTAATATGATACCTCGTTATAAGTAAGATAGGTACTTAATGAATTTGGTGACCATCTTTCACTCAACTGACAGTGACAGTATTTGTACATAACCTCTTCGGGTATTTTCTGACATAACCGAATGAAATCATTAACAAGACAACTTGACAACAGGGTAATTTTCAACCAATAGAAATCTTAGAATGTTGGTCACATGGTGAGGTTTGTGACGTCATAAAAATGTATATTTTTTGTAAATATCTCGAAAACGGTAAACTCAATTGAAATTCTGATTTCACAGAAATGTTTAATATTACAAAACCCCTTGAATAAAACCATAAAAAGTATAGGTCAGAAAAAATTTAACTACCCCATTGTTAACATACTGTAGCGAGGACGGCTCTGGATCTCGGAATGATGACTCATCGCCGATGAGTCATCGCCGGTGACTCAGCGCTCGAACAATCGAGAGTGTGGAGCTCGCTAGAATGTTCCAGAAGACTTGGGCGCTTAATATATAAGAAACGGAGCAGCACAGGGCAGTCAGTTAAGATTTGGTACTCGCGGCGAAATAAATAAATATAAGTGCAAATAAATAGACTTTTGAATAATAGTGATATATAAATAATTAGTAGTTAAGTGTTTAGTTAGTTTTATAGTGTTTTACGTGTAGTTAAGTTATTAAATAAATAGTTTAGTTCGTTAATTAACCAGTGCGTGTTTTAATTCACACTACGAACAGTTAAAAACGTTACAATTGGTGTCAGGAGTGCGGTTAGTGTGAAAGTTCGCGAAAATGGTTTCGTTAATGGATTTAAAAGTGGCGGACCTTAAGCGGGAGCTAGAAGAAAGGGAATGTGATACAACTGGGAAAAAGAATGTGTTGCAGCAGCGGCTTCGAGAAGCGTTGGAGCAGGAAGGTGAAAATCCAGAAACGTATTTATTTGAAGGCCCTTGTGACATGCATTTAATGTTGCAAAATTTAAAAGACCTAAAAGTCGATTTACAACAGAATATTCTAGAAAATTCCAACGAGTTGCAACAGAAAATGTTGGAAAATTCTAACGATGTACAACAGAGAATTCTGGAAAATTTAAACGAGTTACAACAGAAAATGCTAGAAAATTCTAAAGAACTAAAAATCGATTTGCAACAGAAAATGTTGGAAAATTCTAGCGAAGTACAACAGAGAATTTTAGAAAATTCTAACGAGTTACAACAGAAAATGTTAGAAAATGTCAACGATTTAAAGGACGATTTGCAACAGAAAATGCTGGAAAATTCTAGCGAACTGCAGCAGAAAATTCTGAAAAATTCTAAAAATTTAAAGGAGCATTTGGAACAGAAGATTCTGGAAAATGTCAATGAATTAGAAGAGAAAGTGGGACAGAAAGTTGACGATGTAAGGATGGAATTGAATAACGTAATGAGGGAATTAGATACAAGAGAAGAAAAATTGAACGAGAAATTGGAAGTCAAAATTAGAGAAATAAATAGTAAATTGAAAGCTGTAAATCTACCCATGATGCTGGCGGAACCAGGAACAGTGCAGGAGGGGAGCCGATTCCGGATGAAACCACCTCAGTTTGATGGAAAAACTTCTTGGACCAACTACATCCGTCAGTTCGAGGCAGCAGCAAAAGCAAATGGCTGGCTACCAGAGGAGAAGGCTACAGTATTAACTCTTGCTTTACGCGGAGATGCAACGGACATCTTGCAGACACTTTCTCCAAACGAACAAGAAGATTACGAAGCCTTGGTGAAACACCTGGAACTGCGATATGGCCAGACACATCTGGAACATGTGTACCATTCCCAACTAAAGAACCGCTGCCAGAAATCAAACGAGACTTTACAAGAATTTGAGGCTGATATTGCACGCTTGGTGCGGCTAGCATATCCAGCTACTCCAACGACCGTTATGGAACGATTAGCGGTTCAAGCCTTTTTGGATGGACTTCGGGATAACGAAACAAGACAGGCTTTAACACTGGCTCGTCCGAGCCAACTGGTTGATGCATTGGCTCGAGCTTTGGAATTCGAGGCGGCAAAGGAGGGCTGCAGGAGCCAACCTAGAATTAGAAGAGTCGAAGAAGAAAAGAAGGAAGAACCCAGGGTAATTGAAGCAATTAGGCGAGTTCTTAAGGAGAATTTACCAGAGAAGAAGGAAATCCGGTGTTGGAGATGTGGAAATCTGGGACATATACAAAGTCGTTGCAGAGGAAGTCAGGTGGCGCCGACTTTAGAAGAATAAATAGGGCCGAAGAAAAGGATGTGTATATTCGCAGGACTACAATCGTAGATGATCATTGGCAATCCGCTGAGGTTCAACAAGACCAGGAAAGGGATCCGGATTTGAAGCTCATCATCGATTGGAAGAAGAACGACTGTAAACCAACGTGGCAAGAAGTTGCCCAATATTCGCCGAATGTGAAATCGTACTGGGCCCAATGGAATTCCATCATCTTAAGTGACGGGCTACTAAAGCGCGTTCTGGAGATGCCAGGAGGGGGGGAAGACCGGAAGCAGATAATAATCCCCAGAAACAGGATACCAGAAGTGCTGCAGGAAATCCATGATGGAACTACTGGAGGACATCTTGGGGTGACCAGGACGCTCGGAAGACTTAGGGAACGGTTTTATTGGGTCAACAGCCAACGGGATGTGAAGGAATGGTGCAAGAAGTGCGCCGTTTGCGCGCCAAGCAATGAACCCCAGAAGCGCCCAAAAGCCCCAATGCGACAGTACAATGTGGGCAGTCCATTTGAGAGAATTGCAATCGACGTGGCGGGTCCATTTCCGGAAACAGAATCTGGAAATAAATACATCATCGTTGTAATGGACTACTTCAGCAAGTGGGCGGAAGCGTACGCCTTGCCAAACCAGGAAGCTGCCACAGTGGCCGATGCCCTTATTAAGGAGTGGATTTGTCGTTTTGGTGTCCCAATGGAAATGCATTCAGACCAAGGCAGGAACTTTGAATCTATACTGTTCCAGGATGTCTGTAAAATTCTTAACATTCGGAAGACGAGGACGACTGCATTACATCCGCAGTCTGATGGAATGGTAGAACGAATGAATCGAACGATAAACCGGTACCTGTCCAAGGTAGTCTCTGATCACCAAAGAGACTGGGACCGCTTCCTCCATCTGTTCCTGTTGGCGTACCGTTCTTCTATCCACGATACAACCGGCCAGACACCCGCTAGCATTGTTATGGGACGTGAACTTCGTTTACCTTGTGACCTGAGGTTTGGTTGCCTTCCAGGGGAAGATATTGCTGGAGAAGATTACGTTAGCATTTTACGTAGGAAAATGAGCGACATTCACAGCCGAGTTCGTTTAAACATCCAGAGTGCCAGTGATAGAATGAAAGAGGCATATGACATCAAAGCGGAAAGTGGAGGATTTCAACCTGGAGACCTAGTTTGGTTATACAACCCTCAGCGCCGTCGTGGTTATTCACCGAAGCTGCAGACTTCTTGGGAGGGACCATACGAAGTCCTGGATCGAATAAATGACATCATCTATAGGATCAGGAAACAACCAAGAGGAAAGCCGAAAGTGATCCATTTCAACCGATTGGCCCCTTACGCTGGAAACAATGATCAAATAGACGATGCTAGAGTAAGGAGAGTTAATCCGCCGGAAGACGACTTGCCTTTTGAAGACTTCATGTATTTATATTCGAGCGGTAAAAAAGCTCGGTATGGTGTCACTCGAGAAGAACAAAAAGATCTGTTCACGGTTTCGGCCGATTACTCCTTGGCTCACTGTGTTGCGGAAGACCTTAGGATGTCCAGGGGAATAGCGGTTGTCTTTAAAAACAAGTTTGGACGGATCGACAAGCTACGAAGGCAGAATCCCAAAGTTGGAGAGGTGCTTGAAATTGTGGATAATGATCAGATAGGCAATAGAAGTATCTTCTATCTGGTAACGAAGCAGCTCTCCTATCAGAAGCCAAACTACCGTGACCTATGGAATGCCTTAAATAAATTAAGGGATACCCTTTTGTCCAAGGACATCATGAACCTGGCGATACCGAAGATTGCTTGTGGACTTGACGGTTTAGACTGGAGAATAATTAGAAGCATGGTGGAAGTTATCTTCAGATTTAGTGGCATACACATTCTTGTCTGTTGCCACAACCCTAAAAGAACAACCAGAAGGAAGACAGTAGACTGCTACTTCTATAGGACGTCACAATGCAAGTTTGGATCTCTATGCAAATATCGTCATGGAGCTGAGGACCATTTTCGGGACGAAAATGTTTTAAGACGGGGGCAATGTAGCGAGGACGGCTCTGGATCTCGGAATGATGACTCATCGCCGATGAGTCATCGCCGGTGACTCAGCGCTCGAACAATCGAGAGTGTGGAGCTCGCTAGAATGTTCCAGAAGACTTGGGCGCTTAATATATAAGAAACGGAGCAGCACAGGGCAGTCAGTTAAGATTTGGTACTCGCGGCGAAATAAATAAATATAAGTGCAAATAAATAGACTTTTGAACAATAGTGATATATAAATAATTAGTAGTTAAGTGTTTAGTTAGTTTTATAGTGTTTTACGTGTAGTTAAGTTATTAAATAAATAGTTTAGTTCGTTAATTAACCAGTGCGTGTTTTAATTCACACTACGAACAGTTAAAAACGTTACAATACTTTTTTTGCCCAGCACATATAAAAATGAATCATATCAAACCTAAAAATATGACGGAAAATAATATTTATTGTCTCTAGGGTTGCTAAACGCATATCGTCCCTAGGGCCGCTAAACTTGATTTTTTCACAATCTAGACACCTTTGACTGACATTTATGTATTTTGGCATTTGACATTTGAGATTTTCAGACGTTTGTGTAAATCAAAATAAAAACGGACAACAAAAGTATAAAATAACAATAAAACCTGATTTAAATTTTGTAATAAAGTGAAAATGAATGGTAACTCGGACAGTGACGAAAAATTTACGAATACTTGACCAGATTTGAAAAAGAGGAAGCTAGCAATGTTTCTATGAACTTTTTACCTACAAAGTTAAGACAATGCGTTGAAACGGTACGAAAAGTGCTATGAATTATTTAAAAACTGGAAAAAGGTTCAAAAAGCCAAAAACTTAACAGAAAATGTATTATTTGATTATCTATCGGAAAGATCAAAGATAATTCTAATGAAACATCAACTTCATCTGCAGAAATAAGCCTTCAAATTCTGGTACTATCCACAATTGTGCTCAAGGCATAATTAACATTAATTACAACAATAAATAAATTTGTAAATATATTAATAAAATTAAATATACTAATAAGATTTTTAAAAAATAATTTCTTTGATGCTAGGCGAAAAACAGGTGTGTGTCACACATTCAGAAAACGCATTAGCAGCCCTTAGCTATCAACTGCCCTCGCTTCGCTTCGCTCCTTTGGGCAGTTAATAGCCGCGAGCTGCTAAAGCTAATTTTCTGCTCTTGAGACACAATATACTATTTCTTTCAATGTACGAATGTGGCGTAAAAATAAATATCCAAACATGTCGGTGCACCGATGGCATAAAAAATCATGTCGTGACTTTTTATGCCCAAACACCGACAGCATAAAAAATCATGTCGTGATTTTTTATGCCAATGTGGCGCAAAAATAAATATCCTAACATGTCGGTGCACCGATAGCATAAAAAATCATGTCGTGATTTTTTATGCCATTGGTTATGAAGGAAAAAGTATACCTACATATATGTATATTGAATCAAAGTTTTTGTGGTTAAATATATTCAATATTTTTTGGATTTAAATTAATAGTTCATTTACATCCAAAAAAATATTAAATGTATTTAACCGCAAAAACTGTTAATTCAATTGTTAACATACATTTTCTCACAATGTACGAATGTGGCGCAAAAATAAATATCCAAGCATATCGGTGCACCGATGGCATAAAAAATCATGTCGTGATTTTTTATGCCCAAACACCGACAGCATAAAAAATCATATCGTGATTTTTTGTGGTTAAATACATTCAATATTTTCTTGGATTTAAATGAACTATATACAGGGTGGTCCAGGATTAATCTGAAAAATTTTAATGATCGATAGAGCCTGAAAAAACAATAAAAACAAACCCAAAAACATTTTTCAAAAATGCATACTAACGGAGATATAGTCCTTCAAAATAATTTTTAAACCATCAAACCGATTCTTCTTAAATTTTGTGTAGGTTAAGCTTCCGTCGATAATATAATGAAAATTTCCTACAAAAGGCCCAGTGGCGGAGATTTTGAAAGGAGTTTCCCCTTTTTACCCTCATATTTTCGACGCCACTGGATTTTATTAGAAAATCATCAGATTTATTTTTATCCTTTTTCAATCTAAAAGCAAAACTTTTATGTTTATTTTTTATCAGATCAATGGTTTCGAAGATATTTCAGTTTAAAATTTCAAAAACACTGTGTACCCGGAACTTTTGTTATTATTTTAGTAATAAAAAATTATTTTTTTTCTGAACGATTGTATTGGGCTAATAAAAATTTACCAATGAAATAATGGAATAATCGCTTTCAAAAGGGTGGTTTTTGGGTTGGTTTGATTTTGTATTATAATACAATTAAATTAATAATTACACGTTGATTGTAATCCTCAATCAACGTTACAATAAAACAACCTAAAAATATGACGGGTTCAGTAACAACTGCACGATGACTCCTGGACGCTAGTTTATTTTTAAAATATTTTATAAACTGATAACGTGGCATAATTGTTACCAAGTTACCGATTTAAAATAAAATATGATAAAATTCCGTGTACTCGGTGTTTTTAAAATTTTAAAGTCTCTTTTAACACACAAGTTTTGCTTCTAAATTGAATAAGAAATCTGATTATTTTCCAATAAAATCCAGTGGTGTCAAAATATGGGGGTAAAAAGGGGAAACCCCCCCAAAATCTCCGCCGCTGGGCCTTTTGTAAGAAATTTTACCTACACAAAATTTGAGCAGAAGTTATTAAAAAAAAAACGTTTTTTTTGCCTTTGAAGGGCTATTAGTGTGTTAGTGTGTATTTTAAAAAAATGTTTTTGGGTTTGTTTTTATTGTTTTTTCAGGCTCTATCGTTCATTAAAATTTTTCAGATTAATCCTGGACCACCCTGTATAGTTAATTTAAATCCAAGAAAATATTAAATGTACCCGGACAACAATCGGGATTTCCTGGTGAAATCATGATGATATCACAACGTGATTTTTTTTGTCACGCCGTGATATCCTGAGTGCATACACATGCTTCATCACAGTGATATCATGTAGAACTCACGGTGTGATTTTTGCAAAATTTGCGCATGCGTAATAGCCCTGCGAACTGCGAATTTAAAACCTAGTTTGTTACCTGTTGATTCAACATAACTTTTCTCTTAGTGTACGAACGTGGCGCAAAAATGATTATCAAAACACCGTTGGCATAAAAAATCACGACATGATTTTTTATGCCATCGGACATGTTAGGATATTTATTTTGCGCCACATTTGTACATTGTGAGAAAAAGTATGTTAACAATTGAATTAACAGTTTTTGCGGTTAAATACATTTAATATTTTCTTGGATGTAAATTAAATATTAATTTAATTCCAAAAAAATATTGAATCTATTTAACCACAAAAACTGTTGATTCAATATAATATATTGAATATATATTATATGTCAGTTTACTTTTTCCCCTAATGTACGAATGTGGTGCAAAAATAAATATCCAAACACCGATGGCATAAAAAATCACGACATGATTTTTTATGCTATCGGTGCTTGGGCATAAAAAATCACGACATGATTTTTTATGCCATCGGACATCTTTGGATATTTATTTTTGTGCCACATTCGTACAGTGTGAGAAAAAGTATGTTAACAATTGAATTAACAGTTTTTGCGGTTAAATACATTTAACATTTTTTTGAATGTAAATTAACTAGGTATTAATTTAAATCCAAAAAAATATTGAATGTTTTTATTTAACCACAAAAACTGTTGATTCAATATATATGTAGGTATTCTTTTTCTCTCAATGTACGAATGTGGCGCAAAAATAAATATCCAAACACCGATGGCATAAAAAATCACGACATGATTTTTTATGCTATCGGTGTTTGGGCATAAAAAATCACGACATGATTTTTTTATGCCATCGGTGCACCGACATCTTTGAATATTTATTTTTGCACCACATTTGTACATTGAAAGAAAAAGTATGTTAACAATTGAATGAACAGTTTTTGCGGTTAAATACATTTAATATTTTCTTGAATGTAAATTAACTATAAATTTAAATTCAAAAAAATATTGAATGTTTTTATTTAACCACAAAAACTGTTGATTCAATATATATGTAGGTATTATTTTTCTCTCAATGTACGAATGTGGCGCAAAAATAAATGTCCAAACACCGATGGCATACAAAATCACGACATGTATTTTTATGCCATCGGTGTTTGGTCATAAAAAATCATGACATGATTTTTTATGCCATCGGTGTTTGGATATTCATTTTTGCGACACATTCGTACATTGAAAGAAAAAGTATGTTAACAATTAAATTAACAGTTTAACGTTCAATATTTTCTTGGATTTAAATTAAATATATATAGTTAATTTAAATCCAAGAAAATATTAAATGTATTTAACCGCAAAAACTGTTGATTCAACATAATTTTTCTCTTAGTGTACGAACGTGGCGCAAAAATGATTATCCAAACACTGTTGGCATAAAAAATCACGACATGATTTTTTGTGCCATCGGTCAATCGCAAACAGCGATGGCATAAAAAATCACGACATGATTTTTATTTCTCACGCAGTGACATCCGGATGATGTCCGTATGAATAAAATTTGTGAAAATCACGTCGTGACGTTCGTATGATTTTCATTTATCACGCGGTGACTTCCGTATGATATCAGTATGAATAAAATTTGTGAAAATCACGACGTGATGTTCGTATGATTATCACGAATGTTGTCCGGGTATTTAACCGCAAAAACTGTTGATTCAGCATAATTTTTCTCTTAGTGTACGAACGTGGCGCAAAAATGATTATCCAAACACCGTTGGCATAAAAAATCACGACATGATTTTTTGTGCCATCGGTCAATCGCAAACAGCGATGGCATAAAAAATCACGACATGATTTTCATTTTTCACGCAGTGACATCCGGATGATGTCCGTATGAATAAAATTTGTCAAAATCACGACGTGACGTTCTTATGATTTTCATTTATTACGCGCTGAATTCCGTATGATATCAGTATGAATAAAATTTGTGAAAATCACGACGTGATGTTCGTATGAATATCACGAATGTTGTCCGGGTAGGTTTTAAATTCGCAGTTCGCAGGGCTCATACGCATGCGCAAATTTTGCAAATATCACACCGTGAGTTCTACATGATATCACTGTGATGAAGCATGTGTTTTCACTCAGGATATCACAGCGTGATAAAAAAAATCACGTTGTGATATCATCATGACTTCACCAGGAAACCCCGATTGTTGTCCGGGGTATTCTTAAAATGTTCTTAGGATGCTTTTTAGGAAGGTTTTAAGAAGCTTTTAAGAATCTAATTGCATCATTAAAAGGGTATTTATTGAATATTTTAAAAGTCCCTGAGAACATTCTTAGCAATAAGGGAATGTTCTAAGAATATTCCATTATTCCGGGTCCCATCTTTTTAGAAGATTCTTAAAATCAAATTTTGCTATCAGGGATACTGTTAGATTGTGTGCGAGGCAATTAATAAGCATTCGCCGCTGTGTTTTGTATAGGTACGTACGTACTATTTTGTAATAATTTGACTTGAACTAGTATTAATAAGAAGTATTTTTATAATATAGGTAGAGGTATACACTTGAAAAAAAAGATGTCTTTTCGAAAAAATTTAATTTTATAAACAGCTAGCTTCACTAAGTAAAAATAATATTCGAATATAGGATCTTGAATAACATAAAAAATGCTCCTAGCTTTTTATTAAAATGTGTTCATAAATTTAAAAATTAATATCGCCCAAAAAAGAGAATTTTTCTGACGCGAGGCACAGCGGGCTGGAGGGACAATTTAAGACGCAGAAATTATTTTTTTAAGTAACTCTTAGTAAATGTTTATTTTTTTGGTCTAAATGATGAAATTTTAATAAAAATTACGTTTTACTATCATTAGAAAAACAAATCTACAATATAATACTTTAACAACAAAAGAATCTTTGAATCATCTTTGATTTTAACAAAAAATACATAAATAATAAGGACCTACTGATAGTTATCAATACATTTATTTTTCCTTAAGCGAATTTCCTTATTTAAATATCAATTATGAATAAGTATCAGCCCTGACCGCAAAATCCCATTTCCTGTATATGTCAGGAATATTCCCAGGATTATACTAAGCGTACCAGAATATTCCCAGGAATATTCCTGTCGTAATCAAATGTCCGCTTTTTGGTTAACCCAGTCATCACAAAAAGAATATTCCATCTAGCGGCATGCATAAGACTTAAGTATTAATAAAATTGTTAGGAGAATATTCCCAGGAATATTACTGGCGTAATCAAATGTCCGCTTTTTGGTTAACCCAGTCATCATAAAAATAATATTCCATGTAGCGGCATGCATAAAGTCGGGTCTACAATTTTCGCATGGGTCCGATCGCAGAACATAAGCTTGCGCAAAGCACCCGGCTTTTGACTTAAGTATTCTTAGGAGAATATTCCCAGGAATATTACTGGCGTAATAAAATGTCCGCTTTTTGGTTAACCCAGTCATCATAAAAAGAATATTCAATGTAGCGGCATGGATAAGACTTAAGTCTTAATTAAGTATTTTTAGGAGAATGTACCTTAATATACTTTGGGAATTACTCCTAGCCCTTATGGCCACATATACCCAGGAACTTAACTTAACTAGCCACTATTAGTTACTGAGTAGATCAGTCCCACTCTAATCATTGTTTAGCTGTGCCATCACAGACACATCTCCAATAGGCTATCGGTTTATATAGTTTAAAGCGTGCGAAAGCAAAGGTGAGAGCCCAGCAAACCAGGCTGTTCCATTTACATAACCATGATATAACTAACAAAGAACATTGCCATATAAAATTGTTTACATAACATTTACATATTAGTTATTTATTTTGTTACATAATTATGATAAAACGTAGTAATATAACATTTATATAAATATGTTCCCCTCTTGTTATATTTACATCCCCCTTATGTATCAGCCATATAACAATGTTATATATCTACAATGGAACAATGATACATCATTGATATATGGCAATGTTTTATAGTAACCATATAACCTTATTATATGGTATTTACATAGTTTTTCTTTATTTTGTTACATAATTATAATAAGAAATTTTAATATAATAGTTATATCAAAATGATCCCTTCTTGTTATATTTACATCCCTATTATGTCATGGCTATATAACAATGTTTTATACCTACATTGTAACAATGATATATAAATGTTATATATTAATGTTTTATAGTATTTATATAGCCTTTTTATTTTACTAACGAACGAACGAGTACTCGTTTAAACGGTTGTGTCGAGTGCTCTCTATTGTGTTTTAAGTTAAGTTAAGTTTGATTCCATTTTTTTATAATAAAATGGAAGACAAAAATAGAAAAAAATATATTTCCCTATCCCGGAGGCAAAAGCGGAGGAGAATTAATGCAGATCTCAAAATAATGGGCGTGGAGGTAAGAAATTGTATAGAAAATACCCAAGACAATGTGGAATATACTGAGGCTAAAACCGAAGTATTATCTTTCCCTAACCAGACAATAAATAAACATATAATAAAAATATTTTTACAGAAAATTTGGGAGTATATTCAGGAGGTCATAGGAAAAATTCCCATACTTTTGTGGAAGATTTGCAAGATTTGTGTAATAGATACTTACCTAGTCAACTTTTTATTAATGATCTGTTAAAAGTTTTGAGAAAATATTATTGCAAAAAGAAGTGGAGGCTGAATTTGTAAGTATATAAAGGGCGATTTTAAACCTGTTTAATAATGTTAATTTGTTTTTAAAACAGGGTGCTAAAAAACAAGCGACAAATTATAATTTAATGATATTTGGTAGCCAAAATAAGAGTTTAATTTCTATATTTTTTTTTAACTTTATACTGTTTTTTCAACTGGTACTTAAAAGATACAATAATTTTGCTAAATAAACAAGATGGATACACTTTTTTATTATAATTGTTGTGACAATTAATTTTATGCAAATTCCATATTTTTCATTATTTTTATATAGGTTGCAGATTGCATCTGACTTGAATAAATAAAATCAAACAAATTATTATTTGTACCAAATATCATTTACATAACTACATAAAGAATAGTTGTTCTTTGTTTTGAAAACAAATCAATAAACAAAAATAATATTAAATTGTATTTTTTTTCAGTTTCAGTATATAACAAAAATTGGAGGCGTCTCAGAGAAAGATGCCACAGTAAGAGTTTTAAAGAAAATCTTCTCAAATAATTTGGCAAAAGATTGCTCTTGGCTGGGGCTAAGAAACAACAATAAAATTCAAAATTTAAAATCTGTTGAAATATTTATTGAAGGGTAAAAATGTAAATTTTATGGGATTTTTTATTAAATAAATTTTTTTAAGCTGCTGTGTGCACTTCGACAGACAAAAATTTTGAAGGCATAGTTTCCGAATGGTTCCGGCAGGCCAAACAAAGATTTGGTATACCCTATAGGGAAGCAAAAAACCTATGAAAAAAAGGTATATTAATATTAAATTCATGGGATTGCTTTATCTTTTTTACCATATATTTTTTAGCTTTGAAGTATTAATGTATTTGGGATTTTTTTTTGTTTGGAAAAACTTTTCGTTTGTTTTAAGAAGTTAGAAAGAAGAAATGATTTGTTTTTTTTAATTAAAATAATTTTTAATAAACATTTAAACCAATTTGTTTTTTTTTTAATCTCTTTCAGAATCATTTATTTTTGTAATGTTTACTTATTATTTATGTAATATTTATTTATAATTTATTTAATATATTATCTAACTGGCATTAACAATTTCTTAGTTCTAATTTGGTATTATGGCAATTAAAATTTTGTTGATTTTTTTTCAAAAAATTTGCCATAATACCAAGTTAGGGATAAGCAATTTTTAATACCAGTAAGATAATATATTACATGAAATTATATTTATAAATATTTCATAAATAATATGTAAATATTGCATAAATTATATATAAATAAGTAAATGCAACATTTATGTAAATAGAATATAATTGTTTTATCACGTTTACATAACTATGATATGGCGCTGTAACATTACAGTTACATATCTATGATAAAACACTGTTACATCACAGATACATACCCAGGAAGGGGTCTTGAGGCGGACATAGGAGCATCGCCATTACATATAGGTGACATAGCTGTTGCATAGTAAGGAACAATTTTTATGTAAATGTTATATCACTGTGACATGATTTGGTTTGCTGGGAGGTATTGCAACTAAACTTATGATTGTTCACTGGGAATGTTCTTAGATGGTGTTTGGAAGTTTTAGAGGATCATTTTATGGAATATTCCCAATGAGTATTCCTAGTTGAATATATTTAAAAAACAATAAATAATTTTCTCTCTACAAATTGGTTATATTCCAGGAATATGCGCTATCATCTAAGAATAATCCGCCTAAGCGGATCATTCTAGGAATATTCCCAATAAATATTCCTAGAATGAAGCGGATTATTCCTAGATGATAGCGCATATTCCTGAAATATAACCAATATGTAGAAAGAGAAAATTATTTATTGTTTTTTAAATATATTATATATAAAGAACATTCACTGGGAATGTTCCAAGATGTAGCTTTAAAGTTGTAGAGGATTATTCTATGAAATATTCACTGGGAATGTTCTTAGATGGTGCTTGGAAGTATTAGAGGATCATTCTATGGAATATTCCCAATAAATATTCCTAGAATAAAGCGGATTATTCCTAGATGTTAGCGCAAATTCCTGGAATATAGCCAATTTGTAGAAAGAGAAAATTATTTATTGTTTTTGGAATATAAAGCACATTCACTGGGAATGTTCCAAGATGTTGCTTGGAAGTTGTAGAGGATTATTATATGAAATATTCCCAATGAATATTCACTGGGAATGTTCTTAGATGGTGGTTGGAAGTTTTAGAGGATAATTCTGTGGAATATTCCCAACGAATATTTCTAGAATGAAGCGGATTATTCCTAGATGATAGCGCATATTCCTGGAATATTTTCGAACCTTCATTGCAGCCTGGGAGTACCCTGCAGATTTCAAAAATGACATACGTATAAAATGACAGATGTCAAATATGACAAATTTAAAAATGACAGCCGTCAAATATGACGGATGTAAAAAATGACAGATGTTAAAGATGATAATTTTTGATAATTTCTCTCTCCAGTTTTTGCGTTAAAAAAAGATCAAGGGTCGATGTTTTCATGATTAAATAGGATCGAGTTTAAAATCTCGATCCTTTTTGATCACGAAAAAAACCGCATCGAAAAATGATCAAAAAGGATCGAGTTTTAAAACTCGATCATTTGTCGATCAGTTTTTTTTAGCTGGGTATACCCTGTATACTGCTGAAATGTATGCTCGGCTATTAAATGAGTTTTCTCCGTTTAGTCTACAATGTAATAACTAAGTAGAAAACTACTTGTAAACAATTTTTATTTTTATTATTTTAATGCATTTTTTATTTTTAAAATAACGCCCCCTATTCACGTGGTATGCACAGAAATAGTTTTATTTCTGTGGTGGC
Organism: Brassicogethes aeneus; assembly: GCA_921294245.1. NCBI lineage: Eukaryota > Metazoa > Arthropoda > Insecta > Coleoptera > Nitidulidae > Brassicogethes > Brassicogethes aeneus. Next base: position 27,146,672 of record OV121137.1, read on the forward strand.
ATGGTAATAAAATATACATAGCTTTTAATCTTTCTAGAGTCCCAATTTATTTCCGTTCTTTCCGGTCAACTAAGAAGCACTATAGGCTTATCAGAACAAGAAATAAGCGAGCTTGCAGATTATTTTAGAGTTCAAGATGGTCGGATTTTTTACACGCAACTTTGTCAAGTTATACACGATAGCAGTAAATCATATTTTGAACCTCAATATTAAAATCCTGTAAATTAAAAAATCTTTTAGTTCCGGATTTTGCTCAAAATGCGCCCGTGGTAAACGGTCTTGAATGGGAAGATCCTTTACATGTAAACAGATTGAGTATAAGTGAAGAAAGAAGATTAAATATTCTAATAACAAAAATTGCTTCGATTGTGAACATGAGAAAGCTAATTTTGAGACCGTTCTTTCAGGATTACGAACTCGTATTTTATTTTGATCAGTAAATTAACAAATACGATATGTATATTCTTTAGGTGGCTAAAAATAATGGCGTTGTAACCATCGGCCATTTCGCCAGAGTTCTGGATTACCTTCAAATACTTTTGGCGGCCGATGATTTTCATTTATTGGTCAAAAAATTTATCAAAGACAGCTACACCATAAACTACATAGCTTTTATAGCTGCTGTTCAAGAAGTTGTTAATTATATGAATGCAAATGGAGTCATGGATTTAGGAGGAGTAAGATAATTAACGTTTTTAATCTCTTATTAAATAATTTTATTCAAGGATTTGTTAAGTCTATTTCCTGGAAGGATTATAAGTTCAGAGCTTCCCAAGTTACCAAGGCCAGAAATAGGAAAAATAAGTGCGGCTAGCGTTTTTGGAAGACAAACCATTTTTCATCCTGTTCTTAATGAACCCAAAAGATTAGAACAACTTTTGATTCTAATACAGAGAATTCAAAGACACGTGTTAGAAAATAGAATTAGAGTCAGCGAATTTTTTAAAGTATTTACTCAAATTTTAAAAAATAGGTAATATAAATCAATTTGTAGCATTTTGATCCATTAAACTGTGGAAAAATAACAGTATCTCAGTTCCATCGAGGTTTAGATAGTCTAGGTGTCAGCGGCTTACACAAACTGTTTTTATCTTTAACCGAAATAGAAACAGTGATGATGCAGTATCAAGATCCCAGCGATCCCACCAGGATTTGCTGGAGGACTTTTGAAGACGATATCGATCAAGTTTTTACGACAAAGGTTTAACTATAAATAATTCCTCAAATTTCTTAAAATCTTATTTTACCCATAGGAGCTTGAAAAACGCCCACTTAGAGTTATAGATGCTCCACCAATGGAAATACTTGAATTGCCGAGGAAAGGAGCAAAACATTGGCAGTCGGTAAACTTGAAATCTAGAGAACTTTGTGAAGAGGCAGTAGATAAAGTAAAACAAAAAACAATGAAGAGAAGAATATTATTAAAGCCAGTGTTTAGGGATTATGATAAGTATGTAAATATTTTGGGGTTTCAGGATTCTTTAATAATTAATTTAGAAATAATAACGGTCATGTGACGAGAAATCAAATGAGACAAGCTCTACATTCAAATGGCATTCTGTTATCCGATGAAGAATTGTTTTCTTTAGAAGAAAGATTTAACAATGACATGGGTTTTAATTACTTCTGGTTTTTAAGAGAAGTCGATCCAAAACCACAAGAAGATGCCTTGGTAATTATTTGAAGTATTTAAATGAGATTTCCTTTATATACGGCGTGGACAATACTTTAGTATACTGATTTTTTTCTTAAAACAGCTGAGTTTGTAGTTGTAAGGGTAGCAAGCGTTTTTTTTAATTTACCCTGATCTGATGGTACGATTTAAATCGCAAAATAGAAACCAATTGGTTTCTATTTTGCTGCGCACTGATTTTGCCTGCATGCGGTAGAAATAAAGCGAGACAGTTTAAAAATGCAATATTTTGATTATTTTTTGACCATTTTTTGAAAGAAACTTCATGGTTGTTTGTTGCTAGATTTACTGTCTCGCTCCATTTTGGACAAAAAAATCAGTGCACGGGAAAATACACGCCAAGTTATTAACCTATCTGATCAGGGTAATTTTTACTGAATGCTCCCACATTACAAAACACACTGAACCCCTAGTATGGGTTTTTAGAAAAAATAACAATCTACGAGCTTATTGTCACACCTTGTACTTTTTCAGTATACTGGATTCATTGAAGAAATGAAAAAACTAAATAGAGAAAAACCAAAGGCTAAAGCAACGCGACAAGAAAAAGACATAGTTCAAATCATGGCGAAAGTAAAAGGAAAAGTCGTACGGGAAAGAATTAGAGTAATGGAATTTTTACGGGACTTCGACAGATGCAACGAAAATGTCATACTTCGTGAAAACTTTAAAAGAGCGCTAACTACAGCAAGAATTGATATTACGGAGAATGAAATGGAAACCCTTATGGAAGTGTACGTATTGAACTTAAAAATTCTGTATCTACTCCTACATTGACGAGCTGTAACTTTATGGCGTTTTATTGACGGGCTGAAGTTAACAACAGTGGCTTTTCGACATTTTACGTCACGGGCTGAAGTTAGCTTTATTATAAATTGGGAAAAAGTGAGGTTAAATTCGGGTGACAGTTGACAGATGTCAAAATTTTAACAAATAAAATTGGCTTTAAATTCTGTTTTGTGTTCGTCGAGGATAAAGTATAGTATGCAACTCGTTTATAAACTTCTCTAGACACTCGTTTTTATTAAACACTCGCTCGCAAGCTTCGCTCGTGCTTAATTAAACTCGTAACTAAAATTGCGTTTATAAAACTTGATACATAATATACAGTCCGTTCAGGCTAAGTTGAGCGCTTTGGTGGGGGATCATGTGGCTGTTGATTAAATTAAATATCGAATCCTCGCGAGATTTCGGTAACAAGAAGATGATTTATCAGTGCCGCGGCTTGCCGTTTGTTCGTACAAAGCGGCTACTGAAATACATGTATTTAATTGTGCCTGAACATAGAGATGATGGACGGGATGACATTCCTTAGACCGCTCAACTTAGCCTGAACGGACAGTACTATTTTCTATGTTATTTAGGTTTGCTTCTCCGATGCGTCGGGAGTGCGTTGACTATAGGAGGTTTTCAGAGGCTGTGGAAGAGGCGTTTACGCAATCTTGCTTGGAGAGATCTCCTCTAACCATACCTCTTCAACATATTCCCACCAAAGATTGCGAAAAGAACTTCCTTAATTTCGATGAGAGAAAGATCTTGGGCATTGCTATGCAAAAATTGTCCAAGAAACCTGACTTACAAATGAATCTCTACCCAGTCTTAAGAGTAAGAGTAAATTGTTTTTACTGCATTTTTATACTAAATATTTGTTTTTGCAGGATTATGATAAGGAAAACTGTGGAACAATATCAGAGCATCAATTCCAAAAAGCGTTAATACTTCGCGAAATGATGGATTTAATATCGCCTAACGAATTTGAAGTGATTTGTAAATGTTTCAGCTTTGAACGAGGAATGCGACAAGAGATCGACTATAGAGCTTTTATGAAAGCTTTGGACATTTTATACGCCACTGATAAGTACAATCCTTTTTAAAAAAACGACACTTTTTTATTGAACATTCCATGCTTTTGTAATTCCTTTATTTTAAATAAAATCATCTCACTTCTATATTGAAACTTTTAAATCGCAAATTTATTTCAATTTATTTGGTGTCCTTTGAGATCATCTGACAATTCTTTAGATATTGATTTCAAAATCAAAATGATTTTATATGTTATCGCTTTTCAGTCGATTGACAAATAGGGTATTTAAAAAAATGATATTTTCTCCCCAATGTGTAGGTTTTTTATTGATGGCTTATTTAAAAACGTACCTGCAGGTACGACACATGTGTCCATTTTACGACTTACTTTACTAGAATTATATAAAATTAAAAGTGTACCTACCATTGCTCCTTTTTAATTGCAATTCCACGTAATAGTAGGTAATTTATGCAACAAGAATACAAAGCGTCTTGTCCCAGCCCTCGAGTGAGTAAGTCGATGTAGCGGAGTGAGTAAACGTAAAACGTTAAAACCATAACCAACTAATAAGCCCTCATAGTGCAAACAACTATAGTGTAACAAATACAGTGAGTACAGACAGGCCCGTTTCTGGCGAGCGTGCAGTGCGTGCACGCACGCAGGCGCAACATTTCGGGGGCGCAAAATCAAAGAGTAAATCAGTACTTTGTAACGATAAACTTTCTTGCATATGATACTTAAACATACATTGGATAAAGGTTTCTGCCTTTTTTGCGTCGGCCGCTCTTTTTTTCGGTCGCTATAAAGCGCCTTTTGCAGCTTTGATATTGGCTGCTTATTTTGTTTTGATATGAGGATCAAAATAAAAGGAGAGAAATGGTCATATTATCTTTAGTATTTGTTTGATTGTTGCAGTTGACGGTGGCAAAGTTTAACAGTAGTAACTCTCTAAAATAGAATTAGTCAAAAATGACTAATTCAATTAGTCTAATTGCAATAGCGAAAAAGCAGCGACTAATAATTATTGTTAATAGCAATTTGTATCCCGGATATTTAGCAGTCAACTCCTATGTAAAATTGTCCGCTGAATCCGAAAATGTCGTAAAAAGTTATAAAAGTAGAACGTTTTTGAGATTTTGTAAATTTTCCATATAATATGGTATTGACTATATCTTAAAAACTGCTTTACTTTTATAATTTTTGACGGAATTTTCGGATTCAGGGTACAATTTTACATAATAATAAGCTGTTAAATGCCCGGGATACAAATTGCTGTGGACTTAAGTTATTAGTGACTGCTTTTTTACTTTGAAAACTAGTCATTTTTAGAGAGTACGTCACTAAAAACCAGTTGTAGTTATTATATTGTTTAGATTGTTTTTTTTTGTTTTCTTTAGAGTTCTTTTATCACGGACTATTTCCCTCGTCTTAATTTCCATCAATCACAATCGCGCAATTTTGAACTACAAATGGTTTCTAGGTGGAAAAACTCTATGACAGCCCCTGTCAGCAGTTTTTTCGAGTTTACCTGCGGCAAAACTTGACAGCTGTTGTCCAAAAATTGCAATTTATATTTTAATTGTTAACTGTTACTCATGAAATAGTCTTGAAATCGAGGGGTAAACCACTGATTTTTTAAAATTAAAAATCGCTTACGAATTAACGGCTAAGGATAACAATAACAAGGGTAGTCATGTACAACGCGTCGCTAAGCACTGATTAAGCAAGTTTTCCTTATTGATAACGACTGATAAGAAAAAAAATCTCAACACAACGTTCACTAACATTGAACGTTGCTCTCTAAGATTTTTAAGTGGTTTAACCCTCGCTTGAAATATACCTTTCGGGCATCCAACTTTTCCTGTGAAAAAAATCGTTAAAATACAATGCTAAGTAATATTTTTTAACAAAATGCATTCGTGCAGGTGCAAAAATCCTCGTCCTCGACTCGGATTTTTGTTGCCACCAGCACTCATGCTTCTTGTTAAAATATTACTTAGCAACGTGTGTTTTCGATTTATTTCGGAAAAAATAGATGCCCTTATGATATTACTTGTTTTTTATACTTAATTTAAGCGTTTTTTTACATTTTCAATTACATATTGCCAGTTTGTCGCAAAATATATATTTTTTAAATTTTACGGCTCAAAATGTATTATATTTAAATATAAAAGGGGCGCACCAACGAATGCTGCACGCAGGCGCCAGACACCCCAGGAACGGGCCTGAGTACAGACTACTCTACGGTCAATAATTAGTTAAGGGCCAAGTGAAAAGGAAGAGTGAAGTGACAAGTGCAAACGAACATAGTGAAACGGTCAAAATAGTTAAGTGTTAAGTGACAAGAAAGAGTTAAGTGACAAGTGTCAGTGCCTGAGCGGTCGCACCATCTGTCAACAGGACGATTTGCACTGGCCAAACAAAAGAGGCCAAACAAGGGAGGAACAGGCCACCTGCAAATAAATGCCAAGTATCCTCAACTCAACCGCATGACCTAACATAATTTGCAAATTAAACTAAACAAGGCACATTGCCTAATCCCTATAAAAAAACAATAATCATCGGCAACAAATAAAATAAAAAGTCAACTTTCCAAGAAAAAACCAAACAGCCGATCGCGGACACACACCAAAGTTTAACAGGGCAATAAAGCTGTCAACAAAGCAATTAAAGTAGGTATAACAAACCGAGACCAAATAAATTTGACACTTAAGACATAAATAACACATAAACTAAGAAAACATAAACAAAGTAAAAAAGCACTCTAATCAAACTCCATGGAATTTGTAAATTTACAACACATTAGACTTAAAGTAAAAGTAAAAAAAATACCCCCCACTGGGAACTGCCTTATCGCATGACACGTTAGCACAAAACATGCACTTCTCACAAATTAACAAGACCAGTTGGGAGCAACTAAACAACAATAAAAATAAAATAAAAAAAAACAACCGACACACTTTACCAAATTCAGGAACTATCCGACACGGACAATGACAATAATGAACAAGACGAAGACCTTGACTAGGAAACTACACCCCTGCAGCAATAACAACTCCCCAACTCCAAATAGTAATCCCAAATGTTTGGAGTAATACTAATCGACTGGTCTAGGGGGATTCCGCGTCGTACTTAGTTTTAAGTCGGCGTAATTGTCCCCCAAAAACCAACACCTTCCCGTCCCTCCTCCATACCCCACTGAGCGTATAGCATAGGCTCGGCGAACCCGGGAATGGCTATTAAAACTATTCGCCTTTCGCTCTCGAGCCCCAAATAGGGGACAGTACGGAACACAATGGACATTCGTACCCAGCAAACACGGGTGAAGCCGTGCAGTTGCTGGGGAAGAACAAAAATCGGCGTAAGTAAACATAGGCCTGTACGGGGTTCGAGAGTCAAGAGGAAATGGGGCTGGTTATACGTCTCTTATACTCATACTCATACTCAAGAATACAAAGCGACACTTGTTTACACGTATGAGGAACTTTTATAAAACCTTAGAGTTTATTATTTTTTCTACTATAATAATTTCATAAATAATTACTTCTTCCTCGTGCGAAACCCAGACCACAATAAATCTGCCAAACCATTTCAGGAATATTCCCTAAAACTCCCGCTTGTTCTTGGAATGTTCTTTGCGAATATATTAGTAGAATATTTTGTTCTAGGAGTTTTAGAATATTCCGAAGAATATTCCTGGAATAACATAGAAATGCTACTTTGCGGTCTTGAAAAAAGGACGTCTTATGACATTATTTCTTTAACACACCAATAATGGTGGAATTATGCAGCATTAACATTAAGATTAAGATTAATTTAACATAAATGCTTCCATTGTATTGCATTCATCTTAACTTTTTAATGTAAATCTTAATGTTAATGTTAACTTAATGTTAATTTGTGCTGCATAATTCCACCATAAAAAAAGTTTTCTCACCTGTCAAAATAAAATAAGTGTAAAAATTTTTAGTAATTATTTATGAATTTATACTTACTATTTTTCCTATTATAAATTATATTTGCGTATCGTACGGTTGCCATGAACACAGTATATGGAGATTTGTGAGGTGAAAAATGGCGAACTACGTATCTACAATATAGTTCTATAAAAATGTGATTGACGTATATTTTACATACACGTTTATAGAGAAACATGTTCCAAAAAGTAAAGCTAGCGCCAGTGCACTGGCGTATACGCGTAGTACGTATAACATATGCAGTACGTATGCACATATCGTTGAATTTTAGCGGTAATTTTATTTTATGGAATTTATTTTTCCGGTGGCCACTGCGTAATAGAGTAACTTTACGTTCATATTTTACCCGGATTACCTTTCTGGCTACTATCCCAGTGGTTGGAAAAATACAGTACCAAATTCGACTTTTAAAATGTACCAAATTTCCCTAAAATGTACTATGCTTCACACATCGAAGTCCCACCACACGACTTTGATAGAAATAATTCAGGTTAATTTTCAGTGTTAAGCTAATTTCGTCCTTTTTCTGAAAATAATGCAATACTTACATGTATTTTTTGTGTCTAAAGGTCTTAATTTAGAACACAAAAAAATATATATATATACATATATAGCAAATTGCTGTGGTCATTTTCACTAGAACACATGTTAAGCTTACTGTTGCGCATTAATTTATAAAAAAAATACATTTAAGTGTATATCTCCAAAACGGCTACAGTAAAGCCAATAATAACACTATTTAAAAAAAAATGTTTGGAAGATTAAGTATATAAAAACGCCGAGACACGTAAAGTTTTATATCGAGGGGGACAACTTTTCATGTCAAATTTTGGTTTCTCACCCCTACCCCTTGCGCCCAGGAGCTACCCGCTTAAGAATTTGAATAGGGAAGGGGTATCGACCAATACATCATTTTAAAGGTCTTTAAAATCCCTATATATAGGGATTGTATGTAGGTATACATTAATGTTTTATTTTTTAAAATAGGTCTGTTTATTTTTGAGAAAGGGAGGGATTTGAATCCAGGCTTTATTATTGTTTGCAAGAGAACGGGGAACATTTTGAACATTTGACCTAAAAATATTATTATTTTTTATTTTCAATTGTAATTGATAAATAAATTTGTATACCTATTCGTTTAGATTTAGTAAAAGCCAATTTCCAAACAATAAATATTGTTTTTTTTCTTGAGAACCAACCGATAAATTACAACTAACTACACAGTTGTATTGCAAATTAAACGAGCTTTAAAATTATGTGCCACATGATAGGTACCTTTCGAAATTTAGGATTTTTGAGTTAGGGTTGCAGACCTCAAGGAGGTTAAAGTAGCAGTAGCGCCAAAAAATGTGCCCTAAGATATAAAACTGTGTCCGCCTTTTTTCCAAATTCTTCCAGTTTTTGAAAAATTTAAGGTGGGAAGTTTTAAAAGCATATTGCATGGTTTTTCTAATATATCTCAAAAATAAACAGACCGATTTTAAAAAATAAAACATTGATGTATAGGGATTTGAAAGACCTTTAAAATGATGTATTGGTCGATACCCCTTCCCTATTCAAATTCTTAAGGGGGTAGCTCCTGGGCGCAAGGGGTAGGGGTGAGAAACCAAAATTTGACATGAAAAGTTGTCCCCCTCGATATAAAACTTTACGTGTCTCGGCGTTTTTTTTTTTTAATTTCAGGTTACGAGAAATTTAGGGTGGTTCGTTTTAAATGGAACACACTGTATATATTTTTTAAGTTGAAAACGGCAAATGTACCAACGTGACGCAAATATCTATTCCCAATTTATATTATGCAGTTATAGGCATCCCTTAAGTTCTATAATGTTTTGCATTAAAGGTTGCTCAGCACTAACAGGAATTTCAAACCAAAGATGTAATGTTTGTGGGTGTATGCCCCGAGGCCCCGATAAATGGATGACATTGACAAAGTTATTCAAAGAGATGTCATTGTTTCTAATTATCAGTATGGTCTCTCAACTCTTCACGCTCATATAGGGTACCTACCGATAAATCCTAAAGAATTTAAATAGGAATTTTTGTGCATAAACAAAATTTAGTTTTATAGAATGCTTGTTTCATGTAGCTTTAAGTCATGGCAAGCTGAAACAATTCCTCAAAAGAAAAGTTTAAAAGCTAGCAAGCTTAAAATTCAAAAATATATGAAAGAAAAGTTTGGGCTACTTATAGATGTAGGTAGTAAAGCAAGTAATGGGTACGAATATATGCATATATGCATGGTAATGGGTATGAATATATGGTAACATATCTCTTCGCTTTTTTGAACACTCAAAAGTAACTTCAGAAATAACTACAATTAATGAAGATCTAATTAGTCGTTTCTCAATCATCCTTATTACATTGTCATCTGGTTTAGACATTAATGTACCAAAGTTTCAAGAGTTCCAGAGTATGTATACTGTCCAGAAACAGCAAAATTATTTGATTTACTCTATGGATGGTACAAGATGACTAGCTCGGTCCACAAATTTATGATTCACAATGAAGAAATTATTAAAAATGCTCCCTTGCCAATCTGTCAGCTTTCAGAAGAAGCACAGGAAGGATTAAATAAAGTTACTATAGTGATTTCAAAGAACATTATACAAGGAAGTTCTCAAGGTATTATTTTATTATTTTTCTTAATATATTTATCAGTTTTTTTAATTATTTATATTTGTAAAAGTGGTCATTTTTTTTTCTTATCAGGGTAATAATAATAAAATGAAATTAAATACAATAAGTCCTGGTAATGGCAATAAAAATCGCTTTATTATTTAAATATGATTTCGGACATAATATGCCATATTATGTGCGCTGCGGCTGGCTCGAATAAAACGCAATCTGGATGTCCATTTTTAGACCACTTTTTCGAGCAGCTGAGGCCGTATATCGGCAATAACTCTACAAATGTTGTCTTCCAAGTGATCCAATGTCTCTGGTTTATCGGCGTAGACCAGGGACTTCACATATCTCCATATAAAAGAATCCAGAGGCGTGGGATCACGGGCCTCCCTGATGGCCAATTCACAGAACCATTATGCGAAATTATGCGCTCATCGAAAGTTTCGTGCAATAACCTATTGTGGCATGCGATGTGTGGCATGTTCCGCCGTCCTGTTGAAACCAAAGCTGTTGCACATTAACATCATATAATTGGGGAGCAAAAAAGTCAATAATCATGGACCTATAGCGCTTTCATTGACGGTACCGTTCTGACCGTCTTCGTCTTTAAAGAAAAATGGGCCAATTATTCCACCAGCCCAGCATAAGCACACCAAACCGTGAATTTTTGTGGATGTAATGGTGTCCAAATAATGACTTCAGGTTCGTCTCCACTAAATCCTGCAATTTTGTTGCTGCTCAAAAAAGTGGTCCAAAATAGGACATCAAGATTTCCTATTGTAAATGACCGATAGAATCCAATAAAAAATAAGTAATTGGTTTGAAATATGTTTTGGCGCTATGAATCACCAATTCATTCCAGTTGCATTCCTATTGGTAAGTTCCAATAAAGTCAGCGGCTTAAATTGGAATATACCAATCCATGCCTATGCTTGTCTTTATTGGCTAAAGCCAATAGAAATGCACTTGGAATTAACACACTATCGACTAGCTAGACATTATTTGTTACTGAGCAGATGAGGATGGAAATGGGGACTCCAAACAATTAATGTTCAGCTATGCCGTTATTTATATATAAATAACTATAGTTAGCTCGCGTGCGTAAGCATCCGTGAGATGTATGGCTTATGCCGCGGCAGCCCGTATTCTAGCCGAAAGCGGGCCGGCTAGGGCAAGCCAAAGGATTTTGTAGCGGCATGCCGTATTCTGGCCGACTTCGGTTAGAACATGGCTAAACGGTACCGGGGTAACATAACGCGGGCCGGCTGGGGCAAGCCGAACCGCCGGTCAACCGCCTATGCCGAGCGAAGGCCGACTGTTTGCCGAGAGTTTGGTGCTTACTGGGCCCTGATAGCACAGTTTATTCTAAGAATGTTTTTTAAACCTTCCAGTGGGAATATTCTTAGGATCATGCTATATTTCTTCTAGTCATGTTCTGAGAATGTTTTTTAAACCTTCCAGTGAGAATATTCTTAGGATCATGCTATATTTCTTCTAGACATGTTCTAAGAATGTTTTTTAAATCTTCCAGTGAGAATATTCTTAGGATCATACTATATTTCTTCTAAAGAACAAGCTTAGAAGAAATATAGCATAATCCTAAGAATATTCTCACTGGCCTATAGGCAGGTTCTTAGAAGGTGCAAAGTTTAGTGGTAAAAATTAACCCACTCTAAACATATGCTTAGAATGTTGAGAAAGTAATTGCTATAGAAAGTTCATTTAGGAATATTCCTGAAACATTCTGTTAAGCATATTCAGTTCAGTTTATTTGTCCCATTTTTTTCTCAGTGTAGGTACCTATATAATAGTAAAATATACCATAATCTACGTATAAAGGTACCTATACTTAGTATTAAATACTAAGTAAAAAACACAACGCAAAATATTTTTTTATAGTTATTTGTCAAATTAAAACAATATTCGATAACAAAAATACTTTTACTATAGGTATCTAAATTATCCGGCTTTTACATAAAATCTTCTATCCAACTTAAATACAATGAAAAATGTTTTTTTTATGAAGAACTATTTGGTTTTATCTTTTATGAAGAATTATTTTATAAGGAAATATTTTGTTTTTTAATATTTTATTTTGTTAAAAATAAATATTCATTAATTTGTATACCGATTTTTTATATCTGAATTAACATTTTTATGTATAATAATCCTAACTATCTTCAACTTCAATCTAATCTGACATCCCACAAAATTTTACAATTTTACTTTTTATGAAATAATGTCATACAACTTATGGTTTAGAGGTAAAATTGTTTATTCAATATTTTTAAATAAATATATATTAATATACGACATATGTCGCAAATTTTTTTAAGGGGACAACAAATACATTTCACATATTATGACAGTGAGGCGTATTTGTCGCCTCCTGAAGAATTTTACGAATGTAGAATTCAACATATTAGAACGTGGGTAGGTATCTGACATATTTGGAAATATTCTCAAAAGCTTCCTAGAAGCTCCATAAGAAACCTTCTAAGAACATTCCAAAAACGTATTCTTAAAATGTTCTTAGAATGCTTTTTAGGAAGGTTTTAAGAAGCTTCTAAAAATCTAATTTCATCATTAAAAGGGTATCTATTGAATGTTTTAAAAGTCCCTAAGAACATTCTTAGCAATAAGGGAAGGTTCTAAGTATATTCCATTATTCCGGGTCATATCTTCTTAGAAGATTCTTGGAATCAAATTTTGCTATCAGGGCAAGCTAGCCGGCCCAAATACGTTTTGCCGAATCGGCCGCGTGCGCCCCGACACACGTATTTCTTCCGGCGTGTAGCACGGGCATGTCCGCCTGGCCAACTGTCGGGCATATCCGCCTGGCCGAATGTCGGCTATGTTTACTCGGCCGAGTGTCGGCTGTGTATAGTTGGCCAAGTGCCGGCCAAAACCGCCTGGCCATTCAAAAAAAGCCTATAGACGTCCTGGAGAGGTATATCCTATAAGTTCAGTCCTGAAATTTTCTGAATGGCCAGATACTTTTTTAACAAACTTGACTAGCTAGACATAATTCGATACTGAGCAGATGAGGATGGAGATGCATGGGGACTCCATACAATTAATGTTCAGCTATGCCATTACGGACGCACACTTCCAACTAAATATTGCAACCAATCGCTATTTATAGTTAGCTCGCGTGCGTAAGCAGCAGTGAGATGTACCGTTTATGCTGCGGCAGGCCGTATTCTAGCCGAAAGCGGGCCGGCTAGGGCAAGCCGAAAGATTTTGCAGCGGCATGCCGTATTCTGGCCTACTTCTGTTAGAACATGGCTAAACGGTACCGGGGTAACATAACGCGGGCCGGCTGGGTCAAGCCGAACCGCCTGTCAACCGTCTATGCCGAGCGAAGGCCGACTGTTTGGTGCTTACTGGGGATACATAGCCTATGTAACATAGGTATAACTTACTAACTCAAAAAAAGTAATAAAATTACTAGGTTATAATCATTTTTTTGTCTTTCTTGCAAAGGATGTTTGCAGGCATGGTCGAAATCAATATAATTTATGTCAATTTTTTTATTTTGTCCGCTGTAACCACCATCCCGGACAACAATCGGGATTTCCTGGTGAAATCATGATGATATCACAACGTGATTTTTTTTGTCACGCCGTGATATCCTGAGTGCATACACATGCTTCATCACAGTGATATCATGTAGAACTCACGGTGTGATTTTTGCAAAATTTGCGCATGCGTAATAGCCCTTCGAACTGCGAATTTAAAACCTAGTTTGTTACCTGTTGATTCAACATAACTTTTCTCTTAGTGTACGAACGTGGCGCAAAAATGATTATCAAAACACCGTTGGCATAAAAAATCACGACATGATTTTTTATGCCATCGGACATGTTAGGATATTTATTTTGCGCCACATTTGTACATTGTGAGAAAAAGTATGTTAACAATTGAATTAACAGTTTTTGCGGTTAAATACATTTAACATTTTTTTGAATGTAAATTAACTATTAATTTAATTCCAAAAAAATATTTAATCTATTTAACCACAAAAACTGTTGATTCAATATAATATATTGAATATATATTATATGTCAGTTTACTTTTTCCCCTAATGTACGAATGTGGTGCAAAAATAAATATCCAAACACCGATGGCATAAAAAATCACGACATGATTTTTTATGCTATCGGTGCTTGGGCATAAAAAATCACGACATGATTTTTTATGCCATCGGACATCTTTGGATATTTATTTTTGTGCCACATTCGTACAGTGTGAGAAAAAGTATGTCAACAATTGAATTAACAGTTTTTGCGGTTAAATACATTTAACATTTTTTTGAATGTAAATTAACTAGGTATTAATTTAAATCCAAAAAAATATTGAATGTTTTTATTTAACCACAAAAACTGTTGATTCAATATATATGTAGGTATTCTTTTTCTCTCAATGTACGAATGTGGCGCAAAAATAAATATCCAAACACCGATGGCATAAAAAATCACGACATGATTTTTTTATGCCATCGGTGATTCTCACGCCATTGTACCTAAACCTTACACATACAAACATTTTTTTAAGGTATAAGCACACACCACTATAAATACACAACTACCACTAAGCACAGAAACTCATACATTATAAAAGAAACCGATTAATAAAAAAATGACATTAAATAGCGTCCAGGCTTGTTTGTTCGAAAAAGGACTGCGTTCGTTGGTTTTTCGCAGCTACAAGAGAGCCCTCTTGCGATATTTTAAAGTATTGGGAATAATCAATTAGCAGATTCCTTTTTAGAATCTCACACTGGGAATGCCCAATTGAATTCAATTGGAAATTACCTATGGGCAGCTTTAACCAATCGAAATCACTAAAAAACAGTAGAATCCTAATCAGACTTTTCCATCATGGAAAATACCAGTAAAAACCAATTTCTGTTTTATATCTCCCAATTAAACCCTGCAAGTCCAATTCAGACCTATAGGTATGAAGTATTGGTTAGTAGGGTTAGTTAACCAGTAATTGACCAGTTAAGGAAATTTTCGTGAATAAATTATTATATTTTCCTCTATTTTTAGTTTAAAATAAAATAAAAAATATCATTGAGTTTAATTTTGTTTTAAGATTTGATAACAGCTGACTAAAAAAGAAAAAGAGTTTCTATGCCGACAAAAAAAAATTTAATGCACGAAAATTCATGATTTTCCAGTGGTTGACCAATGCCTTGTAAGCAGATATCATTAATAAAACTGTGCCATCTAGAAGTTAAGGGGTAAAACACTATGCAAATAATATAAGTTTTTAATTATTTAATACAGGGACCTTGCTTTTATCATTTAATCGGTTAATTGGTCAATAACTGGTTGATGGTCAATTACTGGTTAACTGACCCTATCAATATATTGATACTAACCATGGTTGCAATACTTCAATTGGTTTCTATAAGGAATTAATCGGTAATTTACAACAGGGTTATTAACACTATATATATATTGTAATAAATATTTTTGGTCAAAACAAATTATTGTATTTTCTTTTAATAGGTAATAAAAAAAAATATTTCTATATATTTTTTATAATATTGCTATTATTGGTGTATTTGCGCGGCTACTACTCATCGAGTGACGTAATGCGCGGAACGAATGAAAACTCGTCCACGGGAGCATCCACTGGATGCCATCCAGCCCTGATTACTGGTCAAAAAAATTTAACTATACCTAAAATATGGCATACCGTTATTGCGCTATTTTCGGGACACCCTTTATATTGTATAGCTCACAATTTTATCGTTGAGTGAGGGCCAAACCAAGGCAATCTGATTTCTCAATCAACGATTTTATACTGATGGCGGTAATTTGCAGGAAATTAAAAATTGAGTTATTTGGTAATACTTATTGGTATATTATTTATAAAGTACATCACAAAATTCATATGAAAATAATGTATGCTTATTGCTTAATAAAATATAAACAACCTATACTCCATTTAAATAGGTCGAAAACAAAATACATAATCTACTGAAAAAGCAATGTAACGCAAAAAAATATATAGGCATTTATAAAAATTATGTATTCTAACTTTCTACAGGTAGACATTTAAGTAGATTTTAATTACTGCGCGTTACAATTTTAAACTTCAGGAGCAAACTATGCCTAAATAGATTTTTAAGATTGTTAAACAATAAATATTAGTAAAATTTAATATACTGTTTGGGCATATTTAGATTCTGAATAGATTGAACCGCTCACGACCTATTTAAATCAAAGTGCATCACAACTATTAGTATAAAATTAAAACAAAAACTACACTTTTATAAATCCTATATTAAGTTTATAAAATATTTTTATAAATAAAACATTTCATAATAGTTATATATATTTTTTTTTATATACGGGCATCTCTTGAAATATCCAAGAAATTAACATGAAGAGCCGAAACGAAGTTACGACGCCTGGTTATTCCGGTTGCGGTGAGATCCGGATTCCTCTGATTTACCTGCGAAAACAAAATCAATCATTCACTTAAAAAAATCCAAGCCATCATTTTTTGTCGATTCATAATTGTAATGTTCCAATATATTAACAGCAAAGCATAGCAAACTGCAAATGATAATAAAACTTAAGAGTAAATTTAATTCAATGCTAGTGAAGAATTAAAATTAATCTTAGTGTTCTTCCCACAAGTTGCTACTCTGAAAATAAATCTGCGGTTAAACTTTGAAAAGAAAATAAAGATTATATACACAAACTTTTGTTTTTATTAAAGATTTATGTCATACAATGGAAGTACACAACGCCTCCTTCACTCATACAAATACATTAACTTAGAACTATGATTACAATATACTATTTTTAAATAAAATCATTAAACATAATACAGAAAGGTATAAATTGCTCACTTTACTTCTGAAGACAAGGTTTTTGTTAGTTACTCTAAAAATTTATATCATTAATATCAAAAAATAAAAATAACTCTTGTATTTATGTCAAACATAAAAGGTTTTTTTGTACGTGTATTGATGATATTTTCCAAATAACGCCGACTGGTTGATCAAAATGGAATGATTGGAAAAATTCCCTTAAAGATGAAGACAGAACATCTGGAACAAACCTTTCCTTTAGTTTATTTGTTGTAAATAGCTTTGGTAAAAACGTTATTATTTAAAATAAAAACCTACCTGAACAATACATAATCACATCTACAATTAATAGGGTTGATGCCTTTGGTTGCGTCCGCCGGCACCGCCGCCACCACCTCTTTGTTTTCCTTGGTAGCCGCCGCCGCCGCCGCCACTGGATCCACCTGAAAAGGAAAAGCAGTATAAAAATTTTAATATTATGAGATCCTACTCACTATAGTTTATTTAACTCTAATTTATTCTCGCCACCTGCGTTGTCATTTGGCACTTTGTCTGTTTCTTCTGTATGTTTAATAATTATTTTATTTTTTTTTTGTATTTAGTTCAGACATTCACACTTTGTGTTTCTGTTTAGCTGCAAGGACTAGCCAAACATCCATACACTTCTTTCTCATGTTAATTTGCTGATAAAAAATGTACTTGTGATTGATTAAATACATTTTTTTAACGCAGGTCACGAACCTAACGCAATAATTTAATCGAAATTTAGCGCATAAACGATGTCCAAAACATAATTAAAAAAACATTTTAACAAAAAATTATTCTACAGGCAAAATGTTGAAAATAAAAAAAGGAAATAAAATCAAAATTTCAAAAAGGCTTGCGTATCCTATGATGGTTAAAGTTGAAAATATTGATTTTAAAACCTATAAACCTAAAATGGATTCAAGTAAAATTAAAAATACATCCAAAATAATGAACATGGAATCCATAAATAATAAAATAATGCAATATTACATAAAGCACAAGCATTACAGATTCAACAAATAAATACAAAATACTGTTTTTGGATAGACACAGACAGCAGTTTGCATTGGTCATGGTTGGCTGGGGCAATATTAATAAAATCAGAAGTCACAGCTAGGGTTTTAAAGTGTCAAAAACGAGAAAAAGGGAGTCCAATTACAAAATTATAATTTTATAAATTGATGTCAAATAAAACGATTAATCTATTAAAATGAAATTCTACTATTTGAATTAGTACCACCATTTTTTACTAATAAGATAGTCGTTTTCACTTATAAATAGTTATTTTTTACTATGTAGATAGTTAAAGTTTGACTAATTTAAGATTAGTCACCATCTTTGACTATTTCTGAGAGTTAAAATTAACGCGGCCAACAAAGTAATATTTGAATTAAATGCATACAAGCTCCATAGTTAAATGGTCCATAAAAACAAACAAAGATGGAAAAAGTTTGGCTCAAAACAGCAACACAAAGAATATATTCAACTTTAAAATATTATGAACAATATTTATTGTCAAATAAAATTGATTTTTATAAGAGCGACTGATAGCCACATGCGTCATGACAACAGCTTGACTATGACAGACCAGAGTTCAATCCTCAGCTGGGTCAAAACTATTTTAAATTTAAATCTACTAATTTGACTATTTCATTCAGTAGAATTTTACTAATTATTTGTGATTCGCTATGACAATTAGTTATTTTTGACTAATTCATTTTAAGAGAGCACCATACATGATTTTTTGGGGCCCGTTTGAATATGCTTACTGAATTAAAATGAAAGGAATGAGTATTATAATCATAATATATGATCAGCATCTTAGTGTACGATTATTATACGTAAATATTTGTAAATTTTCAGAAAAAATTACTTTTGCATATTTTTCGTATAACCCTTTGAATAAAATTCCCAATTTAAAAAAAAATTTCCCGCCGGTTTCATTTTTCCGGAAATTTTAAAACCCTAGTCACAGCCCTATTAACTATGACCAGAGCAAGATTTTAATAGTTAAAATGTTTATATTTGCAGAGGATAGATTAGTTTTTATTGTGATTTTTGTATAAACTTTGATTCCTTAAAATTTGAGAAGAAAATTAATAAAATCACCTTGATAAAAACTAAGATAAAAAATAAAGGAACCCAATTTACAACAAATAGTTAAAAACACCACCAAAAGTACCTTTTCCGCGGTTGCTACTACTGCGTCCGCCACCATATCCTCCATCGTTGTAACCATATCCATGGTCTGCATTTAAGCAATAAACAAATTAAACTTGATGCATTTTTAAACTTTTAAATATAGATAAAGTCCATTTAATTTTCTATGGGTTCTCTGTATATTTTATTGCAAGAAAAATAAAGTAGAAGAAAATTAATTATAAATGAACCTTAACTTTGTTCTTATAAAAAGCAACACTGGAAGGGATTGGTAAAAACGTAATGCTGAAATAACGGGTTTGCGTGCAGTAAGAGAAATCGTGCAAAATTGGTGGTCAAAAAATAACATGTATGGGTGAAAATAATTAGAAAACACATTATGAAAATGAGTTTCAACAAATGCTTTATTCAAGCCCATAGAGGTATTCACAATGTCTTTTCATATTGAATGCATCTATAAACATGCAGATTAAAAAGTAGGAACAAAACAATTGTCGACTAAAAAATAGACACATAAACACGTAAAAATGTGTTTGGTAAATACTGTGTAAAAAACGCCGGACCTGTACATTTTATACAAAATAAACGGTTGTGGATAAAATTAATAATCTGAACTAAACTAACTAACGCCTGTCGGAGTATTTACCATAGTTGCCGTAGTTGGAGTAATCGTATCCGCCGTAGCCTCCATATCCGCCGCCACCGTAGTAATCGTAGCCGCTGCCGCCATAACCGTCGTAGCCGCTGCCGTAGCCGCCTTGGCCGTAACCGCCGTAGGCACCACCGCCGTAACCCTGGTTCCAGTTTTGGCCACCGTAGCCGCCCCTTCCTCTACCGCGGGTACCGCCGCCACGACCGCCCATCATTCTCCCGCCACGGCTCATGCCTCCCATCTGGTCGGGTTTGGGTGTGGCTTTCTTAACATCTACCTGGAAAACACAAAATTTTTCATTAATTTCAGAAAAAACACCAAAGTATATTTTTAATTATCAACAAAAACATCAGATATGGAGTGTCTTCTCTAAACCATCAGAAGCAGAACTGACAAAGTCAATCATCATAAAAACTCTTTAATTAAAGGGTAACATGCAGTTTGAATTTTCAAAAAATAGTTTTCTTAAAGTGATTTAAACCCGACGACTCACAGTGGTCCCTAATCCCGAAAAAGCTAGCCAAAAGTCGGTAAAAATGAGGCCTTAATTTTAGGGATGCACCGGATCGGGTATTTTGCCGATCCGGCCGGAACCGGAATTTCAGCCGCTGGCCGGACCGGATTGCCGGAATTCCGGCCGGATCGGGACCTAAATTTAAAATGTATGTGCATGCCTATTTTTATACGTAAAACATTGAAAATATTGAGGCTGATTTATTTTTACTTTTTTTAAAACTAGCTACAGTATGCAGAGTGTTTATTACTATTAATTTTACCTAGATAGAAATTACTGTTTATTAAAATATTAATTTTTAGTTAGCGTTAACAAAATTAAAACAATTCTACTCATTCAATTGGAGAATAGCAGCCACCTGCCAATAATAAAAAAAATAAAAAGAAGTCGGGGAACCACAGCAAGGAAACACGCACACCCTTCTCTGTTGACCAATTACAAAATATATCTGGAAAGCGATCCGGCCGGAGCGATCCGGCCGGAACGGTAGTTCCGGCCAACTGGCCGGATTTAGTGGTACCGCCGGAATTCCGGTGCATCCCTACTTAATTTATTATTTAATAATCAGGCCAATTCACCAACATGAGTCGTTAACGTAAGCCACTAGAATTAGTGATTATAGTTATATCCAATCCGTCTGATGGACCTGAATGTCTCTAACGCAGAGGTCAATTGAACACAATCCCAAAGTAGGATCTAAGTAAAATACAGGTTTTTTAACTTGTTTTTTAAACAACTGGTAAAGATAAATTTAAAGGTTATTATTTTTAAGTATAACTTAACTATTCAAACAAACTTATTGATAATATAACTTACAAATTACGGCGGGTTCATATCATTAATTTATTTCATAATTCACAATTTAGTGCATAAGCATAAAAGTTAAATTGCACTGTCTGATATGAAACAGTTTAAGGCGTAACTCACAATTTAGTGTTTATTGAATAACCTTGAAAGTTTACAAAATTTATATATAAATATATAAGGAATTATAAATAAAATTAAACCGCGCATGTGCCAATTTTTCTCTCTCCATTTTATAAGGTTATGATTAATTTGTGCCTTAAGAAATACTACAAAGTTTCTACATAACATGAATTTCAATGATAAATTTTGTGTCACATGCAACTTTTAATAATTTATATTGTCATTTTAAAAAATAAAAATATTTACTAAATTATTGAATTTTATAAACCAGATTTTAAAGTTATGTATTATGTATGAAATTATGCATTAAATTAACAATTGAGTTATGAAATAAATTGTAAACTAAATTATCAATTGTTGTATAAACCCACCTTTAAATATTTGTTTTTTTATTTTCAATTTAAACTAATAATTTAAGTTGGGTTCAGTTTAAAAGTAGGTTATTTTAGAAGTTACATAACATATATCTGTACCTCAGAGCCAAATTATTTCAAGTCCAATTATTCATTTACGAGAAATTCCACTTTGAAGAATTTTAAAGTAAATTTTATTTTATAGAGTATACTGTGCATATATGTACATATCTTTTAAGATTGATATTCAGAGACATTGTATTTCAAAGATTTGTAAACAGATGTATAGATAACCATAGTTAATATATACTTAAACCGGTTCATTTTCATAGAAAAAGTAGAAAAGAGCAAAAATAAGTTATATTAACTCAACCTAACCATAATTTAATTACTCACTTATTACAAAATAACGTTAATTTAACGTTTTAGCACAATATTATTTAAATCAATTATGCTACTTGGGTAACCTGCATCTTTTCGAGATCGCCGTGTCACAAAAATACGCACTTCAATATTAGGCGCATTTAAGTAAATGCGGTTAAGTTTTGCAAAATGTTTGAATCTGAACGAAAAATAAATAAGTAAAAAGTTATGTGAAAATTTCTAATCAATTCAATAAATAAATTTAAAGATACCCTGCAAACTGTAGGGCCCTTTTACTATTCATAGGCAGCTGTAAATCTTTAAATCACGGTTGGCATAAATTATTAATTCACATTGACAAAATTAAAAAGAGTAAAAATAATAAAATAATATAGGTAAAATTCAATCTGAAGGGTTTTATTACAATTTTCGGCAAATTTAATTTAATTCACGACTAATAAAGTGCAGGTTGTACTTACTTCCTTATCTTTAATAGTTTGCTTTGGTGTTTTCAGGAGGTCGTTTACTACTTGTTCAGATTCAAATGTGATGAAGCAGAATCCTTTTCTTTGATTCTTTGTCTTGTCAAATGGCATTTCAACTTCAATGATCTAAATAAAGAAAATAACATAAACACCAACAAAACTACAAGACAATTTGTTATTAACTTACTGTTCCAAATTGGCCAAAATAGTTTTTGATGTCATCGTCAGTGAGATCTGTGGTTAGTCCGCCCACGAAAATTTTTCCATGGCGGGCTTTCGCTTTTTTTGGATCAACTTTTTTGTTGTTAATGTTGTGCTCGCCAGCTGCGACGACTTTGTCAATCGATTCAGCATTGTTGAAGACGATGAAGGCGAATCCCCTGGATCTGCCAGTGTTTGGGTCAGTCTTTACATTTATGCTTTCAATTTCACCATATTGACCAAAGTGATCTCTTAGTTCCTCTAAAAAATAACCGTACCATTTAATTTAAATTCGAAAAATCAAACATATGCTTGATTTTTAATATTTTATCAGGTGTGAAATTGTCGTCAAATATACTCAGTAGCAGAACTGACTTTTAGTCTTCATCATAAAAATAAATAAAGGGTACCAAATCTATTTTTTGATTTACAAAATTTTGATTATTTGAAATTAGTTAATAGGATAAATAATTTAACAAAATCTTAAAATGTTGAAAACAAACATGCTGTGCTGGCGCCAACCACAAAGTATTAAGTAAATTCCTAAAGAGCAGTTTTTGAGTTATACTTTAAAAAAAAATATGTTAATATTGTGGATGTCCAAAGATTAAATAAATCCACATATCAAGGGCATCAAATCGGAGGGCGCCAATTAAAAAAATTACAGAATTCTAAATATTTAGTAGTATTTTCACATGTAGTATCATGATTTTTTTTATTATGAGGCAAAATGCCTACCTGATTTTATGCTATTGATATAATAGGGTTGTTAGAGAAACAAACCAAATAAAAGAGATGACATGGCATGCAATATATTTTATTTATACATCAGGGCTGGCAAATATGATATTTATATAAATATCCAAATATCTGATATATCAATATAATATATTATATCTGACATATATCAAAATTTAGATATAGGTATATTTCTTTTTTTTAATTATACTATTTTCTGCTTAGAGAATTAAATATAAACATGTAAATTTGTATTTCAATTCTATACTTTTCAATAGAAGTTGCTATCACAATAACAAGTTTTTTTAGTACTATAATGTAAAATGTAGGTAAAAAATACAAGTTTATGAATATAAATACATAATATATTTTTGCTTTTGCAACTAAAAACAAAAAATTTAAAAACTACAACAGCCAATAGAAAACAACTAAAATCTGGCTAATGGAAGATCCAGATTTATACAAATTTGTAAAGAAATTTTTAAAATGTTTCTGTTGCTCTAGCCAAACTCCATCAAGATCACGTTTCTTTAAATGGTCTCTGTTGCGCAAATATTTAAAAATATTAATTTATATCAGGATAAATATCGTCGCATAAATATGATATTTATCAAGATATACAGTGTGACCCATTTGTTTGCGACTCACCAGTGTAAAATCTTTATTTATTGTGCGATTTTAACCGGATTTGTTTTAAAATGTTTATCTTGATAAACTGTATTTTTGGAGCAAAATATGCCATATGAGTACAAAATACAAGGCCTTCTATGTCAGTTTTTAAGAGTAGATTTTTAAGAATTTATATTATCCATTTTTTTTAACAAAATCTAAGCATAGCACTGGATTCACCACCCCATAAAACGACCCTTTACTAAATTTTATTGAAAAATTTTAAGTAGAAAAATGCACAATAATAACTACAAAAATTTATTCTGTCAAGTTATTTATTAAAAAACATTGAAATAAAATTAAACTTAGTAATAGCACCATGTTACTATTAGTTTAATTTTATTTCAATATTTTTTTCATGGATAACTTGACAAAATAAATTTTTGTAGTTATTATTGTGCATTTTTCTACTTCAATTTTTTCAATAAAATTTAGTATAGGGTCTTTTGAGGGGTGGTGAATCCAGTGCCGTGCTTAGATTTTGTTTAAAAAAATCGCTAATATGAATTCCTAAAAATTTACTCTTAAAAACTGACATAGTAGGCCTTGTACTTTGTAAAAATATGGCGTTTTTTTTTTTGCTTCAAAATTAGTTTATCAAGATCTACACTTGAAAAAACAAATCCGGTTAAAATCGCACAATAAATAAAGATTTTACAGGGGTGAGTCGCAAACAACTGTGTCACACCATATCAGGATATTTATCTCTGATATATAACCTGCCAGCCTTGTTATGCATACCCACATTTTCCAAAAAATTAAAAGTAAATTATTTTAACTTTAAACCCCATTAAGTATTTTAAAAAAACCTTCAAACTCTAAAACCACTCATCCAAAAAATATGATATGGCGCCAGTACACCATTTTCTGTAGTATTTGTACAGTATATTGATAAAATATTAAGAAAAAGTTTTTTATAAAGGTTATATTGTACTTACTATCTGTTGTTTCCCAACTTAAACCACCAACAAACAATTTTCTGCAAATAAAAATTGATGCGTTAAAATGATTGAAAATTTGAATTGTCTCCTAAGCATTACTTTAAATTAATTTAATAATGCTTAAAATGAAATTTAACAAAATAAATTTACAAGAGCAAAAATGTATCAAATAACAAATCAACAAAATAATTATTCCTAGTGCAATCAAATGGATCTCTGCAATAACAAAAGTAATCATCTGAAATTTACATTTAGGTAGCTAGAATCGTTATAAGGAATAAATATCTAAGATCAAAAAATATTAAATGCATCATTATCATTATCATTAAGGGACATCTGAATGATTGGCAAAAAGTTAAACTACATATTCGTTCAGTTTACTAAGTGTTTGGCAGAAGAATATGCCCAAGGATAAATACCATGGGTCCCAGAGCTGCAAGTCCACCCTCCATTATCCATGTTCCTCACAGCGGACGAAGCCACCTGGAGAAAAGGAAGTTTGTTTAAAATGGATAAGCTCGACATCATTATGTGGCATCCTAAACCGGTCCCGAATTTTTAGACTTTATTCATTTTACTTTAATATTAATTAATATTATCCACTGAAAAAAACTATTACACAAACTACCGATTTGTTTAAAAAAAATATTAGCTGAAAATAAGACAACAACAATGCATTTACCTTGAACAATTTTAATATGTATACAACTGGAAAATTCAAAATGCGCGCCAATTATTTCAAGTGCGTCATCCGCCATTTTCTTCGCTTTAAACAAAGACACCTTTGAGCTTTATTAGATACGCCAAATTAGGTACAATTTTTATGAAAAATACATATAAATCGGTAAAGATCCCAAGCTAAATAAATAAATTAAGTTAATAAATAACAAAAAAGTTACTTCTACTCGGAGATGATCCCAGATTCAAAGATGCGCATTTACAGACGGCTTCTACTGTACAAGAAAAAACTAACAAAATAAATCGGGGAAAAATGTATATTTATAAAAAAATATTAGAATTATTACAAAATTAGAGAGAAAACTTACCTATCGTCATCACGACCGGGTGTATCTGCGCTACCACTGTCTGCGGGTGGAGCGTCACCGCCTCCGTTTTGTCCATTTAATTCGTTACTCTGGAATTCATCTTTTGAAAAGTCTTCTCCATTTTCCATAGGACAGTCTTGCGTTGCAGCCATAATTTCTGTCTATATATTTATAAAGTAACTTATAAAACTAAACAGTCTGACACTACACGTCCACCTCACTTGAGAACAGGAAGAGAAGAGGAGGAAAAGCCGGCCGCCTGCGATCGTTACAGACGAACATCCGCTACGTCAGAACCGGCTCGTTTAGACCAATAAGGGAGCAGTATTTGGATAGCGGGAACTACATCTATGCGCGTATAAGTTCATAAGCGTTGCCATTGGTCTGAACCATCAGAATAATAATCAATGTTTAAAAAGCGCGAATTTTAAATAGTTATGTGGGTAACAACAACAATAAAGATGAATACTAATAAAGCGTTAGAAAATAGCGGGAAAAGTTATATTGACTTGTTATACGTTATCGTATTATTACTATTGCGTTCCAATAAGTTATATAAATAACTTATTTCTTAACCTTGATTTAAAGTTTAAAAAGGTTATTGCTCTTATCAATTAATGATTTTAAAAAATATTTTTTAATTCAATTGAAATTAAATTTATTAATTAATGAATATAATGCATTATATAATATAAAAATGTGGGAGTTTAGAAATTCACTTAAGATATATGTATATCTATATACCCAGCAAACACATAAGTCTGGTAATGTAATGGCCCATTACAGCGTTTAATGGTTAAATGATGGCATTTTTAACCCAAGCTGTTCTTGTACTGGGCCTCTACAGGAATTTTTCGTTAATAAATGTCCATTTAGACCAAAGGCTGTCGTGGTAAGGTCTTGCAATGGCCCTTTTCAGGCAATGATATGTATAATTTAACATTAAAGGCCCACATATGGCAATTATAAGTATCAAGTTAATGGAACTGTAACACACCATTACAGTGCCAAATGTTTTCCTTTGCTTTACACCATATTTACTAATGAATTGCCTCATGTTAGTGGTATTATGCATATGCATATAGAAAAATAATATAGGTTTTGAGATACCTATATTAATTAATTATCTAATAGGTGTATTTTATAATTAATTATTAATGAACTAAACAACTAGGTGGTACCTTTTTCAAGTAAGTATTTAATACTTAATTGGTATGTATTCTTTTACTAAAGTCGTTTTTTCGCGTAAATACCATGAAATACTATGGTCATTAAACTTAACCTTGGTTAATAGTTAAGGCATTTTTGCGTTTAGAGTGCGTTCAAAAATCCTAACTATGACGTCACAAATACCAGACCATAAAACTATATCGCTGAGCTAGTTATTCAACGTGGTTAATAGTCTTTCTCTTTTTAATATAAATATTTAATATGTTTATGTAGGAATAATGTTGTGTGCTAAACATATCTTCTCCAAAACATACCGCCAACCTTCGTCTTTTTCTTTGGGGTTCCATTCTAAATTTTGAGTTTCACAATAATAATTTTCGTATAAACGTTAAACACTGTTGGATTTTAATTATGGTAAACAACAGTGAAGAACTGTTTATATATAAAAAGAGGTATAGAAAAGGTAGGTATAAGAACTAGGGTTCATAGAAAAAGAATATACAAGGTAAAAGAAGAGGCAAAGAAATTTATTTACACCTGTAAAAGCATAGAAATTAAATATAAATAGGTAAAAACACATTTTAAAAATTATAGGTTATGAACAAGTAAACAAATGTCAAATGTTAGAAACCTAACCATGGTTATATGAATTAACTGTGACGTCATGACTTATTTAACCGTAGTATTTCATAGTATTTACGCGAAAAAACGACTTAATAATATTAAGTATGAGTATGAGTATGAGTATAAGAGACGTATAACCAGCCCCATTTCCTCTTGACTCTTAAACCCCGTACAGGCCTATGTTTACTTACGCCGATTTTTGTTCTTCCCCAGCAACTGCACGGCTTCACCCGTGTTTGCTGGGTGCGAATGTCCATTGCGTTCTGTACTGTCCCCTATTTGGGGCTCGAGAGCGAGAGGCGAATAGTTATAATAGCCGTTCCCGGGTTCGCCGGGCCTATGCTATACGCTCAGTGAGGTATGGATGAGGGACGGGAGGGAGTTGGTTTTTGGGGGACAATTACGCCGACTTAAAACTAAGTACGACGCGGAATCCCCCTAGACCAGTCGGTTAGTATTACTCCAAACATTTGGGATTACTATTTGGAGTTGGGGAGTTGTTATTACGCTGCAGGGGTGTAGTTTCCTAGTCGAGGTCTTCGTCTTGTTCATTATTGTCATTATCCGTGTCGGATAGTTCCTGAACTTGGTAAAGTGTGTCGGTTGTTTTTTTTTTATTTTATTTTATTTTTATTGTTGTTTAGTTGCTCCCAACTGGTCTTGTTACTTTGTGAGAAGTGCATGTATTGTGCTACGTGTCATGAAATGTGAAGCATGGTCTACCGATTTTTTTTGTCTTTAAGATCTAGTTTGAGGGTGGCTTGTAGTTTGTTGCGTTGTCTACGAGTGACGTGGACCCAGTGTTTAATTGGGCTACTCTTACCCTTTTGGTAATGGTTTTTCCCATTGGTACGATAATCGGCACACAAGATAAACTCCCCCGCAAAGAAATACAACCCCCCGCGACCCCCCCGGAAGACAATCCACACAACGGCAATCGTGCTACGACTACCGCCGTGTAGACCAACCCCCGTATAGGCCACGGGAGGCTGCACCCCCCCGCGGAGGAGCCCATCACTCGTGCCGAGCGTAAGGCCGCAATCACTGCGATAAGGCAGTTCCCAGTGGGGGTATTTTTTTTACTTTTACAAATTTTATAATTTTCTAAAAGTTCGCTTCTTTCTCTTTTACTTTTTTTTTTTATGATTAAATTATAATAATTATTGTTACATAATTATTACAATTATTGTAACTTAATTCCGAAAATTCGATAATTTTATTTACCCATATCGTTAATTTCAACTTTTACATCTGGCAATACTGCTATTCACACTCAACTTGTTTATGTTTTTTGTCTTCTTGCATATTTAGTTTATTTATTTATTTATCTTACGCCTTTTTCGATAGTTGTTTATGATTTGTCTGCTATGAGAAAATGAGGTTGTTTGTTTAAACTTAAGGAAATGTTCTTATTCTTTTTTAATTTAGTTTTTGAGACAATAAAAGAATTCTTAGTATTTTCTTTTTGCAACATTGTGAAATGCTTACATAAACATTGTGAAATGCTTTTATAAACATTTAGCGAATATACGGTAAGACATGCAATTGGAAAAAATAACTTAGCTTGAGTCCAGTAAATTTCGTGGAAGTGTCGTCTCTCTCACACCTTTTAACCAGGTCCAACACTTGAGGATTTAATCAATGGGGGAGGTACCACACACAATTTGCACTTTTTTGCACTTGGGACAGTTATCACGTTTAGAATCGATTGATTTTTTATTATTTTACGGCGTTAACCAGTTATCACGTTACTATCGTATACGCTGCTTAAGAGAGATCGATGAGCATATGCTTACACTTCAAGCGTCAAGAGCAGAATGGCTTTTACTAATAATATTAAGTAAAAATTAATTAATTTTTAGAAACGGTTAGGCTAAGATTTGAATTAGCCACTACAAAAGATATTTAAAATACTACGTATAAAAGCATGGTTAAGGGGAGCAATCGGCAGGGATGGTGGTCGTAAAAATCGAGAGAAAAAAAATCAATGAAATTATTAATTTTTCTTATGTTAATTTTTTTTTATTTACTGAAAGAAATTTGATTTTATTTTATAATATTTGTTAAGTTTTTTTTTAATTAAATATGTTATGTTATAATTATGTTTGAATTACATGTATTTTATAACACATTAAACACTAATTTTTTGAAAGTTTTAGCGACATTCCATGAAATTTTTGTCCCGACTGTTATCTATATAGTAAAGTATATAGTAAGGTATACCTATCTATTATGCTGGATTAAATTTGGTAGGTATATATTTATTAGGTCGGATATAACACGATATTCGGGAATTTTTATCCCTACCGTCAAAAATCGGTCGGGATAAAATATTTCAATTATCATGGAATATCCTTACCTAGTAAATATATAGGTACCACATTTAATCCGACATAATAGCTAGGTACTTTACTTATCCATTAAAGAATATTTCACTAACCACTATAGAATCTTTAACACCCCATATAAGAACCTTTAGCTTGCCACATTTGTACCTTTAACCTGCCATATCGGAACCTTTAGCGGTTCTTGTAAGTGTCTTTATCGATTGCCGTTACATGCCCATAAAAGGTGAACGCGACATAATATGTAGAGGTCCATTAAAGTCAGCCTTTATAGGGCCTTTAGTTTATTAAAGGCACGCGTTTAAAGGGCCATTACAGAACCTTTACGGTTGCACAGAGAAAAAAGATTATTTGAATTAAATAAATTTTATTTATATCAAATAAATTATTTATTTCGATATACCCAAATAAATGTTCTTTTGAATGTAAAAAAATATTTATTTGTTTTAATTTATTTAATTTAAAATTAATTTATTCAACGCAAACAAATATTATTAGTTTGTATGAAATAAAACCAAGTAAAAAACATTTTTTTAAATTAAAGAAATGTTTTTATTTACGTAAAACAGATAATTTATTTCATTTAAAATTAATTTATTTTACTTAAATACCTATAATATTTGTGTTAAAAACAATTTATTTGGATTAAGAGATATTTTTTTTTAAATTAATAAATTTTAATTTAAATTTAAGAAGAATTAGTTAATTTAATTTAGATTTATTTATTTAAATTAAATAATTATTATATTTGAATTAATAAAAATTATTTATTCAGATTAAAAGATATATTTTTTTAATTAATAATGTTTTCATCTAATCTAGTAATTAATATATATTGGTATATTGGGGAGTAAAAATAAATTAATTTTTTTATGAATAAACACTAATCTTTATTGCATAAAAGTCTTATAAATACATATAGGAAACCCTAAAATATACAAATACTTCACTAACTTAAAAAATTCTTATGTTAATTTTAACTTAATGTTAATGTGTGCTGCATAAATCCACCAGGGTCTGCAAATAATAATGATAAGTAATTATTTAAATTACTTACCTTTAAAAACAGGAATAAATTTCTCAAGACCCCATTCCTTTAAAAGGTCCTCCATAGTATAAAATAATATAAAATTATTTATTATTTTATTATAATGCCACACAACACTTCTCATCAACACCCTGCTCTAAATTGGAGTCTCTAAAATCACGTACATACAAAACGGAAAGCCCATTGGGTGCATGTAGTCGCCTGATTTACAGCAACCAATAGGATGCAAGTCATGCTACTTCGACGTGAGCAAAAAAGTTTAAATAAACCGCTGCTTTAAATCAAATTACAATTTTTTTGTATTTAAATAATAATTTGTTTAAATTAAATAATAATTTGTTTATTTTAAATAATTAATTTTTTTGAATTAAATCAAAATTATATTTTAAAATTAAAACCATGTTTTAAAAAAAATAATATTTGTTGTTTAATTTAAACTTTTTAATTTTTTAAAACAAGTAAATTGTTTTTATAATTTAAGAAAGTCAACTTTTATTTAAACAGAATATTTTGAAATAAAAGTCAGGTACTTTGTTTTAAATATATATTTTAATAAATTTGCTTTTTCCTTTTAAATAAAGACAATTATTCTTTTTAAAGAAATGTTTTTGAATTAAATTTATATTTTTTTAAATGTAATAAATAAAATTAAACAAACATTCTTGTTTGAATTAAAACATCTTTTTTCTCTGTGTGTGTTTGCTGGGTATATATGTATATATGTATGTATATCTATAGATATCCATTGATATCGATATTGATATAAATTTATAAACTCGTACGTGTACACGTGTATTTTTATATTAGTTAAGCACCTAACCTTGGTGTTCTTTGCTTGGGTGACTGGTCCACCATAGAACAAACCACATTTGAACTTGTCCTGTAATTTTACAGGGTGTCATTTTATAGGTCGTTAATAAGTACATCTAATTTTAATATTTGCAACTTTTACAAGTAGGTATACCTACCTACACTTTTTATTACTTAAAAATATGCTTGCAAGCCATGGCCAAAGTCAAAAGGAAAAGTTACGTAGGCCACCCTTGTTTTTATTTATGAAAATGCAAAGACGAGGCGGCCAAAGTTTGGCCATGGGCTTGGCCATTAGTGCACGAATATACGGGGCTTTTCATGACAAATCGGCCAAAGTTTGAGGGCCCAAATAGTGGAACCCAAAAAATAAATATTCTAAAACTTCAGAACTTTTAAATTAAAAGTTTTAATGCATTTATGCGGATTTTAAGTACCTATAAACAATGGAAAGTAGTGAGTTTTTCTACTCATATTACGAAATATGACTGTTGTAAATTACAACTTGTTATATATATATATCACTTTTTAATGTGGAATGAGTCATTCCGAATGACATTCGGCTCGTGTGAAAAACTTTTTATGGAAAAAATAAAAATAAATTAATATTTAAAAAAAAACCCGATTTTTTTGAAAATCTGAAAAAAATCATAAGTCGTTTTTTCGCGTAAATACCATGAAATACTATGGTTATTAAACTTAACCTTGGTTAATAGTTAAGGCATTTTTGCGTTTAGAGTGCGTTCAAAAATCCCAACTATGACGTCACAAATACCAGACTATAGTCGTTTTTTCGCGTAAATACTATGAAATACTACGGTTAAATAAGTCATGACGTCACAGTTAATTCATATAACCATGGTTAGGTTTCTAACATTTGACATTTGTTTACTTGTTCATAACCTATAATTTTTGAAATGTGTTTTTACCTATTTATATTTCATTTCTATGCTTTTACAGGTGTAAATAAATTTCTTTGCCTCTTCTTTTACCTTGTATATTCTTTTTCTATGAACCCTAGTTCTTATACCTACCTTTACCATAACTAAAATCCAACAGTGTTTAACGTTTATACGAAAATTATTATTGTGAAACTCAAAATTTAGAATGGAACCCCAAAGAAAAAGACGAAGGTTGGCGGTATGTTTTGGAGAAGATATGTTTAGCACACAACATTATTCCTAAATAAACATATTAAATATATATATTAAAAAGAGAAAGACTATTAACCACGTAATTAAGTTATTCGTTGATAAATTTAGCAAAAAAACTATATACTTTACTTAAGTATTTATATATTAGGTGAAACAAAAATTCAGTGAACGACTACGTTCGTTGCTCACAATTTTTAGAATGGTCTTAAAAACTAAAAAATACATAAAATTCTCATGCATCTATGAATACTTAAAGATACTTAAAACTAATATCCTAAAGTAAAGGGCCTAACTAGAGAATGCTTTTAAGAAAGGTGTGAAATGACATATAACATAACTCCTCCCTCATTAAGCAAAAAAATAAGGGCACAATTGCAAATATTTATTTACAAAGTCCCTTTTTTTTTATTTATTTAATTAACAATAAAAATGATTAATAAACTACATATCTTAAAAATACTAATAACAATAAATGTGGATACAAAAAAAATAAAAATAATAATGCTAAAACTAAAACTTAATATTATCATTAAATGCATTCGCAGAAAAATGGGTTTATGTGCACTTAGGGTCGAACATAGTTGGTTAACAATTATTTACCATTACACAAGGATCGTTTGCATTTAATACGAAGCACTTCACTGTCTAGTTGAAAAAATCGTTGCAAGAGAGTATTTTTATTACTTTTGTGTTGCTTTATACTGTTAGGTTTGCTAGGATAAATGGGTATTAAGGAGAATGAGATATTGAGGAAAACTATGCGTATTTTGAATATAGAAATTATGAGTTATGGATTATGTATATATATATATTTTTTTTTTCAGTTAGTTTCATTATAATTTGCAATATACCGTTGAGGTTTTAATTTGTCGTAATAATAGATTTTATTATTATCATTTATTTTGAATTCGGTTGTTGTTATTGGGTTTTCTACTCGTTTGTATAAGGGATGCGTTTTTACTTTCCATCTACGGCTTAAATTTCCACCTTTTATAAAGAGTGGTTCATCGTGATTAATATCAATCCTATCTCGATTCTGATTTCGCGACTCTAAAATTTGATCTTGTTTCTGCCCTAATTTTTGTCGAATTTGTTGATTAAGAATTTTTACATTTTGTGTATGTTCGTCAATCCAATCGGCTACTACCTGAGTGGGATGAAGTTCAAATGGGGAAACGTAGTCTAGTCGACCTTTTATCACTTGAAAGGGAGTATAATCTAATGCCGAGTGTATAGAATTGTTATAGGAGAGAGTTGCATAATCGATTAATTCGAAAATAGGGGCTTTTGGTTTTTCTTGTCGCAAAACACGTAGACCTTCGATAATTGTTGAGTGAAATCTTTCTACTGGGCTGTTGCTATTCGGATGTTGTCGAGTAATATAATGAATTTCAATATTATAAATTTGGCAAAATTGTTCAATTAGACCATTTTTAAATTCGGTACCCTGATCGAAAGTGATTTTCTTTGGGATACCATGGTGTGAGATCCAATTAAGAAGGTTTCGAGCTATTTCAGTGCTAACTATGGCATTTATTGGAAATAAATGGCCGAATTTTGAAAAACTGTCTATAACAGTAAGAAATATTTTGCCTTCAATTTTAAATGTATCGATATATAAATGATTAAAAGGCTCAGAGCCTATTGGGGTAGGTTTATAAACAATTTTGTGAGGATGTCTTTCATATTTACTTTTTTGGCATATCGTACAGGTATTAATGTAATGTCGAACATTTTCTGCCATTTTTGGCCAATAATATAGACGTTGTAGACTATTAAGATTTTCATTGTAACCCCTATGGGTGGTTTTGGTTTCATGTTGAAATTTAATTTTTTGCCACTGATCTTCGACATTTGTAATATCTTGTAAGTAATTACGTGATAAAATTAAATTGAAAGCGGACGCTTTAAATGAATTTTGTAATAGTTTCAAAAGTTTGTTAATTATGGTTTCGCATTCATCATTCACATACAAACAATATGTTGTTTTAGGCTTTAAATATTCTTTTATAAATTGTACTAATTCTTGTTCGCTAGGGATAAGATGTAGATAATAACAAATGGAAAGTCTAGTATTACCAAAAATTGTTTGCTTTCTTGCTTTAATTGTCTGTTTTGTGGTTTCATGGATGGTATTGATGGCTTCAAAAAAAATCTGGTTCTTAAATAAATTGACTGCCTTTTCTGTATATTTTGCTCCAAAAATTGGATCTTCGTAACTAGAATGGATAATATTTAAGTCATCGTTATTGCGATCGTCAGGGGGCCTTATTTGTATGTCTTGTAAAATATTAATTTCGGGTCTTTCGTCTATTGTCATTTCGTTGTTAATAATTTCATTTAAATCCTGTAAGTCTATTTCTTGTTCTGAAGTAAGCTCTGTTAAGTGTCGATTTTCTTGTTCATTGGGGTCATAATTAGCAATAATTGACAGCTTATCATCACTATTTAATTCAAGTGGGTGGCACTCTAATACATTGCACTCTGTGTTTCTAATTCTAGAAAGAGCATCTGCATTTAGATTTTGTGTCCCTTTTTTGTAAATAATTTCGTAGTCATACTCTTCGAGCTTTAATCTCCAACGGACAAGCTTACTGTTAGGTTCTTTAAGTGAGAACAGCCACTGGAGGGGTTTATGGTCGGTAATTATTTTAAACTTTGTCCCATACAGGTAGGGCCGAAAATATTTAACAGCCCACACTACTGCTAGCAATTCTTTTTCAATTGTGCTGTAGTTTATTTCTGCTGGATTAAGCGTGCGAGATGCATACGCAATGGGAAGGTCATTTCCAGGGGGTCCCTGAGAAAGTACAGCCCCTAATGCATAATTTGACGCATCAGTTGTCACATTAAAAGGTTTGGTAAAGTCAGGGTGTTGTAAAATTGGTTCGTTTATGAGGATGGATTTGCACAAATTAAAACTTTTAATAAATTCGGAGGTGTGTTCTATTTTATTATTTTTTTTTAAACAATTGGTCATGGGTTTAGTGATTTTTGCAAAATTTTTTATAAATTTACGGTAGTAACCGGTAAGTCCTAAAAACGATTTGATTTCTTTGGTGGTTTTAGGTATAGGGAAATTTTTTATTGCTGATTTATCTAACTGAATTTTTAACCTTGCCTCCCTGAGTTTATTGAAAACTAATTTTAAATTATTAATGTGTTCTTGTAATGACGACGAAAAGATAATAATGTCGTCCATATATACTAAACACACCTTTCCTTGCAAGTCTTTTAAAACATGATCCATTACGCGTTGAAATGTAGCCGGCGCATTTTTCAAGCCAAATGGCATACGGACAAATTCGTAATGGCCGTTTTCAACATTAAATGCAGTTTTTTTTATGGAATCTGGATGCATCTCGATTTGATGAAAACCGGATGCTAAATCTAACGTACTGAAATAATTACAACGCCCTAATTTATCTAAAATGTCATTAATATTTGGTATTGGGTAACGATCATCTACCGTTTTTTCGTTAATTTTTCTATAATCTACCACAATACGCCATTTTTGTTTTCCACTGGCATCTAATTTTTTTGGAACGATCCAAATTGGAGAACTCCAGGGAGATTGTGAAGGTCTAATAATTTCGTTTTCAAGCATTTCATTAATTTGCCTACGTACTTCTTCTTTATGCACATACGGGTATCGATAGGATTTAGTATGGATAGGTGTCTCATCTGTCCCAAATAGCATTTGGACGTCCGGCCAACGTCGCTTATAACAACCCGACGTCGGTACACAACGTCTGCGCGACCACGTATTTACTTGAATCTGCACCAAAATGGGGAATAAAAATCCTGGTCGGTACGACGTCGGACGCGACGTCGGATTAAGAAAGAATTCCTTACTAAATTCAACGTCGGTTTGGACGACTCTCCCGACGTCGTCTTGTTCCAAAACAATATACTCGGGACGACCTTTCTAACACTGGCCGCTGGTGATTAGCGCCCTCTTGATTAAAATTGTGTAATCATAAAGTACGAATATATTTTAACCAACAGATGGCATCATGGCATCAAACACAATCATCCATACAAACGAAACAATCATGTCGCTTACACTAACTAATTTATAGATATTATTTTCGTTAAGAATGGAATTGTATCGCAGAGAGATTCTTGAAAAATACAAACACAGGTCACTTTACTGATAAATGTGACCGAGGTGGATCGAAAAAAATTAATGCGCCCTAAGAAATATTTAAATTAACAATTTTTTTAGGAAGAAAAAAAAATAAACATATTTTTTTTGTGCAGATATCAATGTGAAAATGCACCAAAACATCTTTAAGAATTAACTAAAAACTACGAGACATAATTTTTAACTTTATTTTAAACATTCAATGGGTAAAACTGAATATTCGTGATGATCATTACTTGAGTTGCAAATATGGATGATATAAAAATGGCGTAGTTGGGAAACTCCAGATATTTAACCGTACTCCGACGAAGTGTCTATAAATTTTTACTGTTTCATTACTTATTTGGACCAAGAGGACAACCAAGCCTTAAAGCGCGCACCATTTCCGACCGCGGTGCACCCTTCGTATTACATTACTACGTCGGTCCGACTTATTTGCCCCAACGTCGTTCCGGGTCTGTAGACACAACTATCACATGACTAAAAATAGTAACCTTTTTTATCTCTAACCTTACTTATTTTGGATGGTGACTTGTTTGTTGATTAATTATTTTATGGAGCCTACACAAGGAGCCCGAACTTAATAGGGAAAATTGACAAAACCTGCCCTCTAAATTGCACCAATTGCCATGGGCCAATATAAAACCCCATTTTCCTCCCATTGATGGGGTACCGGCTCGACTTCCCCTAGATCTTTTATTTGAACAACTTTAAAATGATGTTCGCTCATTTTTTGTGCAAAACAGACACAGACCAACAAAGAATTCATGGGGCCTACACAAGGAGTCTGAACTGCATGTAAACAAGAATCTTCCTAAAGAAAGTAGGCGCTGGTGTCCCGTTTATTCTGAAACAATTGACTAATTTGTACCGAAACGCTACCAAAAGAGCAGACGTCAGGACGCATCAACAATCAGCGCCGCAGAGACAAGTTGTCTATATATATATGGGTCTATGCATAGACCCATATATAGACAACTTGTCTCTGCAACAAACGCAAGATAGAAAAACGCAACGCAACTATAACCTCACTTTCAACCATAGAAAAATAAACAAAACAACACATTTTTGACCTACAGTCCGACGTCCCATTTGCACTACTTCGCAACGTTGCCTTCGAGGGAAAGAAGCCAACGTCGGACCATCGTTGCCGTACTCCAGTAATATTTCCTACATATATTTAAACGTTGCGCGGACGTCATCAGTGGACAGATTATAATACTCTATAGGTGTTATAGTCGCAGACGTTGTGCAGTCGTCGTCTGGACGACTTTTTGCAACTTTATATTAGAAGTTCGAAAACAACTTTGATTTGCACAATGACCGACGTTGCTTCTGGTACAAATTTGGTCGGGAGTCGCGAAGCTCTAATGAAAATGCTATTTGGGGTAGTTTTAATTTCATGTTTGATTTTGTTGGTAAATGAAAGTCTGTCAGTCGGGTGGTAGAGAACATCGCAATAAGAAGAAAGTAATTTAAATAATTCTTTTTCTTCTTCGTTATTGAGGTGATCACTTCGAATTAAGGACATATTAAGTTCTTGTAGCGTTTCCATGGGATTTAATCTTTCCGGGATTATTAATTCGGCGTTATAACATTCGTAATTATTTGCCTGCGTAACAAAAGGTTTTAAAAAGTCTAAGGAGAAGCGTTCTAATTTTGTTTGATTATAGTTATTAACGAATTCTATATTAGTAGACCCATTTTTTACTTCAATTAATCCTGAAGGGATGTTTAGTGATCCTACTCGTATGGCTGGTATAATATATTGCTGGTCAGGTAAGTTTACTTTGACATTTTTTATGATCGTTGAATTGGGAGGTATTTCGAGCTTTTGGAAGGAAAAGTCATCGCGATAAAGGAATGGGAGTGTTAAGTTTTTACCGATTAACTGTTGGTTTTGAAAGTCTAAGTATAGTCCTAAATTCTTTAAGTCTCGGATACCGAGAATACCATCAAAGTAGTCATGAAATGAAAATAATACAAAGTCAAGCGGAATGTTGTGGATAAGCGGTATTTTTGCTTTAAACTGAGCTTGTCTTGTCCCCGCACATGTTTTTATTGGGGTATCATCTTTTATAATTGTATGGGGAAAATATGTTTCGGCAATATAGGGGCGTAACATTGAACAATGGCACCCCGTGTCGATAAGAAGTTTTATGGGTGGTTCGGTAAGTTGTATGAAAGGCAGAGAATTGGGTATTAAATTGTTTAGGTCTATGTAGTGTCTGTCGAAGGCTCGGTTACTTGAAAATTTATATCGTCGTTATGTGGTGGTATTTGATATTCATTATCGTGGTTCTCATAATTTTCGAGATTTTGTTCTGAGTATTTTTCATATTCACCTGTTTGGTCTACTTCATCTTCAAAATTAATATTTGTTAGTTCTTCAGACACAAAATTGCGGGGGCCTGAAGGGTTAAAATAGTTATATCTCTGACTGATTTGTCTGGAAGGTAGTCGTGATGAGGTCGACATTGGTTCAGGTAAATTGGTGGGTCGTGGTGCATTTTTCGGATGAAATACATTTTTTTGTGACCCAAACACTTGTCTATTAGTTGGGAAATTATTTTTTACAGGTTGGGCCCGGATGGAAATTGGTTGAGATGGAAAATGTGGTTTATAGTTAGGTTGAAACGAAGATGGCACCTGATTTTCGCTTTGCCAAGTTTGTTGATTTGTTCGCAAAAACGTGTTGTATTGAGGTGTAGGGTTTTTATGATAATTGGTAGGTAAAAAGTTATTTTGTTCAGGTACTGGTCGTTGAAAATGTTGTGGTTTTGATTTGGTGTTCGATTGTGTTTTATGATTACTAGTACCGGCAGTTGAACGAATTTGATTAATGTGTTGTTGTCGCAACACAAAATTGTTAACAGTAGTGCTAGCTTCATCCAAGGTATTTGGATTTTGAACAATTAATAATTGTTGTAACATTGGGCAAGAATTGGCTATTATTACAGTTACAGCAATGGATTCATTTTGAGCCATAAGGGCATCTCGAGCATTTTGAGCTAATGTTTGATCGGATTGAATTTTTAAATTAAGCCGTATTTGTAAAGATTTTAAACGCTCGATAAAAGGAAGAATGTCTTCGTTAATTTCTTTAGTCAAATATGAAAATTGTTGTTGAAGCAAGTGACGATTTGTACGATCGCTAAATTTTTCGGTTAACCCGTTTTTAATCGCCGGCCAAACGCGAAGGTCCGGTCTGCAAGCCAGCCAATGAGCTGCTTCATCGGTTAATTTTGAACGAATTACCGCGTTTACGTAATTTGTTAAATTTTGATCTAAGGTTCTGCCGTATGTATTATAATACGAATCTACATCTAATAAAAATGTTGTTAAATTTAAATGGTGACCATTGAAAGGTCGCAAAGTTGTTGCCATTTCTTTGGCATCTCGAATTGAAAGCACATTCGGTGCATTATTATTAATTTGTTGATTATTTAACGCCATATTAGCAAAATCTTCTATAATATTATTAAGATTAATCATACAATAATAGGTATATTATAAATTACTTGACAAAAGGTAGGTAGCAATATACGTATATTCAAAATTCGCTAAAGGATTGTTGAGAAAGAAGGAAAACAGTTAAGCATGCACACAATACCTTTGATTTATTATCTGGGTGAGTTGGTACACACAACAGCAGGGGGTCTTGTCTGGGGCTGGAACGGCGTTGCCTTAAGTCAGGTCCAAACTTCGACGATTTGTAGCACTAATTATTATAGATGTACTCCAATGTAATAAGCACTTATTTGGTACGCACAACAGCAGGGGGTCTTGTCTGGGGCTGGAACGGCGTTGCCTTAATTCAGGTCTAAACTTCGACGATTTGTAGCACTAATTATTATAGATGTACTCTTATGTAATAAGCACTTATTTGGAAGTTCTGGTTCGATGTAGAGCATTAATGGTTAATACCAAAAAGTACGCAAATTTCTTCAGCGGACTTTTGCACTATCCTTAACGACTGCGCCAATTAAGTTATTCGTTGATAAATTTAGCAAAAAAACTATATACTTTACTTAAGTATTTATATATTAGGTGAAACAAAAATTCAGTGAACGACTACGTTCGTTGCTCACAATTTTTAGAATGGTCTTAAAAACTAAAAAATACATAAAATTCTCATGCATCTATGAATACTTAAAGATACTTAAAACTAATATCCTAAAGTAAAGGGCCTAACTAGAGAATGCTTTTAAGAAAGGTGTGAAATGACATATAACATAACTACGTTGAATAACTAGCTCAGCGATATAGTTTTATGGTCTGGTATTTGTGACGTCATAGTTAGGATTTTTGAACGCACTCTAAACGCAAAAATGCCTTAACTATTAACCAAGGTTAAGTTTAATGACCATAGTATTTCATGGTATTTACGCGAAAAAACGACTTATACGCTAAAAGCCTGGTTCATATAGATGCGACATGCGAATTTGCGAAATGCGAAAATGTTTTCATTGGTCCATTTGATTTGGCGGGAAAAGTGTTTCGACGTTTCGACAGATTCTGCGAATTCGCAAGATTTGAAATCTGGGGGGCGGGAATCTTGAGATGGATCCAATATTTTGCGAAAATCGCACGAATTTGGCGTGATGCGCATGCGCATTAATGCAGATGCCTATTATACGTATTTGTTATATGTACCCGCGCCATTTTTGTTTATGTTCTGTGTTTATTTCATTTGTATTGCATCGTTGTTGAGTTTTATTTGAAATGTTTCTTGCTAAAGTTGTTTTTTGTTCTTTATAATGGACAAAGAGTTTTTGGAGGTACATTAGTTTCTTATTTTACCTTATAGTAGCATATTTTTTTAGAAGTAACTTTACTATTTAAGTACCTACCTATAGAAAATGTTAACCAAGTATGGCAAATATCACCTGGAGAGAAAATAATGTCCCTAAAATACTATGGCAAATATCGCCTAGTGAGAAAACAATGTCCCTAAAATGGTTCCGAAAATTCGCATCTATATGAATAGGAGCTGCGAAATGCGAATATTCGTATTTCGCAAATTCGTAAATTCGCAAATTCGCATCTATATGAACTCGGCTAAATTCGTATCGGGTTTTGGCGACGCGCGCGCCATCAGTAGGCGCTTTTTAGTACCAGGGGGGTATAAGGGGAATTTGACAACAGGCAACAGTAAAATAAATCTAGCATGCGTTGAAACCCAAGTTGTTTTTGACAAACCCCAGTTATTAACCACGTGATTCTTACTTTGTTGTGATTGGTCTTTTCCAACTTGTTCGTTGATGTTCGGTTTGAGAAATTACAAATGGCCGACAGCGTTGTTGAAGTGGTGTGTACTAAGTTTTATAATCCAAATTTTCTTTGTTTTAGGTAAGTAAACCATGCCCTGTGCACTCGCCTTAAACAAACAAAATCCACATTTTTGTCTAGTCGACTTTGGTTTTAGTTTACACTCGAGTTGCATGTGGCAGGAGCGGCGGTCAATCTTGACGGTTGCTTGGTAACGAAATCAACAAACTTCAGTTTGATAAATTTTGTAAAGTTTTGTAAATTCATATTGTGTTTATTTGGTTTGTTCTGTACGCTTAAAAACTTTTATAATTGCGATTTATCGTTATCTGTGTAATCTATTTTTTATATATTGCTACATTATTTGAACATTAACATGGTGTTGTGCTGTGCTGTGGGCTGCTCTAACAGTCAAGTTATGATGCATACTTTTCATAATGATGACAAGGTTGTATTGTATTATTCAATTATAACTATTTTATTAAAACAAGGTACTTACACAAATGTGGTACATAATATTATTACTTTATACTGATTTGTGTTCTTTAATAAGATAAAATTCACTTGAATACATTATTATATTGTTAAGTAATTGGTTTAGTTTAGTAAATACCTTGAATAATTTAAAATATAATACATTTATTTTTGCTTTTCAAATAAACAATTTAAATAAACTATCAGGCCTTTTATTTTTTACTATTTTGACTGTCAAAATTTGACAGGATAACCTAAATTAAAACCATAACCTAAAACCAATAAATGTCAGGCGGGTACACTAGCGGCATAGCGGGCCGAGTGTGCGTAACAAGGAGCGTCAAATATGTGACAGTGGCGTATCTATATGATTTATTATCTATGAAGTAAACTTGTTAATTTCGGCTTTAACATTTTATTAGGTGTTTTTAGTCAAGTTTGAGTTAGTTGTAGCATCATTACCGCGTTTAAAATAAGAAAATACGTGTGATAAACCGTATCGGTTTTTTTCTCTATGTTTACCGAAAACACATGTACCTAGTTAATAAAATTCTTTTTATGTAATGAAACCTATGGCAAAGAGTAAAGACTCTTTGCTTATGGGTTGTTTAACTAATGCAAGTTTTGATAGAATTTAAATAGTTTTAAAGCGTTTTGATTCAAAACTTTCAATCAAAACAGTTTTTAACGTTTTTTTTCTCGACACTAGTTGCTGTTATACAAAATGTTAAATATACCTATAATCTTTGTCAAAATGTATGTTTTTGTTAAAATTATTTGATGTAGCTACGCGAAAACTGGACCTGGGTCCAGGGCCCCACTACATTGGCATTTGGTGGAGCGAAGGTTATTGAACGAACAGCCCCCTCATCGGTGGATCGGACGTAAAGGGCCCAACAATTTGGCACTTCATGTATGGTCAACATGTTCAACCGATATCACAGTGTGCGACTTCTTTCTCTGGGGCTTTATAAAAGATAACATTTATGAGCCCCAAGATTTGTAAAAGCTAAATACACGAATTGG
Source organism: Brassicogethes aeneus (assembly GCA_921294245.1). Lineage (NCBI taxonomy): Eukaryota > Metazoa > Arthropoda > Insecta > Coleoptera > Nitidulidae > Brassicogethes > Brassicogethes aeneus. The sequence goes on from OV121137.1 coordinate 27,190,754, forward strand.
AACTGCCGAGTATCTACAAGATGTTTGCAGCTGGAAGAGGTATATGGTTTGAATAGGTATGTTAAATAATAATAAATTCAAGAAAATACGGCTGAGCCGTAACTACTCTCAGTGTAGGGTCATAAACTTTGCTTTTGATAATTGAAGGGACAACTTTCCCAGGAGTTTTCCAGGTTGTATTTGTACAACAAGGCACAAAACAATATTTACAACCAATTTTTGGTTTCCCGTTTTCCATGTTAAACATAAACTTTATCGGTGTTTATTATTTGTTGACATCTTGATTTCTGACAGCTGGTGAAGCTTATGACGTCATGCAATATGGCGGGAGTTCGGAACGTTTGAAAAGTACCTTTTTTTCAATTTGATATTTTGGGGCCGGGTTGAACTTTTGGAATATAAAAAAATATTTTTGCAATGTGTTTTTACCTCTAGATTACATTAAAAAGGTTTTTAGGGATTTTCATTTTTGATGCAATTACTCTATTATGAAAGAACTAATAAAAAAATAAGTTTTACATAGGTAATATGTCAACAGATTTTGACAATTTTTAAATATTTTATTTCTAATATTGGAATATTCTTCGTTTTACCTACTTTAGTTTTTTAAATAATTATAATTATAAGTTTAAAAGTAAATAATGGTAGTACTTAACCATTACAAATATAAAAGCGCAAGATTTCTTGATACTGCGTAAATTACGCAGCGTAATCATTCCTAGGAATACAGTTTTCTATGATACCGACTACAGTTTTCTATGATACCTACTCTGAGTAGGCTACTCATCCAGCATAGCCAGCCATCTTTTTTACATGGTTAACGACAGACAATTGTGAATTGTGAACTTATGTTCTGTGATTGTAAACCTAGATATCTAGGATTGTGAAATGATTTATTCTCAACCAGTCGAAAGGTACGTAAAAAACGATTCTATCATAAGTTATATATGCCAACATGGTAGAATAGTTATTTAAATTAAAAACAATAATTGTTTTACAAGTGTGAAGAGCGACTTTTTCATGCAAGTGTTCAGTTGCAATATTACGAGCTTAAAATGCTTTTCTACGACCCTTTTATTTTTTATCACAATTTTCCAATAAAAATTTGCCTTAGCAAAACTGGAATATAAAAACTGTTTAGGTTATTTTGTTAAAATGAAAATATTTATTTTCTTAGCAACGGTGCCGTTTTCGAAATGTGACTTTTACATGGTGGTCGTGGAAAATAGTATATTATACTATGCTTTTTCTACTCCAATTAAGTAATTTTCATTAATTACAAACTTTATTATAACCTCACTTTCTCCCGAGTTTAATGAACATAAGAGTCGCCCCTCGTATATACAGGGTGTCCCGAAATTAGGGGGCCAAACTTAAACAGTGCATACTTTATAGAAAAATTGCACCTTTTTGTTTAATAAACATATATCAAAAAATGCCCCCTAACGGAGCTTCGCCCCCCTAAATAGGAGCTTAAGAGCATCATTTTTTTTTAAACTATTCCTAGAGGGTTGAATATAAAGACCTGAATTTTTGGTGCTTTAGTAATTTTGACATTCTGAATCTGTATCTAAAATCAAAACTGTTAAAATTTAATCATAGGCTTAACATTTGGGGGGGGGGGAATTTTTTCAGAGTGAGCATTTTAATGTTTTGTTATAAAATTATGAAAATGTATAGTCTTTTACGAAAAATAGGTACTCTTGCTTTGAATCGCTCAGATGCACTATTTTCGAGAAAATTGCATTTTAAAATACTATAGTATTTTAAAATGCAATATATGCTTAGCATAATTTCTCCATTTTCATTAAAAGGCTTTGGGACAAAAGTGACGTTTGGGTTATTTGCTGACTTTACATTTATTGTTATAGTTTATTTAACATTTTCTGGCTCGATATTTGTTATTTTTTTATTATGGAGCGATTTTCCAAATTTTAGTAATTTATAAATGCATTTATCTCGAAAATGGTGCAACTGAGCGATTCAAATCAAGAGTAGTTATTTTTCGTAAAAACTATAAGTTTTCCTAATTCCATAAAAAAAATTAAAATATTATCTCAGAAAAAAGTTGGGGCTATTTTTTTAACTTTGTCCCCCCAAATGTTACGCCTATGATTAAATTTTAACAGTTTTGATCTTAGATCTGGATTCAGCATCTCAAAATTACTAAAGTACCAAAAGTTCATTTCTTCATGTTTAACACTCTAGGAATAGTTTAAAAAAAACTATTCTCATAGGCTCCTATTCAGGGGGCCGTAGCTCCGTTAGGAGGCATTTTTTGATACATGTTTATTTAACACTGTTTAAGTTTGGCCCCCTAAATTCGGGACACCCTGTATTATAAATTCTGACATCTGTTAAGAAGTTCCAACCTCACTTTTTACCAATTTAAAACCTAATTGGTTCAAATTACAGTGAATATTAAAATAAGCCAATCACTGATGCCTGCTCTACATTAAATTTAAAGCAAAAGTATTGGGTCTCTATTCTAGCTAATAGCTTTTTAGGCCAATAGTCTTGGAATGCTGGGTGGCAAAAATAGTGAAGATATATGTAGAAATATTATCCCGATTATTAGCTAAAAATTTGAGTATTCAGCTAAATTGGACTGTTGGACGGGAAAAAATAGCATTTTCCAAACATACTAAGTAATATAAATAAAGTAATTTTAGGTATAATTTTAATACCAGGTAAACCTTTTTTCATTTTATCTTAATTGTTTTCTTTTAGTCGCTCTAAGAAAACATGAATATGCACAACATGCGTCTCAAACAGATGTTGAAAAGGCCACTAAACTTTGGCCACAGAAGAACCACACAGAAGAACCTTCTTTGCTTCTGTGCTTTGGCTAAGAAATTCCTACGACCGAAAGACTTCAAAAGAACAAAACAAAAATTGTTAATAATTTTTGAAATTTTATTTATTATAATTTTTAAGAGAATTTTATTTTTTGTTATAAAAGAATATGATTATGTTATGTTATAAAAGAATATGATTATTTTTTAAATACATTTTTAAAAAATTTTTTTTTTATTTACTCTCAACTCTGGGAACAATAAATCTATATACATAGGTTAAAATACGGTTCTGATATGTACAGCAACTGTTGGTAAAGCCTAAAAGATAATAGATGCAAAAATTAATAGGCGCGCCTATTAATTTTAACTCGAGAGATCTCTTACCTTTTAGGCTTTAGCATGTGGGCTTTGAACAATTTTAGGTCCTACTAGTTTTCTGCATATATCTTGTTATGCTGTAACCTTTAAATAAAGAAAAATAACCATGTATAATATTAATGTTAATACTAAAAGATGCGACATTTGTATTTGCCCCCATATATTGTACTTTAATTATTTGTTTTATTATTTTTTCAAAACAGCTGTAGTGGACCATTAAAAAAATAGTTCAAAGGTAAGAGATGCAAAAATTAGTAGGCGCGCCTAATAATTTTACCATCTATTATCTTTTAGGCATTAGCAACATTTGTTGTACATTTACTTTGCAGTAACTGTGCAGCCAATGTATACATTGGCTGCACAGTTACTGCACAATTATGTACACAAACTGCATTGTTACTGCATAGAAATGGCATACAGATATTGTACAGTAACTCTGTGGGTAAAAGGCATAAGGGGATAAGTCAAAAAAAACAATTTTTCGGTAGAGACTTAAATGTGTTCGTATATATTAATTCAGGAAATATATTTATGGTTAGCGAGCATACCCTTTTGCTAGCATATGACATGTGCTGGCAAAAGGATATACCCGCTAACCATAAATGTATTTCCTAAATTAATGCGAAAACGTTTAAGGCACTACTGAAAAATTGATTGTTTTGACTTATCCCCTTATGCCTTTTACCCACAGAACTGTACTCAAACGCAGCATGAGCAATGCAATATCAATGCAGTTTCGCGGGACATATATGGTCCGTTTTGATACAGTTACTGCGCCCCAATTGCTGTACAGCAAGTACAGCAGAGTTGTACAGCTTTTCAGTGTTTGCCATGTTTATTAAAGCTAAATATTAATTCAAGTTGCTTTTTTAAAAATAGACTGAACATTTTAAAGTAAAATTTTTATGTCTTGGTATATTAAGTACACAATTTTATGGCACGCCGTTTTACTTTTTAATGTCATGTTTATTAAAGCTAAATATTAATTCAAGTTGCGTTTTTAAAAATTGACTGAACATTTTAAAGTAAAAATTTTATGATGTCTTGTTATATTAAGTACACAATTTTAAGCACAGAATAAGAATTCAAGTAATTTTAATTTTTATTTTCTGACTAAAAAATTCGATGAATCAAAATTTGGGTTGAGATAATTTTAATAAGGCGCTACTTGAGAAACACGCAGTCAAATTGAACCAAAATTTTAATTTATCGAATTTCTTAGCCAGTTAATTCAAGGTGCGCGACATTTATTTAGGAAATAGTAATACTGAAATTATCATTATGTCGCAATTATTTTCTATTATTACTCGTCGACATAAAAATCAATTTACCCGTTTGAAATTAAAGTGATAAAGTTTCTTATTCGACACACAAATATTTTGCACGAAATATTTGTTCAATATTTAAATGTTTTAATATTACTGAAAATTTTATTTGACTAATAAGAATTGAATAGAATTTTATTTTTATTGTTATTTTTAAAAATTTTAATATTTACTTTTAATGCGAATTATTTTGTTGTTTAAAACACTTTGAAACAATTTTTATACGGGAATAAAGTTGTGGTATAGTTGTTATTAATTATTATGTTATTTAAATCTAGCAATACGAATTTTCATTTAACTACCTTTCTGCCATATTTCTTTTAATCAGATTATTTTTTTAGATAATAAATTCAATGCTATTTGTATGTGACAGAAAAATAATTCCTTATTTTTATTTTTTGGAATAAATATTATGTACCTTGAATTTTCTGAAAAATTCGATGAATTAAAATGTTGGTTATCACTCGCAAACAGAATTTTAATTTGGCGCTAGTGCATAGTGCGGTTGTGTTACGTACTACAGCCACAAAACGAAATCACATAACGTCTAAGGTACATAAGCTCGAAAATAAATTAAGCAACGGTGCATTCAAATTCAGTGCTGCCAATTTATTTACTTACCTGTTTTGCTTTCCTTAATTTCTTACCTAATTTATTGAAATAAAAATAAAGAAAATCCTTTTTACCAAAATATTGGTTTTTATTGACTAAAAGATTAAAAACAATACAATATTTTTAATCCACCATTAATTACAGTCCGTTCAGGCTAAGTTGAGCGCTTTGGTAGGGGATCATGTGACCGTTGATTAAATTAAATATCGAATGGTCGCGAGATTTCGGTGACAAGAAGATGATTTATCAGTGCCGCGGCTTGCCGTTTGTTCATACAGAGGGGCTACCAAAATACATGTATTTAATTGTGCCTGAACATAGAGATAATAGACGGCTTGACATTCCTTAGACCGCTCAACTTAGCCTGAACGGACAGTACATTCATGTTAAGTTTGTGGATTATTTTCAATTACGTCTTATATTCTTTTTCTATGCTTATTACTGTTCACTATAGTTTATAAACAGTGTTCAGGTAGTCGGCTCGGACACGTAACGAGTAGGACAATTCTGGTAATTACATAAATATCTTCTTCTGCGAGAAATCCTATTGCTTAGACAACTAAGCAAATAATGAAACACAATTAAATTGTCTATTAGGATCCTAATGCTATAGCACAACGTGACATTAAAAATTAGAAGTGACGAAAACGAGACAATATTTCGTTACGATTAAGGAAATTTTAATAAAAAGTAAATAAATTGCGTGACGCCAAATTCGTGACGAGGGGTCTATGAAAATACGTGAGGAATTTTTTCATAAAGTCGTTAGTCACACGAAATAGTGATAATTTTACTTTAAATTTTGGTATAAAATTCTTGACGTGCAGCTCGTTACAAAAACGTTACAAAATATTTATACAAATCGTCACGAAAACATCACGTAAAGTCGTGACACCAATGCGCAGTCGCCAATAGTCATATGTTCTGTGCATCTCCATCAGAGATAAAGTAGGATCTCCATTTTGAATGTTTGGTAACGACCCAATGGCAAACAAAAGGATAGTTTAAAACCGTAAGTACTTTTGCTTTTCTATATTTCAGTAGCTTAAGACAATTGTCTGCAATGCTAAACAACTCCACACTCTAATCTAAGAAATGTTTTGCTGTAGCAACAAAATATAAGTAACCACAACATTTTTAGTGTGTTAATATATCCTGTAAGGTGGTGACCCCTGCCTCATCGTTTAATGAAAAAGGGTAATACAAAAAAAAATATAATAATATAAGGTTTAATTTAATTGGCCAAATAGCTGTAATCGTCTCGTTGTGAAATGTTTAACTAAAAAACTACATAGTAACTACAGTTCTTTTTCAAGGTATCATACTTACTTATTGTCAGGAATTGCTTAAATAAAACACTAGCATGCTCATTTTATGACTTATTTATTTATAAGATCAGAGGTGCCACTATTTCTCTGTGGTTTAAAAAAACCGGTAAAACGTTGAGTAAAGATTAATTAATTTAATTAGTAATCTTGTCAATATTGTACACTTGTATAAACATATAAGTAATTTTGAATATTTAATATTTCTTTGGTCCAGTACTTAAATAAATTATTTTACTACAACTCAATCAATGCTCGAAACAAGATCTAAATGTCTGCAATTCGCGTAGTTAAAATAAGGTTAGGATTATGGTCAATCCAAGGAGACCCTGATCCAAAACATAATAGTATTCAAAATCATTCCAATTATACCGTGCCGTATTCGCGTAGTTAAAGTAAGGTTAGGATTATGGTCAATCCAAGGAGACCCTGATCCAAAACATAATAGTATTCAAAATCATTTCAATTATACCGTGCCGTATTCGCGTAGTTAAAGTAAGGTTAGGATTATGGTCAATCCAAGGAGACCCTGATCCAAAACATAATAGTATTCAAAATCATTCCAATTATACCGTGCCGTATTCGCGTAGTTAAAGTAAGGTTAGGATTATGGTCAATCCAAGGAGACCCTGATCCAAAACATAATAGTATTCAAAATCATTCCAATTATAACGTGCAGGTAGAGTGGTGAACCAAGAATATATACTGAGACCCTGAACCTCGTCGATAAAAATAACGACGGTGTTAACAACTTATTGTGTGTAAAGCCATTTAGGCAAGTTTGTTATTGTTGAACCATTTCGGTATAATATTATTGTATTTACCCTTTAGGTAATATACTTTTTAATTGTGACACAGGTGACACATTTCTTATTGTGCCATTTAGGCGATATATTTGTTATTGTGCCATTTAGGCGATATATTTGTTATTGTGCCATTTAGGCGATATATTTATTATTGTGCCATTTAGGCGATATTTTTGTTATTGTGCCATTTAGGCGACATATTTGTTATTCTGCCATTTAGGCGATATATTTGTTATTGTGCCATTTAGGCAATATATTTATTATTGTGCCATTTAGGCGATATATTTGTTATTGTGCCATTTAGGCGACATATTTATTATTGTGCCATTTAGGCGACATATTTGTTTGTTGTAACTTTTTATATTTAATCTTCAAGGAGCATGGTCAAATCATATACATAAATCAAGGGACCTTAAACCCTAATAATAAATAGTGTTATTTTTCACTTGTCTCGATAAGTCAATTGAAAACACAGATATTAATCAAACTGTAAAACTGGACCAATCACAATAATAATACTAAATATAAAATTGATACAAATTTAGTTTAAGAGTGTGTAATTTAATAATTTTATAATAACGTTTAAAATTATGTATTCTAATAATTTGTAATATTTGTAAACGTATGTTTATTATAGTATTTAAAATATAAATCAAATTTTAATTCAATGTTTTTCTAAATAATAAATAATTGAGAAAAATAGGCATTTGTTTGAGGTACGTGACTACAAGCATTGCGTAATGGCAGCCGTTGTAGAAATTAAAACATGTAAATCAATCATTTACAACAAAATATGTATTATAAATAATATCAGACTAACCTGTATATTCTTCTAATATGAAAGAACCACAATGTACGAAGATTACCATATTCTTTTAGAAGTTTTTCTGTTTATTCGCTTCAAGTGTGTAGTCACCAACAGCCAACAGCCAACACCCTAATAATCCAATCGAAAAACCTTTTTCGAGCTTCCTTCCCACCATCATCAAATAATGGACTCGTCAAAACACCGTAGAAACTTCTTTATGCATGCGCATCGTAGAAGTTTCTGTCAATTCTTTTTAAGGATTAACAGCACTACTTTAAATATTAATTAAATAAGTAACCTATTTACGATAACTAGGTAATTCACAATAATCTTTGTAACCCAATTATTACATTATTATAAAATAATAATGATTATAATACCAAAAATACACAGCTGTACAAACAGTTGCCTATAACTAAAAGCATAAAATTGTAATTAAATAATAATATTCAATTAGGGATATTTTAATATTACAGTAATATAAGTAAGACAAGTACAGAATTCGTCAAGACAAGTGACATTTTTCAGAGAATACTAAGGGTGGGTCACCACCCTACAATCCTTAACAAATTTATTATTATAGCTTAAGTATTTTAAGTTGAATTTCTACTGAAAGAGGAAAAAATACATTTTTTTGTACGTGAAATAAATTTTAACAAAGCCATGGAGAAAACTGCTTATTTCTTATGATCATTTTGCAGGTCAATTAAAATTAAAAAATTGGTAACCAACATAACATAGACTGTTTTACAGTCGACACTCTGGACACACTCCACACAACTGGATATATCCTATAGGGACGAACGAAAACTTTAGACTAAAAGACATATTGATGGCAAACACAATTGTCTTGGGTTGTCTCGGGGAAAGAAATATTACAAAGGATGACGTTGAAAAGCACATTATGTATGCCTTCCAGCATACATATGATAAGATGAAATCACAGGTTTGTACTTCAGCTGAACCCTAGTGTTATTTAAGTAAGTTTATTATAAATAAATGTTTATTATAAATAAATGTTGCAGTTAAACTGCAGAAATAAAATAAAAATTTTATACTAGATGAATTATTAATTGACTTCATTCATTTCATTTTTTAATTTATAAGAGAAATAGAGTATACTTGTTTATTTCGTTATACTGTTTTTTATATTAGGTATATTCTAATAAAATAGTGTTTTATTCTACAGGAGAATTCTATTTTTAAAAATTGTGTACTGTTTTATCCTTAAAATAGAAAAATAATTTAATTTTTTTTTTCAAAGATATGAAATTTGAAAACTAATTGCAATTATTGCTGGTTTTCAAAAGTGGAGGTATTTTTATTTTATAAGAGGAATATTTTTTTATTTTGTTAGTGTTTTTCTATATATATATACATATAATATATATTATTATAGTTTATTGTAGAATATGTTTTTATTGTTTTTCTAATAAAATATAATTCAGTTAAATGTGCTTTCTTTGCATTAACATTGCAAAACTAAACAATCCTAACAACAATATGTTATTATTTGGGGATGTAATAATATTGTGTAGTGTAATGCAGTGCAGTACGGTATAGTGGGTTGTTTTGTGTATTGTGGAATTATTGCTTACCTTCAAAGTTTTGTAATTTGATTTCAACCTGATGATGAGGTCAAATTTAAATTTAAAAATAGTGCCATGTATATAAGTAATAAAGTATTGTATAATGTACAGTCAGTATTTTCAAATTCTGCAATGATTGATCATATAAAGAACCAAGATATATTGGACAATCATAGAATTCTTCTGATTAAAAAAAATATTGCTATATTTTTAAGCTCCAGACTAAAATTGGGAAGGTAAAAAGGCTTCTGAAAAACCAGAATATGTTAGACAAAAACTACATAAGCTAATTTTATTTAAAAATCAATAAAATATTGTTTTTCTTTATTTATTCTTTATTATTTATTTATAAAATATCCTAATTATTAGAATCATGTTTGCATATGGTTTATTTTATGTTTGTTTTTATAACTTGTATTATTATTTATAATTTTATTTGTACCAAATATGCTTGAATTAAAGTCAGTCACGTTCGAGAGCTCGTCAAAGTTAGTCGCATCTTGCCGTCGCGCTCTTGAAACTTACAAACAGCAATGCTCGCGACTCGCGTGCGGGTGAGCTCTTGAAACGTAAAAGTTTAAAGTTGAAACCAACAATAATAAAAAAAAGGGGTGCGAACTGATAAGTGAAACAAACATTTTCATGGAGTGCAAGCTAAAATGGTGTAACGGTCATTGAGGAGTGTTGGGTGATATGAATGACTTGGGTGCCACCTGTCATTGGAGGCTTTTCACTGGACGGACGGGGGAGGTCGGAGAAGAGGGGAGGTGGCCATCCGCAAGGGGAAAAATCTGATAAGTTTTACTTTAAGAGGATGCATGACCTGATACAAATCTGCAATATAAATACATATATATATAGATCCCAGCAAGCATTTTCCGTTATTTGTCACCATTAACATTGCCCGTATTCATTTCATTAAACATAACATTTATTTTACTTGAAAATGTTAAAATGACTTTAAAATATGATTATGTTAAGAACATATTTTACTCTTTAAACAATTGTTTTGTTTTTAATTACTATCATTGCAAAATTGTATTAAAAAGTGTTAAAAATTCTTACAAGGGCAATGTTAGTGGTGATAGGTATCGTTAAAGTGTTTATTGGGATATCTTTAAATCCTAAGAAGGGCACGCAGCGTGGGGCAATAAGTCTGTCAACAGCAAATGCGTAAGGCGGTCCCAATCGAGCCGGAAAATAAACACTGGACTGACAGAGTAAACTAACATTGAACAAAATTCTAACACATTAAAAAAAAGGGCCTAATAGCCAAACTCGAGTTTGTAAACATTAGACAACAGAATAATCGCGCTTGTTATTTGTTTGACTAGTGAATAAATGCAATGCTTTGGAATTTGATAAACAAAGACGGAACTCTACCACAAAACGTGCTTGGGACAAAAATTATTAAAAACAACTGACACACTTTACCAAGGGCAGGAACTATCTGACCAGGACACGGACAATGACAATAACGAACAAGACAAAGACATCGACTAGGAAACTACACCCCTGCAGCGAAATAACAACTCCCCAACTCCAAATAGTGATCCCAAATGTTTGGAGTAATACTAATCGACTGGTCTAGGGGGATTCCGCGTCGTACTTAGTTTTAAGTCGGCGTAATTGTCCCCCAAAAACCAACTCCCTCCCGTCCCTCATCCATACCCCACCGAGCGTATAGCATAGGCTCGGCGAACCCGGGAATGGCTATTATAACTATTCGCCTCTCGCTCTCGAGCCCCAAATAGGGGACAGTACGTAACGCAATGGACATTCGCACCCAGCAAACACGGGTGAAGCCGTGCAGTTGCTGGGGAAGAACAAAAATCGGCGTTAGTAAACATAGGCCTGTACGGGGTTCGAGAGTCAAGAGGAAATGGGGCTGGTTATACGTCTCTTATACTCATACTCATACTCACCAAATATGCTTGAATTAAATTGGGGGTTTAAAAATTAATACTTGTATTTCTTTTACCTAACTAATTTTAAAATAATGTTATATCAATGTAAGTAAATTCACAATCTAGAGTCCCTTTTTTTACAAGTAAGTATACTTATAAATCAACTGCTTATAGAAAAAGGAAGTATACCTTACGCTTTTCCCTTGAAAACTCCCAATTCTGAAGAGTTGAGACAAAGTTGCAAAGAATTTGCTGAATTTTATTATGAAGATGTTAATGAGAAAGAGTTAGAAATAGAATGTTTGCATTTAACAGAATACTTGAAAATTGATGACGTTGAAAATAAGGATTGTATATTAAAAATATATCAACTTTTGAAAGAAGACACATTTCCAAATGTAGAAATCGCATTGAGAATCTTTTTAAGCATGATGGTAACTAACTGCAGTGGAGAACGCTCCTTCCCCAAATTAAAAAGAATTAAAAATGAATTAAGAAGTACAATGCTTCAAGAGAGATTAACCATTTGTCGCTGATGTCCATAGAATCTGATGTGCTAAAAAGCATAGATTTTGAAGAAGTGATTAACGATTTTGCCCATCTGAAATCTAGAAGGGTTCCTCTTCAAAGAGCATATATTTTTAAGCACTAATCTGTAAATGTTAAAAAAGTTACTTTTGTGGATTAATATAGTAATATGTAATATCATTTATCTATTCATTTCATGTGATTGTTAATAAAAATAAATATTTATCCTTGTTTATCTACTTTCTTTGTCTATTCTAACAAAATAGTGTTCTGTCAAAGTCATAGGGGCCCCATTATCCTAACATGCCCACCCTGCTTAAAATACCCCATAGAGACCCTGTTCAAACCGATAGATATTTGTATCGGGATGTATGGTGTTTCTATAGGGTGTATCGGTTTGTATAGGACCCGTAGTTGAGATTTATGGTTGTTCTATAGGGATATCCACCATTGATTTATTTGCTATCGGTTTCAATGGGGAAAATACACATAAATGTAGAAATTAGTTTTTTCCCTATAGGACCCTATAGGTTTTAATAAAATTTTGTCAAATGTTTTATGGTTGCTCTATAGGGATATCCCTATATATCCTTCATTGAGTTATTTTCTATCGGTCTCAATAGGGAAAATGTAAAAGTTATGGTGTGCCTATAGGTAATTTCCTATACATTTTCTATCGGGCTGTATCCGGAAAAACCCATGGACAAATGCACATATAGAATCCGGTAGCGCCCGATAGATTATTTTGTATAGGTCTCTATGGGGTATTTTAAGCAGGGCAGGGTCTCCAATAGGTTAAAGACGGCCCTGGGTCCATAGGCACAAAATCAGTCTAATTAGTGTATAACTTCAGTTTCATGTTAAGAGGAAATTCATATACTCCTCGACAGAGAGATTATGCATTTTTTTTATTTATTTGATCTAAATTAATTATGCTTGTATCTTCAATAGCAGGGAAAATAAAGCAGTTCTTTCTTTTTCTATTAGGTCTCATAAATTTAACTTCAATAACTCTTTAATTTGCGCTATAAAATATTTGTTAATTTTTGCTTCAAACTTTACCTCGATAAAATCATTCACAGAAAGATGTAAAGAATATGTAATATAATCTACCATATCTCACCAAATCTCTCCAAGGGTGAGGGGGAGAGCAAATTATCAGAAAAATACCTCACGTAATTAATGGATGTCCCCTAATGATGATAATTATAATTATAATTATGTTGATTAACACTCGTAAACAGAATTTTAATTTGGCGCTAGTGCATAGTGCGGTTGTGTTACGTACTACTGCCACGAAGCGAAACCACATAACGTCGAAGGAAAGCTCGAAAATAAATTAGGCAACAGTGCAGTCCAAAATTTTCAGTGCTATCAATAATGTAATACATTAAATGTATATCGACATGATAATGATTATTAAATTATGTAAGGGGTGCATTTCAACAAGACTGCCCTGCTGGCTAACCTCACTTTATACGAAATAATTTAGATATGGACTCTCCAAATAGACAATTTAATTGTGGTTCATTATTTGCTTAGTTGTCTATAGACAATTGCATATATGCAATAGGATTTCTCGCAGAAGAAGATATTTATTACGTGTCCGAGCCGAGTACCTGTAGGTACAGTATAAATAATCCACAAACTTAATGAATGTAATTAATGGTGGATTGAAATTATTCTATTGTTTTTTATCTTTTAGTCAATAAAAACCAATATTTTAGTAAAAAAGATTTTCTTTATTTTTATTTCAATAAATTAATCAATAAATTAGGTAAAAAATTAAGGAAAGCAAAACAGGTAAGTAAATAAAATGACAGCACTGAATTTGAATGCACCGTTGCCTAATTTATTTACGAGCTCATGTACCTTCGCTTGGTGGCAGTAGTACGTAACACAACCGCATTATGCACTAGCGCCAAATTAAAATTCTGTTTTAAACTAAAATGTTGGTTATCACTCGTAATACGAGTGATAACCAACATTTTAATTCATCGAATTTTTCAGTCAGAAAATTCGAGGTACATAATATTTATTCCAAAAAATAAAAATAAGGAATTATTATTCTGTCACATACAAATAGCATTGAATTTATTATCTAAAAAAATAAATATGGCAGAAAGGTGGTTACATATACCTATAACTATAAGTTATAGGTATATGGGTGGTTAAATGAAAATTCGTATTGCTAGATTTAAATAACATAATAATTAATAACAACTATACCACAACTTTATTTCCGTATAAAATATTTATTTGTTTTACAAGTGTTGAAAAGCGACTTTTTCATGCGAGTTTTTAAGTTGCCCACGAGGCCGTTAGGCCGAGTGTGCATTAACACGAGCTTGAAGAAGGCTTTTCTTACAAGTATAACACCATGTTTTTTCTGCGACCCTTTTATTTTTTATTATTTTTAAATACAAAACAAAATAACCTAAAAACTTTTTTGACAGCTGAATGTCAAACGATGCTTTCCGGTTCTTTTCACACAGACCTGTCACTTTCACACAGAAATGTCACTTTACATTCGTGTTTTGCCTTGCCAATGAAAAGATTCATTTTCTAAGCAACGATGCCATCATGAAAAGTGACTTTTACATAGTGGTCGTAGAAAAATTGTTTTAAAGTGTTTTAAATAACAAAATAATTCGTATTAAAAGTAAATATTACAATTTTTAAAAATAATAATAAAAATAAAATTGTATTTAATTCTTATTAGTCAAATAAAATTTTAACTAATATTAAAAACATTTAAATATTATAACAAATATCTCGTGCAAAATATTTGTGTGTGGAATAAGAAACTTTATCACTTTAATTTCTAATAGGTAAATTGGTTTTTATGTCAACGAGTAATAATAGAAATTAATTGCGACATAATGATAATTTCACTATTACTTTATCTTAAATGTTGCGCACCTTGAATTAACTGGCTAAGAAATTCGATGAATTAAAATTTTGGTTTAAATAATTTTAATTTGACTGCGTGTTTCTCCAAGTAGCGCCTTATTAAAATTATCTCAACCAAAATTTTAATTCATCGAATTTTTTGGTCAGAAAATACGCCATTCAGTTCCAGAATTAAAATTACTTTCATTCTTATTCTGTGCTTAAAATTGTGTACTTAATATACCAAGACATCATATAAATTTTACTTTAAAATGTTCAGTCAATTTAGCTTTAATAAACATGACATTAAATTTAATGCTTTTAAAAGTAAAACGGCGTGCCATACATAACCGAACCCATATTATTTTTAAATGTAACTATAGAGACCGTACCCAATCCCTTTAATACTTTTGAAAGTAAAACGGCGTGCCATACATAACCGAACCCATATTATTTTTAAATGTAACTCTAGAGACCGTACCCAATCCCTTTAAATTTAAAACGGTTTTATAGGTTATTTTCGGTATTTTCTTAATTTCTTTTTGCAAAAATTAAAACAAAAAAATGTTTCGTTAAAAAAATCTATAAAATTATTTTTTGTAAAAAATATTTGTAAACGTCTATAAATCTTTAAATTATACTCTAGCAGAAAGATTGTTTGGGGTTCCTGCAACATAAGTAAGCGTTGAAAGGCTGTTTTCTGGCCTCAAATTTTTACTTCCACCAACAAGATTAAACATAAAAGAAACAATTTTTAAGGAACAATTATTTGTAAGATCCAACAGAATTTTTAGAGAAAAAGAAGAACAAAAGCTGTAAGATCAGTTTTTTATTTTTATACAGGGTGTCCCATAATTAATGCGAAAAAATGAAGGTGTATTATCTACAGACCCCCAGGAATTCCAGAAAATTGTTTAAAAAATTTTTCCTTCATTATTTAAAAAGATACAGGGGAGTCATGTTTTCTATGTATGGCAACATTGCCTCATAACAAAGTAATAGTTTAATTTTTAATCATCATGACAACAAACAACAATGTTAACACGATGATTAAGAATTAAACTATCCCCTTTTTTGAGGCAATGTTGCCATATAAAGAAAATATGACTACCCTGTATCTTTTTAAATAATGAAGGAATAATTTTTTAAACAATTTTCTGGAATTCCTGGGGGTCTGTAGATAATACACCTTCATTTTGTCGCACTAATTGTGGGACACCCTGTATAGCCTATTTCAATTATAAATTTCCCAGTTTTTTAATCGAGAGCCGATCGAGAATGAAAGTAAAGAAAAAAAATGAGGAGCCTTAAATTGAAGAACCTGATTTGAAAAAAAAGAAGAGAAAAAGTATACTTTCTGATATATGTATTATATTGTAATAGTCTGTTTAAAAAAAAAAATAAAAAAAGATTAATACTTTTTATTTTAATATTTAAGTAGGTACCTACTTAAGTATTTACACATTGTAAAAAAATTGGAACTGAAATAAACCGTATGGACGAAAAAGATTGGTCCGAACCGGACAGAAATATTTTTTTTGAAACCGTAACTGAACCCGAACCGAAATTTGTCGTTTCTCTCGGAACCGGATCCGGACAGGAATCGTTATTTCATTTGGGAGCGGGTCCCTGGTCCCAACCAATTTTTTTAGTTAATTTTTGTTTATTTATATTTTTGTGCAATATTTCGTTAAGTTTTTAATAGAAATAAAGTTTAATTTGATCGCTTTTCTTGTTTTATTGGCCAAATAAAATATACAGGGCTTTATTTTAGGAGCTAAATAAATAGGATTTTTTAATATGACGTCATCGATAAAAATTGTTGAAAACTGTTTTTTTAATATTTTTTGTCTCTATTGACCCCTGACCCCGGTATTAATCGAACATTATCGATCAAATAAGGCTATCTCCTGATTGACCCCAAATGCGGGGTTAATAGGGACACCCCCAAAAATATTTTTTTTTGCGTTTACGATAAAAGCTAAAAACTCGCACAACGCATTTTTTGTTGATTTATCTTATTTCGGTAAAAAGATATTCTGGAAAATACCTAAAAATCGTCCCGATTCGCCCCGTTTGAAGGTACCAAAAAATATTTGTCAGAATATTAAAAAAAACGCAATTTTTAATTGTTAACATTTTTTATTTGCCAGAAATCTGTTATTCGGACCACAATAATTGTTTAAAAAAATATTTTAATTATACCCGCATTTACCCTTAATTAAGTCATATGGATGGCACGGTTTACAACCTTCTACCATAGTAAATAGGTTCCAAATTAGGACAGCCAAAATTAAGAACTTTTTGTTGTATAACATTATTTTTTGGGCGATAAAGAATTACTATCGATATACCTACATAAGAAGGTAAAAACACTTAAAAATAATTCATAATACATATGGGGCATTCCACGCCAAATCAACCACTTTTTGATTTGGCTGAAATTTTGAAATGTTATAATACCTCTCCAAAAACGATTCTGTAATTTTTTAAAACTTTTTTCTACACCCACCTTTAACGCACATTATCTTATATTATATTACGTGTTTTTATGTGACCTTTTAAATACACATTGTATTTGTGTTATTCCAATGTTACATCGCGTGCTGAGGCCGCCACTACTACCAAGGACTTGTAACGCGTTTCTCTTACGGTATCTGATACCGGGTATCGTTCTTCATGTTAGGATCGAAACTGATTAGGTAATATATGTTTATTAGACTGGGCCAAAAAAATCAACTATTTTTTTTTTTGAAAAGTGTATCGAAAATATGGTTTTGGGTGACAAAAAAAATTATTGTGAAAGTTGATTCCATAATATTAATAGGTCTATCATCGCAATTTTAATTTTTTTTTCCTCAGCAAGTTTTTGTCTCAGAACTCCCAAACCATTGAGTTTAACAAAATTGACTCGAAAATACTTTTTTAAGAAAATTAAATGCTCTACAAAAAAGGTTAAAATTAAATTTTCCGTCAGATGAACCGTTTCCTTAAAATTAAAATTGCTATAGTTTTACATTTTGATCTTTTAAATTGTAATTGTAATTCATGTAAAAATCAGTACTCATAAAAACCGATAAATATTCTTATGGGAAATCAAATGCTTTACAAAAAAAGCCTCTTAACATTTTTGGCTAAATTCACTCAATCAAAAGTTATTCAAGGTTAAAATTTCGTTTTGACTTCAAATTTATTATTTCCCTCATTATAATATGAACCAATCAAAAGCCTTGAATTTTCGAATAAATTTCGTTTAAATAAGCGAAAAATCAAATAAAAAACTTACTGAGCATAGTTTGACAGATTAAATTTATAGGTTGAGTGATATACGTCTAGATTATTGCTCGAATTAAAGGAAACTATTTGACAATTCATAAAATCTGACGTATGTGTCAAAATTTGTAAATATTTTTTTAAAGAAAATTCCATTAATTTAAGGTTTGTAATAAGTAATAATTGATATTTCGTAAACTAGATAATTTATGCCTAGAACTATTTAACAGCGATTAAATTTTAGCCTCAATATTGGATTTTTGTTTACGATTTTATGGTGTTATTTACAAGTTTTAACAAAGATTTTTTAAAAAACAATAAAAAATAAATTATCTAGTTTACGAAATTTCAATTATTACTTATTACAAACCTTAAATTAATGGAATTTTCTTTAAAAAAATATTTACAAATTTTGACACATACGTCAGATTTTATGAATTGTCAAATAGTTTCCTTTAATTCGAGCAATAATCTAGACGTATATCACTCAACCTATAAATTTAATCTGTCAAACTATGCTCAGTAAGTTTTTTATTTGATTTTTCTTTTTGGAAAATAGTTTCATGCAAAATAATTAAAAATAATGATTTTATTAAATTATTTTGCATTCAACATTTTCCAACAAAAACCAAACAAAAAACTACTGAACCTAGTTTAACCGATTAAATTCATAGTTCTCGTGATATAATATATGATTATTTCCCTCAATATAATATGAACCAATCAAAAGCCTTGAATTTTCGAATAAATTTCGTTTAAATAAGCGATTAAATCTCTAGACCTTTTTAACAGCGATTAAATTTTAGCCTCCATATTGGATTTTTGTTTACGATTGTATGGTGTTATTTACAAGTTTTAACAAACATTTTTTAAAAAACAATAAAAAATAAGTTATCTGGTTTACGAAATATCAATTATTACTTATTACATACCTCCCTTAAATTAATGGAATTTTCTTAAAAAAATATTTATAAACTTTGACACATACGTCAGATTTTATGAATGGTCAAATAGTTTCCTTTAATTCGAGAAATAATCTAGACGTATATCACTCAACCTATAAATTTAATATGTCAAACTATGCTCAGTAAGTTTTTTATTTGATTTTTCTTTTTGGAAAATAGTTTCATGCAAAATAATTAAAAATAAAACCCCTCGACCGCTAGGCGGTCTCGTGATTTTATTAAATTATTTTGCATTCAACATTTTCCAACAAAAACCAAACAAAAAACTACAGAGCCTAGTTTACCCGATTAAATTCATAGTTCTCGTGATATAATATATATGAATAACTTTTGATGGAGGAAATTTAGTCAAAAATGATAAAAAAACTTTTTTGTAGAGTATTTGATTTCCCATAAGAATATTTATCGTTTTTTTCAGAGTACTGATTTTTACCAAAGTTAAAAGATCAAATTGTAAAACTATACCAATTTTTAAGGCATGATTGTAAGAAAACGGTTAATCTGACGGGAAATTCCAATTAAACCTTTTTTGTAGAGCATTCAATTTTCTTCAAAAAATATTCTTAAGTCAAATTTTGTTAAACTCAGTGATTTGGGAGTTCTGAGACAAAAACTCGCTCAGGAAAAAAAATCTAAAATTGCGATGATAGACCTCTTAATATTAATATTATGGACTCAAACTTTCACCATAATTTTTTTTGTCATCCCAAACAATATTTTCGAAATACTTTACAAAAAAAAATAGTCGATTTTTTTGGTCCAGTCTAATGTATATATATATGTATTAATAGTACCTATATTGTGCGACTTCTGGGATATATAAAACTGTAATCGTTAAAATAAAGTGCCCTTCTTGTAAAATAAGTAAGTTTATATGGAAATTGTACTAACCTTTTAATTTCGCCCGCAGTAAACTAGTTACTTAATTTCTGATAGAGACTCCACCGTGTACCTAAAACATTTTCTTCACTTTTACTGTGAAAAACTGTTTTTGGTCCATTTTCAAGGGATACATTTCAATTTACACATACAAATTTGACATTTTCACCGGCGCACCGGTAATACAAATTCTCAAGAATGGTTACTCTATTGTTATAGATGTCGCTCTATACAAATATTTAATTTAAATCAATTTTAGATAATAATTATTATAATGATTATAATCAGTACTTGTCGTAAAATAAAAAGTATAGTACTTATGCAACTCGTTTATGAACTTTTCTATAGCCTCGTGCCTAGTTAAAATTCGTAACTAAAATGGCGTTTATCAAACTTGATACCTACATAATAAAATATTAAAACTCACTAATGGTCCATTAGTAATGGAGATGCTTTTTTTATTTATTTTTTTTTGCTTTAAAAAGCACTTTTTAGATTAAAATACAACAAAATATTCTGTCATATTGTTTAACAAATTACACTTTTTCAGAAAAAAACGTAAATTTTTCGAGGTTGTTATTTTTGATCTTTACTATCGCAAATTGAAACATTTTTTTTATTTTTTTCTAATCCAACTGTTTTTATAATATAATAAAATTAAATAAATATATAAACTAAAGATGCAAAAAATTTAGCTAAAAATAGCAACAATAAAATTTAAAAAATATAATTAACATAATGTTTATGTTTACAAATGTCATTAAAAAAGGGGGGGTGAAGTCGTTGTCAAGCAGAAAGGCCCGAGATCAATTCTCTGTAAAGACATTACTTTTTAAACTTTTTTTAATGTTTTAATAAACTTTTTAGAAGTTGTCACTTGACGCAGAATAAATCAAAGTTTTTTTAAATCTAAAAAAATTTAAAAAAAATTAATGATTTTTTCTAAAAAAAAACGGAAATATTTCATAGAAAATTTTGTTTGTAGGTTTTTTAAAAAGTAATTTAAAACAAAAAAACGAAAGAATAACCCAATTCAGTTTAAAAAAAGTTCTGAGCATTTAAAAAAAGCTAATTTATAATTATATGTATATAAAAAATATATATTATACTCGTATAATATAATATATAAATAAATACTATTTTATAATTCTTAATATTTTTCAGTGTAGTACAAACTTTTTAGTGGGGTAGTATAATAAAAATATATCAAAATTTTAGCCAAATCAAAAGGGAATGACCCATATATGGGTTAGTAATAAAAATTGTAATCAATTTAAAATATTAAAAAAAAACAAATAACAAGTTAATGAATCATTTCGTAAAATAATTTTTAGGACTATTAAAATTTTATTATTTATTATATTATCTGTGACGTCAATACAAAATTAGCATGTCGAATTTCATTTGTTTATTTTTTTGGGATTATTAGTGTGTTACATGGTTAAAATACAAGTATCCTTCTATGTATGGGTATATTTTTTATTTGAAGAGCTTTCAGGTCGGTTAAATTGTACAAAAGTTGCGTAATAAATATTTAAAAAAATCTTCGGTTTTTAAATAAATTGGAAAAAACTGAAAACCTGTCATAACCAAAAATCGTTATAACTTCTTTATTCCTGGGAATGTTGAAAAAAGTAAGTCTTACAGGCATACACATTTATATTAATTTTCATGCAATTTGTGATTTTTTTGCTTACTGAATTTTGATGATTAGATAGAACAAAAATCAAGCAATCCAACGATGTATCAAACTACAATATATATATATATATATATATATATATATATATATATATATATATATATATATATATATATATATATATATATATATATATATATATATATATATATATATATATATATTATATATATATATATAACTATTTAGTTATGGAGGTCATTATAAAAACAAAAGATGGTAGCGAAGAAATTGTATGAAAATGTAGATTAATGTTAATTTTTAGATCTTGTAAGGTAGTACCTTAAAGGTACACTAATAGTGTAACACTATGTATTTTCGTAACCCGATTCTTTAAGTATACTGAAATACTTATTTTGGCATATTCGTGATCGTCTAGATAATTAACTTACTTTATAAAAATAAGGACTCTACGTTGTGTATTTACTTACATTGATAATAACGATATTTTGAAATTGGTCAGGTTTAATGAAACACAAGTATTTAATTTTAAACCCCTGATTTAATTTAAGCAAAGACAAAGGGGTGGCCCGTTGAGTCAAAGCACAGGGAAAAGGGACCATAAAAACCCTGGCGACTTACACAGTTCAAATAAAAATAAAATACAAAACAAAACATAGTTATATGGATCATAATCACAAGAATACAGTATAAATAATAAGTGAATAAAATAACATAAAAAGCAGCTAAACATATTTCATATAATTTGGGTGTTTTTATCAATATTCAAAACATTTTGTACTCAGGTAAAATAGTTATAATAGAGATCGTCATTTTATGACGAAGTGTTTGTTTACCTTACCACGCATCTTCGAACTATTGAACGAGGATACGATTTTATATAAATAAACTACAGTAACGACACATTTCAGATAGAAAGAATTCAAATGCTTTCAAGGGGAGAGGAAACATGGAAAAAATTTAATCTTGTGCAGATATTTAACCGTAGCCAATAACCACACTATGGGACAATTGCATACTCTGTGAAGTGATATAACGTAACCTAATGTCCCTATCTCACTATAGTATCCCTATATCACAATATGTTCAAATATCCTCACAAAAGCAATGTCCAGCACAAGACAACAGTATTATGAAAATATACAAACAATTCTGCACACAGAGTTTATAAGTAGGTAATAACATAACGACACCAAATGTTCCTATCTCACTATAGTGTCCCTATATTACCTATGCTCAAATATTCATGTATGAACACCCTCCAAACAAAATATAAAACAAATACCTACAAAACAAATAAATATGCAATAAAATAAAATAGTGTAAAATACAATACAATAAATAAATGGTGGTAAATATGAGAGTGTCATAGCAAAAACATACAAGCATAGCCTAAAACTCCAACTAAAAGAAAGTGTCGTACCGAACGAAACAATATTTAAACCCAATACAGTACCGAAAAGGTCATTATCAAATATTCCAATTAAAGCGCTTAGATAAGCAGTTTAAATCCAAGTCTATAACCAGAATCTATCAAACAATCTAAACGGCATCAATACCTTACCAAAATATTACCTAATGGTAATATCAAATTTTGTAATAATAATAATAGCAATAATAATAATAATAATAATAATAATAATAATAATAATAATAATAATAATAATAAACCTTACCCAAATAATACCAATATTATAATAGTAATATAAACTTTAGCCTGAGTACAAATGTTAAGAGTTAAAATAAATAAATACCTTAATACCGAGATGATACACTGAGTTTCATAAACAATAAAATACATTTCAGTTAAATAAAAAAACTATACAAAGTTATACAAAAGGAAACAACAAAATCAAGGCCAGTGTGACTCAAAATAAAGACAATACAAAATATTAAAATTTAAGTTAAATATAATTCAGTGTATATAGTAAATGCGACAACATAAAGATTAGAACTCAGTGTATGCGCGATCCCAAGATATTAACCAAAATAATGAAATAGTGATACAATAAAAAATTATTACCAAAAATCACTCGTTATTTACACATATTAAAATGATTAGGACCCAATAAACTAGCAATGATAAACGTCATAGGCCAAAATGCAAATTAAATAATATTGTTTAAAATTAGCAAGCAAAAATGTATTATTTATCATTACTAGCAAATATTACAATTTAAAAAAGTGTACATACCTAATTATAGCAGAAAATCGGTAACAATCACAAAAACTATAGCTATATTATAATATATTTCACAAACTGTTTAACAGGAGTATCTCGAAGGGCGAGCAAAAACTCTCTGTGTGTTTTCTATTTCCTAATCTAGCTTTTAAACATCTCGGCCACTTAAGCAAGAATGTGTAACCTAAACAAATCACCCTAATATTTTTACGTTCAGATACAAAGAAGTGAAATTTTAAAATTCAATAGGTTTTTAAAACATAAAATAACTTAAAACTATACTATTATTTCTAGTGTATTATTTAAATTTTCCTTGGTTAAAATAGCGCCAAATTTGAATTTAAAAGTTTATATACTACAGGACCCTTACAATCTAAAACTGTACATTTTCAGGAATAACAAAGTTAAAACAATTTTTGGTTTTGAAATGTTTTTGGTTTTTTTTAATATATATGTTACGGCTAATGTGCAAACTTGGATAGTTTATAAACTAGCTGGGTAGTTTATAAACTAGCCAAACTGTCAGCTATTTTAATTGAAAACATATTTTCAACTAAATTAGCGGCTAGTTTACAAAATAACCAAGGATCTTGGCTAATTTACTTGAAATTATTAGGGAAACTAAAATAGCTGGATAGTTTGCATACTATCCAATTCAGTTTGGCTAATATGAAAACCAAAATTGGGTTGGGTTGTGTTGTTGAGTTTGGGTTGGTTTGGGTTGGTTTGGGTTTTTTTCTCTCATTTTTGACTATTTAGTTATGGAGGTCATTATAAAAACAAAAGATGGTAGCGAAGAAATTGTATGAAAATGTAGATTAATGTTAATTTTTAGATTTAAAACTGTAAATTTTCAGGAATAACAAAGTTAGAACGATTTTTGGTTTTGAAATGTTTTTGGTTTTTTTTTTCAAATATTTTGAGAACCGCTGCCTTTTTTCCAATTTATAAATTTCATGTTAATAGGCCTGTAACTTTTCTGTAATTTAACCGACATTTTTGGCCTTCTAGGGATTTTAAAGAAGAGCTTTTAGATAACGTAAGGAGTTTTGTGAAGAAAAATTATTTCGTGAACGCCATCAATTAAGAAACTCCCTCTCCAGTAAAGCACTACCAAGATATATGAACATGTGTCTTAAGATAATTGAGATAGTGCTTTATCGCCATGTAAAAATTTAGTTAATCGATGTACATTTGTTAAGATAATCCAGGTCATAAGTTGTAAAGCACCAACGTTAATTTTATTTTTGGTCGAGATGATTTTTTAACTGTAAGTTACAGTCACTTTAAGTAACAGTTAGAAACTGTAACTAAAGTAAAGAAATACCGCCAAATGTCAAAGATCTAAGATTTTACGTAGCAGAATAAGTGTCATGATTAGTGTGCCAATTATTGAAATATAAATAGCAACTCTAGTACCTAAATAGGTAATAAAAAATATAAGAATCCATTATTATACTTAAAGTAAATATATTTTGTAAAGCCATAAAAGTAATAAGGAATGCCGATTAATTTAATTTTACCAATTTGTATACCTTATAAAGTGAATGGCAAACACCAGTTTTCAATTGCGGCCATAAATTTTACGACGTCCACGAACAAGTGTCACACGTCTCATTGTTGACGCCAAACCCTAATTGCATAATTTATTGCGAAACCAGGAGATTTATTAAGCTATTGTATCCACCTTAGGTCTATATTTAAACAATTCGCCATTTGATATGTAGTTTAAACATTTTTTAAATATATACCTAAGGTGGGTACAATAGCTTAATAAATATTATCTTCCAATGGGATTCTTCTCTTTATCAAAGACAACAAAAGTTCAATTTTATTAACATTAAGATTACTTTCTACTTCAACTTGAAAAATAGTAATCCTATACATATGGGTCATTCTTACAATAGGGGAAATTTTATGTCCCTGACTTGCCATGCTCAGTCAAGTGCATGTTCACCATTTTTTATTTTATATTTATTTAGGGGTTTATTGACCCTATTCATACACCTATTAACTTAATAATAAAATAAAACCAATTCGATACATTTTCCCTTTAATTACATAAATTGTCATTAGCGTGGATGTCCCTGGATATCCTTTCACCAGAATATTTTTTTTTTGCAAATTAAGAAACTGTCCATAAATACTCTAGCAATAGTATATTATAGACAACACTTTTTAAGATATGTTAAGCGGGATTGAGACAAAAAAATAAAATTGAATTGAAAAAAAAACATTTCTTAAATGTGTCCCTGAGTTTGACATCATTAGCGTGGATTATAATGATACGTATTTAAAATTTCCGCCTACTTTAAATTTTCCAGTTAGCGACCGTTATTATAAACATTTTGGTATACGCTATTTACTTTATTTGGCGCCAAACGCGAACAGTTGCACAGTGAACTATGAAGTGTGAATTTGTTATGTGTTTCATGGGCGTATGTTTAATGTGCATCATTAGAGTGCTAGTGACAATTTTGTTTATCTAAAAGCTATTAGAAAAATATTGACAATAATTAATGAGCAGTGACAACTACAAAAGGTATGCATAATTTAAATTAAATTCATTAATCCATTTGCTTTCCAAAGAACCTTAACCTTAATTTAGTCATTGGCGTGGATATTTACTTGCATCATTGGCGTGGACTTTTTTGTCCACGCTAATGACGGACTATCCACGCCAATGATATTTTGTACGAATAATGATAATAAGATATTTTTATCTAAAATCGGCAGTAGAACTTTAGTACCGATTTAATACGAGCATTGTATGCAAACCATTACTGCTCCTTAGCAGCAACTAAATAATATTTTAAAAAAAGCACCTTCGCGGAGATCAATCGGAACCTTTCATAAAATGTAAAAAAAAAAATAATAAGTTAATTTTATTAATTAAATTAAAATATCGCCGCGGCGGGCAAATATATCATAACCCAAAGATAATATATAATTTAATAATATAATATAATAATATATAATATAATATAAGATAATATATTATCTTTGTCATAACCATCGCAACAAACAGTATACCATGGATACTACATTCAAATGACATTCGATTCAAATTTTAATGCAGAAGGTGTCTACTGTTTAAAAAGGTAAATAATTTATAATTATTAAATGCGATTTCGGATAAAATTTAATATCGTTACCCTAATTCGCAAAAGACGTAAGTCCACTTTTGAAAAACCGGGTTTTAGTGCCATCTCCTGTTCATGAACCTGCAGGTTTAATATCTACATAAACCGGCAAGTAGCATTACATTTACAATGGGTAGCTGCAATTTAAAGAGACATGGTATCCAGGTATGTCTCCTTTTTTTTTATTAATATCGAGTACTGAGGTAAATTATTTTTAGGAATAATTGAGGATATAAATGGAGAAAACATAACTATTACCTTTATGACAAGAAGTGGTAAATATTTTTATTGGCCTGGATCAACTGATCGACAAATCTTTACAGAAGCTGGTATATTATGTAAACTTGATTTGCCACCACCATTTGCAACTGTCATTAGCGTGCCTCTTAGTCATTGGCGTGGATATGGATTTTTGAAAAAGCCCCAAAATTAAAAATTGAGCTCAACAGACTCATCATTTCATAAACTTTATTCATTTCTTATAACACAGTAGTTTTTCAAAATTTTCTGTAACTGTTTTTTTTTTAAATTTCTTATACTCAAGATTGCTCCTATTATAAGAATATCCCATATAATAGATATTACTTACCTTAAATTTGTTAGCAATAATACTTTAAGTAGTAAACTTTAAAAGAAAGAAGCATAGGTAAAAAATTACGGTTAATAAAATTTAAAAAAAAAACTTTTACATTCTATATAAAATTAAATTATTAAGGCCCAATTTCTTTAAATTTTAACTTTTTTCAATAATGGCGAATGCGCCGTGATATTTTACTAGTATTAGTTATTAGGTCCCGTTTTTTATTTATAATATTTTGTTTTTGATTGTACAAAAATTCAAATGGTTTTGTAGGTATGTATTTTACCATATACTTTACTTATTTGCCACCTTATTAATTAGAACCAAAAATGTCAGTGCTTGGTCCAGTCAGAGGCAAACACGTCCAACCAACTAATCACAGCTCTCCATCCAGTCTCGTGTCATCTACATGGCACACTTAAAACAGTAACTGTTAAAGGTGTAAAACACCTAAAATATTGCCAACCCGATCCGAAGACACACTGTGAAAAAAAATCCAGACGTATAGGGGCTAAACCAAATATATGTACGTGGGGCAGACCAATAGATGTATGAACATTCGACGCGAAGAAAATCGTAACGTAGTCTTAAAACAAGAAAAAACAACGATCAGCGACAACGGAGCTCACTCCACGTCTAACTCGCAGCAGAGCAGCAACAGCAGCCCAGTAGATAAGACCTGAAGATGGTACATGAGATTGTACCGAAACGTCGTCAGACATACGGTTCTTTTAAGAACCAAAAACCGACAACACGGAGCAGATCCATTTTTCATTCCATGATTTTATGATTTGTTTCTTTAAGTCAGGCATCATTTCATACATATCGGGTTGGTATTCCAGGAGAACGTTAAGGTTGATTCCAATTTTAGCCAGCTGTCCTGCTTTTTCATATCCATTTATATCGTTGTGGCCTGGTATCCATCCCAGTTTAAATTCAAAGCAATTTTCATTTGCTGTAGTAATGAGTTTTTTGTTGCCAGAGCTAAATAGTTGTCTTTTGCATTGTAGTTGGTGTTTGTTAGTATTTGCAATGCGCTAAGAGAATCGGATAAAAGTAGGTTTTTTTTTACTATTTTTGCACCTTACATATTGCTGCTATTTCAGCTGTACAAATCTAAAGGTTATTTGGTAACCTTGCCGCAAAATGAATTTTTAAGTCGGGACTGTAGACTCCGATACCCCTTTTTGTGTCATCTTGGATTCATCTGTGTATATGCCATTGAATTTTCTTTGTTTAAATGTTTTGATTACTGACGTGAACTTTAGATTGTTATCGGGATTGTTTTTAAGTTTTAGATCTATATAAGATCGATTTCTGCAAATTGGTAGAAATATTCGATTTCGAATTATGGTAGTAAACAATGTTTTCTGCCTACGTTGATGTACTTCTTTAGAAGAGAGATGTATTGTATTAAATAGGGTTGGGATTTTTTTCTCCAGAATGTAGTTGGACGGGAACTATCCATTTTTAGTGAAGAAATTATACGAATTATAGGGTGTGCTTTGTACCTTAATATTTTTAGTAGCAATTTACTGGTTAACCAAATTTGTCTTTTATTTAAGGGAAGTTCCACACACTCCGCAAGTACTACATTGGTGGGAGTTGATCTCATTAGTCCTATTATTGTTCTGAGAGCTTTAAACTGGATGGTGTTTATTTTATTGTTAAGGGATTTTTGAATGTGAATAAATAGTATATACTAGCATATGCTACTATGATCTAGATAAAATATAACAATTTCATTATATAATATATGTAGGATTTTAGGGTCCACCCTCTACCATACTCTACAGACGGCTCTTAGGACATTTATTCCTTGGTTGGCCTTTACAATTATTTTACTTACTTGTTGTTACCAGTTAAGATTTTTTTCAAGATTGATTCGTAAACATTTTACAGAGGATTTTCTTGTTATTATTTTGTCGCCCATTTTGACTGGTGGTGGAGATACTCTAAATTTTCTCTTTTTGAACCAAATGTATTCAGTTTTCTCAGCCGAGCAAGAAAGTTGGTGGTCATTTGGTCACTTTTCCAACTTCCTTAGTGTTGTTTATTGTATTAACCATAGTGTGTGTGCTATTTTCCTAAGTAAAAAGCACGAGGTCATCTGCGTATGATACCAGAGACATCTGGGATTATTTTAAATATTGTATATATTAAATATCTGTGGTGATCCCTGAGCAATTTCTTTCCCGACCACTGCCGGGCCAGAAGTTTCTCCATTATTATCTTTTGTATATATAATCCTATGTGATAAGTATGTTATAAATTAGGTTGGAATATTTTATAATAATGTTTTGTTTACTTTAGTCATATAGGCGTATAATTTTGATATATTTACATGGATTTATTGTCTATAAATATTGCTAAGACTGTCTCCTTTCAGCTGAAGGCAAGTTGCACACTAGATGTTAAAAATAAAATATTCTTGTTGAATCCCATCCCTTTAGTTGTAGTTTATATAAAAGTTTTGCGTTTTCAATGTGCCATTCTACCCGATTTTTTTTTGATAAATTCTAGAAATTTTATAAAGACTGACGGTAATTCAATGGGTTTGTAAATGCTTATAATATTGGGAGCTTTGTTAGGTTTAAGTAATGTAATTATCATGTACTTTTCTTTTTTATAGTTATAGCTATTTGTTTTTTAGATTTTATAACATTTTTGAGACTAGGGCCATCCCTAAATTCTACTAGACATTTTTTCCTATTTTCTAATGCCAGCTGACAGGTTTGGGGTCAACCAAGGGCTCTAAGTTTGTTAGTTTTGGTTGTGTGAACCTAGGGATTGTTTTTCTGATACTTTGTATTTTATTATAGAATACATTAAAATCATTACCTGCCTCCGGTATCGATGCGAGCTCTATATCCAAAACTGGCCCAGTTAACTTTTTTACATTTCTTTTATTTGAGATAAGGTTGGTTATTGGGTGTTAATATTAACAAGGGTTGGAAAATTGTCACTGAATCCAACGTCTGTTATGATTTTCCAATTGGCCTTGATATCAGCTGAACTAAGAGATATATCAACTGTTTTAGCCTGGCTGATTGGGTTTCAAAATCTAGTGTCACTCCTGTCATTAAAAATACACCAATTTTACATAATATTATGTTCCTATTAGTTCTGCTATTATTTTACCGTTATAATTTGTCCTAGAGCCGCCCCAAAGCTGATGGTGAGCATTAAAGTCTCCCATGATTAGTAAGGATCCTGTTAAATTATTATTTAGATAAATTTTTTTACCTTTGTATTTGGAGGACAGTATGTTCCTATTTTGATTAGGATAACTATTTTCAAGACAAGGCCTATAAACAATAAAATTATAGTCCTTACCATAACATAACAATCTCCAAAAGGTTTTTTATAAATTAATTAAAAAAATAAATATCAAGAAAAGAACTGTAGGCAACCATAAATATTAAAACAAAGTTGTGGTGATCTCTTTTCTCGATTGTTAAAAAATGTTCCTATGGAAAAACGCCACTTGGAACTCTTTCTATTAATGTATAATATTTCAGAAACAAAAAATTAATAAACCGAACGCCAAAAAATTATTAATAATTATTATAATAAATATTAATTTTAATTTAATAATTAATTATTATATTAGAATATCCCGGCGCATTCGCCATTTTTAGAAACACCACTTCTACACCTTTTCCAACAGTATATTCGAAAGCGTTAAATGTAGTTTCGAAATGTTATTAGTATTTGAGTATATATCAATTGAACTTTAGAAATAAAAAAAGTATTTTAGAAAATATCATATGTAGTTTAGAGCTATTTATTTAATTACACTGGTTTACAAATTTAAATTTTTTAAAGATAGAAACTTTCTTCTTCATTTATTTAGGGTAATTCAGATGCGCTGAACACGAAAAACATACTCATTTTTTTCTCATTTGGGCCATTCACCTAGGTAACGGTATATTTTTGTTTTTCGATGAATTACTTTACTTAAACCAGCGCGCAGCAGCCCAGATTGAACGGCAAGCCCAATTCAGATAAGTCGAGATATTATTAGAAAGGTGACTAAATTACGCGTACAAAGGTACCAAATTCGTTTTGATCAGATGAAAAATGGCTGAGTTACAGCTTATAAAATTTCAAACTTCATGCAATTTTTGACGATTTACAGCAATTTTCGTCATTTGAGTAATTTTTTTCCCACAACAAATAATTCCAATATCCCAAGTTTTATTTCTAATCAATTGTATATATAATTATAAAAATTTCAAGCCCTAGAAGACCAAGATCGGATTAAAAATATGATAAAAATAAGAAAAAACTAAAAATATTTGCAGTTAATTTAAAAACTAGTTTTTTCTTATTTTTGTCATAATATTTTTATTTTTTATGCGTTCTTAATCTGTTAGGGCTTAATTTTTTTGTAATTAAATAAACTTTTGATTAAAAATGTTAAACTTAAAATATTGGAGTTATTTGTTGTTGTAAAAAATTACTAAAATTGACAAAAATGGCTAAAAATCGTCAAAAATTGTATGAAATTTAAACTTTTATCAACTGCAACTCAGCCATTTTTCATCCGATCGAAAAAAAATTGGGTACCGTTGGACCCGCATTGAAATCACCTTTTTAACAATATATTAATTATCTCGATCGGGCCTGCCGTTTACTCGAGATGCTGATTCAAGTAAAATCATAAATAGAAAAACACAAATATACCGTTACCTAGGTGAATGGCCCAAATGAAAAAAAAAAGAATATGCTTTTCGTGTTAAGCGCACCCGAATTACCTTAAAAAAATGTAAGAGAAAGTTTCTATTTTTTTGCTGTAAACCAGTGTTATTGATATCGTCAATTGTAAATGAGAATAGTCAAATGATTATGAGGCTCCGTCAAAAGTAGTTTCGGTTAGTAAATTTAATTTTAGAAATATTCATATGTATCTTAGCTTAATCATATGTAGTTTCGAAAAGGTGATATGAATTTTAGAGAGCTATAGTCTGGAGCGCGTTTACATTAATTCCGGCAATCAATCTGAACGCGCTCCTGGTGGCTAAACATGAAACTGGGGTTAAAAGTCAGAAATGACAGATTTCTCATTTTTTGGTTGTTACTGATACCTACCAGGTACGGTCGTGAGCCATTCAAGAGAATATAAAATATCGAAATTTTCTACATAAAGATCTTTTCTATGTAGAGAAAGGTAATCATATGCAGATAATTAATTAACTAAGTTAAAATTAATTTAATTAAAAAATCTTGTTTTTTCATATTCTGCAGCTCCAAAGTCAAGAATTCCAAAAACATAAAAGTAACGCAGAATTATAGTCACAAGGCTTCCCTTGTTTTAACCGCCTCTGAACGTGAACGTGAATAAAAATTTGGAGATTTGTATCAAATCGTAAATATTTATCTGTAAAGATATTCAAATTATTGTCAAAAAATCACCCTGTATCGCAAAAACGGTGAGCATTTGGATGTATGCGTCAACTTTTTAGATTACTTTCGGTCGTCGATAACGTGGTTAAAAAGATAATGTCTATGTAATTTCGAGACACCCTGTATTTACTTAATCTATCACGCAACTTAGAGGTTGAGATACAGCGAGGTCATAAATTTTACACAGCTGTCAAATGATGGATTTTGATAGAAATAACATAATGCTGTCGAAAATACAAATGATGCTTTCAAAAATTCATTTGATGCTTTATAAAATTGATTTGATAGTTCGAGAATACATTTGACCTTATCCAAAATCCATATGATAAGGATAAAACACATCTGATGCTTTCCACAATCCATTTGATTAGGCTAAAGTACATTTGACTGATTCGCAAATCTAATTCACTCTTAGAAAATACAAATGATATCTTCTACAATTCATTTGCCAAGACTAAAATACAATTGACGCTTTCAAAAATTTAAATGATAATTTCTCAAATACTGTTTGAAAATTTTCACCTTAAGGTGTAGTAGTTTCTAAAATGGCGAATGCGCCGGGATAGTAGTATACTAAAGGCGCCCACAGGCACAGATTTCGTTCTTTTTTCACGTCATGTCAAAAACCCTAATATATGACGGTTTTTCACCACATACGATACAAACGGATGAACAAGAAACAAGTATTGAAAACAAAAAAGTAAACCATTTTAATTATTAAAAATTACATTATTATTGTTACAAAATTTTAACTATTGTTAAAAAAATAATCTAAAAACCGTATATTAACATTTGCATTATAAATAAATAACTAAAAAATCTAAGAAACAGGGTTTAATTAATGCATAGAAAAGAAATGCCCACTGAAAAAGTTATACTCCAATTTTATACAAGGTGTCCCTAAACTTATTGGCATACATTTAGGGAAAGATTGAGCAAGTCAAAATAAGACGGAAACGTAAATAAATATTTTTCCCAATTACTTACTTTTGTATCCAAGATACAGGGTGATATCGAGATATTCAGAGATTACAATAATGGTTAATCCGTCAATAAAGATATTTATTTATTTATTTATTTATTTATAATTGTTATATCGGATTATTTAAAAGAAGCGGTTCTTAACCTTTTTGGCTGACGACCCACAATTCAAAAATATTAGAAGCTCGCGACCCGATAAAAAATAAAATCATCAATTTTCTACATTTTCTTTATTTAAAGTAAGTTAAAAAAATTTTTGTAATCAACTAACACAAATCCCGCAAGTCCCGCGACCCATCTCGATATGGCCCGCGACCCGAGGTTAAGAAACGATGTTTAAAAGGATTAAAAGGTATATGATAAAAAATTTTATTTTTTAATTGAATAAACTAAAAAGGGCATTCCATGAGCCTCGAGACTTTTTGCCCTGACCGTCACATTAAAAAAAATTGTAGTTTTTCAATTAAAAAATTTGTTATCATATACCTTTTAGTCCTTTAATGCGATATAACAATTATTGTAATCTCGAATATCTCTGAAACGGTTTATTTTATCGAAGTTTGAGAGGTACACCTTTTTAATAGTAGCCGAACTGAGTAATCGAAAAATTGCATCAAATGGTAAAAAAACCTAACCTTAAAGTTTGTATTGGGACAATAAGCAAAAGCAACCCCTGTTTCTACGACACTGTGTTCACTCGAACAATTGTAATTATGTGTAAATATTTGTTTTGGTAGGAAGTGACTGTTATATTAAAAAAACTGATATGATAAGTAATATGATAATTTATCACCCTGTATCTTTTAAACATACGTAATTAGGAAAATTATTTATTTAGATTGTCGTCTTATTTTGACTTGCTTAATCTGCTCCTAAATTTATGCCACTAAGTTTAGGGACACCTTGTATATATAGATATACACACGTGATCAAAATTGTTGCATATTTTTGTATTTTAATTTTCGTTTTGTATAACGTTCTGTTTTTTGTTGTTTTGGAATAAATTTTCATTTAATTGTTATAATAGGTAAAATAAAGAAAATTTAATATATTGAAGTATTTTTGTAGGAAATAGTAAAAATAAAAGTTTTGGAACCAATCATCCTCCTCGAAGACGATAGTTCTGATGAGGATGATGACTTTGACGACAGTATTTAGATAAATAATTTATTGACAATAAAATACATAGTGTACCTATGATCCCCTATAATGTCGCCCCCTTTAACTTTTTTATTTTAAGTGTCCCAAAAAATTTAAAAGTGTGGTTATGTAGGTACTAAAAAATACTTTTTTTCTACGTATAAAGAAAATTGCAAAATTGATCAGTATAGGAAAAACAAAAAGTTTATTTTTTTTTCAATGGATCACCCTATATATGAATTTATTTTTCGATTCCTTGTAAAATTCTGAGCATAATTTATATAACAAACCATATACCTAAATTCAACTGTTTCTGAAATATTCGCATTCGAAATGTTATCATTAAATGTATTTTTAAACTGTTAGAAATCAAGAAGCCTCAGTATACCAAAATTTTTATTGAAAATAAATTACTATAGTGACATTATGTCAATATGTCTTGTTAAATAAGTAAAAATGGCGTACTCAGACAGAGAAAGACAAACTATTTCATTTTATTATCTTAAAAATAACTTAAATATTTCAGAAACGGTTGAATTTAGGTATATGGTATGTTATATGAAATATGCTTAGAATTTTACAAGGAATCGAAAATCAAATACATATATAGGGCGATCCATTGAAAAAAAATAAACTTTTTGGTTTTCCCTGTATACTGATCAATTTTCCAATTTTTTTTATACGTAGAAAAAAAGTATTTTTTAGTACCTACATAACTACACATTTAAATTTTTTGGGACCCTTAAAATAAAAAAGTTAAAGGGGGGCGACATTATAGGGGATCACCCTGTACATTACAATTATAAATAATTTTGAGAAAATAATCACCTTCATTTTATAAATAAAATTTATATTTAAAATGATTTTTCACCTAAATCGTTTCTGTTAATAAATTTTTTTCACTTTTAAAAAATTATATTTAGTTTTATTTTTAATATTTCCTACAAAAATATATACTTTAATATATTAAATTTTCTTTATTTTACGTATTATAACTATTAAATGAAAATTTATTCCAAAACAACAAAAAACAGAATGTTATACAAAGCGAAAATTAAAATAAAGAAATATGCAACAATTTTGATTATGTGTGTATATAAATACACCTTTCTGGAAATATAATATTAATGTTGATTAGGTATTAAAATAAAATAAAATTAAAAAACTAAAATTATTGATTATTATTTCTAAATATATTTTATTGTTAACGAAGGCGTAGTTATAAAAGATCTTAGGGTATTTATAGAATAATAAATGGAAATAAATTAGCAATATTGTAGGTTGAAATAAAGTATTTTTTACCTCGGTTATATCGTAACTTTTAACAAGCCAAACCATCAATGAATTTATAAGATAATGCAATGGGTTTCCTTTAACAATAAGAAATAAGGGAATATAAGTTTATTTTTACCTTATTAGGGTAATTAGGATAAATCTGTATCTATAAAATATAAGGTGTTTCTATGATTTAACAAGAACAGATAAACAAAAAAATAAAGTATTGCATTTTCTGTTTTATACAGAAAGTTTTTAAAAAATGATAAAAGGGAGTAGTAAGGGCCAGTTTATCAATATCTAGATAAGTTCCAGTTAGTCTATCTGACGGTTAAATTTCATATCGATCGTTGTGAGAACAATGGTATCCATGGAAATTATCTACCAGATAACTAACTGTAACTTTAACTGGACATTGATAAACCGGCCCTAAGCCACGTAATTCTTAATTAACTGAACTGAATTTTAAAAATTGGTTAAGGTCATTTTTTTAGATTAGTAATTTAAACCTTCATTTTTTATATAAAAAAAATATAAGAAAATCAAATTTTTAGACATGTCTAAAGGACCCTTATTTGAGATGTTTTTAAAATAAAACAATTTAAAAATATGTTTTACTTCGACTATTTCCCTCGTCTTAATATCCACCAATCACAAACGCGCAATTTTGAATTACAAATGGTTTCTAGGTGAAAAAACTGTGTGACAGCACCTATCACTGATAGTGTTGCCAAGTCGGTGCATATTGCACTAGATCTGGTGGATTGAACCTCCATCTAGTGCCCGGAATTCGATTTTGGTGCGCTAGTGCAAAATCTAGTGCATCATCGATCATTAACCAAATTTGGTAAATAACAATGAAATGGCGTTTATACAGTGGTTTTATTTTCATAATTTTTTAATCATACAACTCAGCCACAGCCCACATTTCCTTCAGAAAATCTGAATACGCCCCTGTCCAACAGTCCACCACCTGTGGTGGTAGTACCCCTAAACTTGGTTTAGGGTAGTATCACAGATTATAAATGTAGTACTGCGCTGCCGCTGCTCTGCGATTGGCTTGATTTCCTTCAGAAAATCTGAATACGCCCCTGTCCAACAGTCCACCACCTGTGGTGGTAGTACCCCTAAACTTGGTTTAGGGTAGTATCACAGATTATAAATGTAGTACTGCGCTGCCGCTGCTCTGCGATTGGCTTGATTTCCTTCAGAAAATCTGAATACGCCCCTGTCCAACAGTCCACCACCTGTGGTGGTAGTACCCCTAAACTTGGTTTAGGGTAGTATCACAGATTATAAATGTACTACTGCGCTGCCGCTGCTCTGGGATTAGCTTGATTGTTGAATTCTTTCACAGAACCTCTGTTTCGATGTATTATTTTTCTATGTTTGTTTCAAAAAACAAAAGAAGTCTAGTATGGTATATTCTTATTCTATGGAATAGTATATTCTTTTCTATGGTATGGTCTAGTTCAATAGTGATTAATTATCAGCGCTTTATTGTTTTTATACTTTTAGATGCCGAAACCACAATATGAGCAACAATGTCGAGCAGTGTGGCTAAAGGACCCTGCCCTAAAGCAATGGCTTACAGTGTGGAAATGCCTATGCTTAAAATAAAGTTTAATTTTGAAATTATTTCATGGTTGCTCATTCATACATTGTGTTCATCTAGAGTGAAATTCAGACTACTGCATAGATTACTGATCGGGTGGATTTACACCAAAGTGAATTTGGTGCTTTTCTAGTGCATTTTTCATTGCTATATAGTGCATAGCTACTTCAAGCAGTTGGCAACACTGCCTATCAGCAGTTTATTCGAGTTTACCCGCGGCAAAACTTGACAGCTGTTGTCACCAAAAATTGCAATTTATATTTTAATTGTTAACTGTTACTCATGAAATAGTCTTGTCAAATACCATTCGGGCATATAATTTTTCCTGTGAAAAAAATCGAAAAAACACAATGCTAAGTAATATTTTTTAACAAAATGCATTCGTGCAGGTGCAAAAATCCTCCTCTTCGACTCGGATTTTTGTTGCCACCAGCACTCATGCTTTTTGTTAAAATATTACTTAGCAACGTGTTTTTTCGATTTTTTTCGGAAAAATTAAATGCCCTTATGATATTACTTACGATAAAATTGTTATTAAAAACGAGTCGTTTTAAACGACCTTGATATGAAAAAGTGTAGTTTTAAGGAATCTTAAAACAGTAAACATTTTTTACATATAAGGTAACAAAATTTAAAATAAGCAACATAAATAAATTATTTTTTTTAAATTACACAGAAAAAAAAAGATTAAATTAAACAAATTTTATGTATATCAAATAAATTATTTATTTTGATATACCCAAATAAATGTTCTTTTGAATGTAAAAAAATATTTATTTCTTTTAATGTATTTAATTTAAAATTAATTTATTTAACCCAAACAAATAAGATTAGTTTGTATGAAATAAAACCAAGTAACAAACATGTATTTTTAAAAAATAATAATGTTTTTATTTACGTAAAACAGATAATTTTTTTCATTTAAAATTAATTTATTTAACTTAAATAATCATTATGTATATTTGATTTAATAAAAAATATTTATTTAGATTAAAAGATATATTTTTTTAATTAATAATATTTATTGGTTTTAACTATAGATTATAATCTAGTAATATATATAATAAACACTAATCTTTATTGCATAAAACAGTCTTATAAATAAAGATAGGAAACCCTTAACTCTACCAATACTGTTGAATTTTAGCTAAAATATTAAATATATTTTGAATGTTAGTTTACAACATTACTATTAAGTCAGGTAAAAGAGAGGTAATTTAGATAACGAAACAATAAAATTTTTGTATAGTGCAAATATTCAGTTTATTGTATTCTAGTTTTTCCCCGACATTAATACTTACATCTACCTTAGGAAAAATATTTTGTCATGGAATTCTCTTTACAAAGGAAATGTACCTCTCTTAGAAAAATAATAATCTTTCAGGTAGTTTTTTGTAAGCAAGGCATAGTCAGTCTGAAGATTACTCTCAAAGTGAACGTTTGTAAAACTGTAACCCACCATTTCCTTATAATTTTTATATTAATAAAATACACAAAATAAATTTATTCAATGACCTATTCAACAAAAACTTTTTGATACATTTTGATAACCTATTACATATAATACATATAAAATCATTATAATGATTTTATTAGGTATTATATTATAATCTTTCCTGGTGTACAAAAATACTTTTTTCTACTCCCACCTTTAAAACGCGTGCCCTTTATCGTACATGTTTCCATGACACTAAGTGACCTTTTAAATACACATTGACAAGTTGTGGCTTTACGGCGCTTTAGTCACGGGCTGAAGTTAGTTTTAAGTTAGTTGACAGTTGTCAAATGTCATACAATCGTTAAAATAAAGTGCCTTTCTTGTAAAATAATACTAAATGTGATAATTATTTTATTATCTCAATACAAAAATATTAAATAGTTTCTCAAAGCCAACATTTAAAAAGTTTATATGAACATTGTACTGACCTTTTAATTTCGCCGGCAGTAAACTATAACTTAAATTCGGGCACGGACTCTACTGTAAAGTCCTCATAAAACACTTCCTTACTTTCACTGTGAAAAACTGTCACTTTTCAAAATACATTTCGATTTACAACCTTTATAATTCTTCTTCTTCTTCTTCAAAATTTTTGGCCTTTAGCTAATTTAAAAGCTATTTGGCCAGCTCATGATGTTGATGTTAATCCAAATCCAAACCTTTATAATTGTGTTTATAAAATGTAAAAATGTGACATTTCACAGTTTCCCCTGTTGTTTCATAGATGCCGCTCTATACAAATTTTTGATTTAAATCATTTTAAGATAATAATAAGTATTTATCGTAGAAAAACTATAGTATGCACCTCGTTTATAAACTTTTCTATACACTCATTAAGTTAAGAACTCGCTCGGGCCTAAATTAAATTGTATAAAATACCTACATGTCATCATTTGACAAAATATAAATTAGCTTAATGTTAATCTTAATGTGTGCTGCATAAATCCACCATTAGCCTCCTTAACCCACCACGAGCCGCAACTGTGTCCAGGGTACTCATATAATAATGGTAAATTCCAACTAATTTAAATTACTTACCTTAAAAACAGGAATACATTTTTAACAGCCCATTCCTTTAAAAGGTCCTCTATAGTATAAAATAATATTATATTATAATTGATTAAATGCAAGACACTACTCATCAACAGCCTGCTTTAAATTGAAGTCGCTAAAACCACATACACAAAATGGAAAGCCCATTGGCTATCTGCAGTCGTGTGATTTATAGCAACCAATAAGAACCATTCATGCAAGTCATGCTACTTCGACGTGAGCAAAAAAGTTTAAATAAACCTCTGCTTTAAATTAACTCACAATTTTTTGTATTTAAATAATAATTTGTTTAAATTAAGTAATTAATTTTTTTAAATTAAATTTTAAAATTAACTCATGTTTTAAAAAAAATATTATTTGTTTTTAATTTAAGCTTTTTAATTTTTTAAAAGAAGTAAATTGTTTTTATAATTTAAGAAAGTCAACTTTTATTTAAACAGAAAAAGTGCAATTTTGAAATAAAAGTCAATAAAGACAATAATTATTTTTAAAGAATTGGTTTTGAATTAAATTTATATATTTTTTAAAGTAATAAATAAAATTAAACAAACATTCTTGTTTGAATTAAAACATATTTTTCTCTGTGTATGAAGCAATAAATGCTTCGTATCTGATTTTGTCCTTCAACTTGTAAACCTGTGAAATTTACGGTATTATTTTGCATTTACTATTTTGGTATCATCTGGTGTTTCGATTTGGTATTTCACTTTTTAAAGTGTACACTTTTTTGCCACTCTTCGTTTATCATAATTTATTATTTTAAGAAAATATCTAGTAGGTCTAGCTTGTTATAAATAAGATTAACCAGTGGCGTGCCCAAGGTGGGGCTTTAAGGTTCAACCCCCTGAGCCAATTGCTTGGCATCTTTAGAAGGGCTTTTAAAGATGCTAACATCGTTGGCGAAAAGTACTTTAAGCCCTTTGTGTTTTGTTTTGGTGTTGGAGAATATTTCTAATATTTTTTTAACTGTACCTAAGCATATATGCTTAAACTATAGTTTAACCGCCTACCGGCACCGGATTTTCTTTTAAAAGCCATTATTGGTTTTTACAAAATGATTTATAGGTTTTCAAGGCCGCACGCAGAAATATTTACCTACGAGACTTTCGCACGAGACTCGACACGAGATCAATAAAAGTCTCGTCTTGTCTGGTCCGAATATCGTCTCGAGACCATGCGAGACTCTCGAAAACGAGACTCTTGTGGGCACGACTACAAGGAAGGAACAACTGAATATACTTATTATTTATTTGTTATATTCGTGATTAAATATTGTTAACATTGAATATATTTTTTGTGTAGCTGTTTTGTGCTAAACTTTATTATCTTCATGTTTCTATTTTAAGTCATTTAACGCAATAGTTTGTTGAAAGAATTAAAAACGACCAAAGAAATTAATCTTTTTTACTCACAAAAATAGTAAAAGTTAGCGACTGAACCCCAATAGGGTGGAATGGGGTGATGAAACATACATTTATTTAGGTAAAAACTTTTTTAGCCAAACCGGAGGTTGTATGCGTTTTTAAATCCAAATTTCGCCCAAAAACCTAATTTTGGTCTGATTTTTGAATGATTTTTATACTATAAACCTTCTCCCAGGAGCAAATACTGCGTTGTTACTAATGCTGTTTCTAATAAACAATATAAATGGAACTGTTTTAAAATTTAATATAATAATTAGTATTTTTTGTATTTTTGTATTAAAAATTTTGATAACCACCATTGCTAGCATTATAATGGAGTTAATAATTATTAACTTATCTTAAGATATGATGTCTTAAGATATGATGTCCACCATTGCTAATGTACAGATACAGATTTCACTGTTTTTAAATTTTGTGAATAATTAATATTATGTTTTATGGTGAAAAGAACAATTTGTATGGGATCATACAGATTCTGTTCCTAAATTGGAATCAACAAGAATAAGATAGGTAGTTTGGAATTGTTTATAATTAATTAGGTAACCATCCAAACTCATTTCACTTTAAATTAAGGTAGTCGGTTTGTACAAATTCTACTGCTTAAATTTATATTATTTAGTTGTTTTCAAATGAAAAAAACTGTAGGTGGCTTATTCGTTTTGAAGATGCATTCGTATAG
This sequence comes from Brassicogethes aeneus, assembly GCA_921294245.1. Lineage (NCBI taxonomy): Eukaryota > Metazoa > Arthropoda > Insecta > Coleoptera > Nitidulidae > Brassicogethes > Brassicogethes aeneus. The sequence goes on from OV121137.1 coordinate 27,233,481, forward strand.
AAAAGCGTCTGCGCTTAACATGGCAAGAAGAAAATTTAACACCGCTTGCTGTTTGTTTCCATCAGTTTCCGTTGATCGGTGCAATTGAACTCTTATATTTAAACTTCTTTCATGTCTCGAATTTTTTGTATAAAATGAAGCTCTCGGTCTCGACTATTGCTGCGATTTGGTTACTATTAGATATTTCGGATACTTCTGGGATCGAGCGTGATTTGGAGCTTGTTTTTAGAGACAGGTTTTTATTTTTTTATTTTAAATTATTTAATTAATACAAGTCATTACATCGAGCTAAACGCTGTTCGATATTTTTTTGGCTTATATTTTTAATAAACATACCTACTATTTATTTAAATGCAAATTACAAAAATCCATTTTTGGTAAATTAAGGAAAATACTACCATTGAGATATTTTTTGATGCATAAATGGAATTTTAAAATCGGTAAAGGTGCTATTTTTATTATTATTTTAAGCATCTTACATAAATAATAAAGCTTACAAAATGATGTAAAATTATATTGAGGTGTAGGTACTTTATGTAATCTAAATTTAGATTTTCTTACTTAAACTTTGCCAGGGACGTCGCTGCTCTTTTTCCGGCGAGGTGCAAAATTTTCCGACCCACATTTTAAACCATTTTGATAAAAATAATACAAAATTTTATCATTAAGCTTTATTATTATTGTCAACACAAACTACTTAAGTGATAGATCCAGAGTAGATAAAATACTTAAGACAATTTTAACAACTTTTAACAATTTTAACAATTTTAAAACAACTTCTTGATGGACAATATATTTAATGCTCAGAGCTGTGTTGGTCGACATGATAAAAAATAAGTAAATTTATTTTTGTCTAAACTATAAATGTCAAATTCTTTTTTTTTAATAAAAGGGTTGAAAATTAATGCAGTCGTAGAAAAAGCTTAGTAATATTTATATTTATTAATAAATGTTAAAATTTTCTCTTTTCATTTTAAGTTATCTTTAATTCAGTTTTCAAAAAAAATTTGTTTGACATTTGATTGCAATATTCTTTTGCATTCTCTAATGATTTTCATTTTTTAATGCATTTCGCAATCTAGAATCGAAAATAACTAGAGACTAATCGAGTAAAGTTTTTTACCCCCTAGTCTGTAAATAACCTGTTTGGACCAAATAAAAATCTGACTACCGTCAGATCTACCTAACATCACTTTCTACTTTTAATAAATATTAATATAATTGTACTCGTTTTAATAATTAATAATTATTATAATCGTTATATACCTAAATAAAATTATGCCTAAAAATAAAATGTTTTATGACATGCTGCTGAAAAGTGTCTTTTTGTGCTTGGCTCAATAATTGTAAAAACATTGAGCTCAGCACAAAAAGATTCACTTCTCAGCTTAATGACATAATAGCTATTTATGTGATTAGGTTAGGAAGTAAGTCTTTTTGTGTTGAGCTGAAAGTTTAAAGGTCGACGCGTAGCATGGGCTACAATAAGCGAAGCTTTAAGAATTCTTGACCGAATTGCATACAACATCTTATCTTTAAGGCACATTTTTATTTGTTAAACAATACATAAAGCGTAATTATTAAACGTGGTTAGATAATCTGACGGTTAATTTGTTTAAATTATGGGTCTAAATTAATAATAATAATTTTTAAGTCCCTAGGGTTTAATCACTTTAGTAACGAGTGCTGACAACAATAACCCTAAAATTATAGACCGATTGAAGATAAATAACTATACACGTGCCTACCTGGTACTTACACATTTACAAAAAAAAGATAAATGTTTTATTTTGTCAAAAAATTTCGATCTCGAAATTCGATTTACCTTAAATTCCTTTTTCTATTTTGCGAGCAATAACAAAAGTGCATTTAGGATTGCTATCATGTTAAAAAATTGTCAATGAATAAAATTTAAAAATAGCAAAGCATATTTTAGGTCATTATTTTTATTATCACCCATAATATAACAAGTGGTATGATTATCATCGTTGATATTTTCGAATTGAAACCGAGCTGCAGATTTCACGAGTCCGCAGGACGAGCGAAATGTGCTGCTTCGGTTTCAATGAGTAAATATCTTCGATTATTAATCATACCACGAGTTATATTTAGTGAGAAAATATAATGAATTTTAGGATTTAAAAAATTGTCTGTTTGACATTTGAAATTAAAATGTGCTTTAAATTATAAAAAGACTTTAATAAACCTTATTTATTCAAACTTACCTTAATTTTATTATCGTTTACACCAATCCATCGATCTTTTAGAGTTTCTAATTCATTATTTTAATCATTTAACAAACACAGTATACTATAATATATTGAAATGTCAACAAATGTCAAATCAAGAAAAGTGTCAAAATCCTTAGCAACGTGATAAAAAATATTGTCGCTGTGATAAAATGCGTAACCATGGAATACTGGCATTTTATTGGTTCTAATTATAATGAAATGTATTGTCATATGTAGCATGCACAGAAAAAAATCTAACATAGTACCAAGAACAGCGCTGTCATTGAATGCATTAAAATTGAAGCAATCTAAATTGTTATTTGCTCAATTAATTACTATTAAACCAAAATAGGGAAATATTTTGCCTAAATGTCAAAGAATTTATTGCGTTAAATGTATACATAGTATACCGTAAACACGGGTGACTTTGCAACCCACGGGAAACTTTAGCCCTTTTATGAAAAAATTTTTCGCCCTCGATAAAATTAACATTAATAATTTGTTGGTCTAAACCTGTCAATTGAGCGATTCTATTAATTTTTTATTACAGGAAAATCAGTGTTTTAAAAAAATAAATGGGATTTATTACACTTTAAAGTTGTATATATTGCATTAGTGCAAAACATACAACGCGTTTCAATTTCTACAGGGTGTCCTGGAAAAGGAGGTCAATCCGTTAACCATATATTCTTTGAGTTAAAACAATAAGACTTTCATAATACCATTTTTCAATTTAGAGCTTCATGTTCGATATACAGGGCGAGTCGGATTTATCCGTTTTTTACGGATTTTCCAGGTCTAGAGAAATTGGAAACGGATTTTGAACGGATTTTCATCAAATACGGATTTTTACGGATTTTTAAGATAGCTTCATACTAATACTAAAAAAACATCATTTTTGCCCCGTTTTTTGATCATCTTTGTCACGCTTCTATTCCTCTTCCTTTTTACTACGTTAGACAGAAAAAGAAAGCGGATTGAAAAAGGATGTGTTCTTAATATAGGGTTCTTAAACGCCGAATATATGCGAAACATATGCTTTTTCATTGAGTGTGACAAAGAGAACGATAGTTTCATATCATTTGTTAAGGTTTTATAACACGTTGTTATTGCTGCCAATATATAAGCGGCGCAATGCCACCAATAGTAACGACTAACCAATACTGACTCCAGTTCAGTGCATTGAACTGCATTGTGGCAATATTTTGATCTCAAAGTCAATGTTTATTATATATCCGAATCTGTATATAAAATACTTTATTTTGTGAAAAATGGAAAGTGACGAGAATTATATCACTGACAAAGAGGTTCAAACTTCTGAAACCCCCCCGAAAAATTCTGAGATGTTTCGGATTTTCTTTGACGAAAGGTATGTTTTGTCACGAAAATCCCCCTTATAGAAGAAATTTTTCGAAATTTAGACAAAAACGGATTTTTACGGATTTTTCGAGGCTTCCCCCCACCCTTTCCACGAATATATACGGATTATCCGACCATCTGCTCTGGCAGCACTGAGGGCGACAAAGTTTCAAATTTAAAACTGATTTTTTTTAATAATTCAAGTAATTGATAAGATATTAAGTTTAAATTCGGTACACTTCTTCAACATAAATAGTTACATTTTTTGAGACCAACAAACCAAAAAAAAATTGTCAAATAATCAAAATAGGGGGGTCCAGTACTCACTGACTCCCCCTATTTTTTAGTACGTGCGCCAATGACTTCCAAACGGGATTTTTTCAGGTAATCATTTATTGTTGAAAATTTTTTGTCTCTTATAAAATTTTGATAAAATGATTTGTTTTAGAGATAATTTGTAAAGTATGGGTCAATCCATATCAAATTTTTGAAATTTAATTTTTTTTCCAAAAAAATTAGGTCATGTGATATATCATAAAAAAGCTCTCTAATAGGCGTTTAAAATAAGCCATCACTCACCTTTCTACTTTTAATAGTTTACGAGATATCGCTATTTTTGTAAGTACTTGCAAAACCCAAATTTATCGGAATTTTTTGATTTTCAAAAATCAATAAAACAAAAACCACCCATCGAAAAAAATTCATATATGGGATTTTTGAGTTTTTTAGTGAGGTAAACAAATTTACCAAAAATTATCAAAATCGGAGATGGTGGGGGAAGAACCTTTGGTTGATTTGATATGGACTGACCCATACTTTACAAATTATCTCTAAAACAAATCATTTTATCAAAATTTTATAAGAGACAAATTTTTTTTAACAATAAATGATTACCTGAAAAAATACCGTTTGGAAGTCATTGGCGCACGTACTAAAAATAGGGGGAGTCAGTGAGTACTGGACCCCCCCTATTTTGATTATTTGACAATTGTTTTTTTGTTTTGTTGGTCTCAAAACATTTAACTATTTATGTTGAAGTAGTGTACCGAATTTGAACTTAATATCTTATCAATTACTCGAATTATTAAAACAAATCAGTTTTAAATTTCAAACTTTGTCACCCTGTATATCGCACATGAAGCTCCAAATTGAAAAATGGTATTATGAAAGTCTTATTGTTTTAACTCAAAGAATATATGGTTAGCGGATTGACTTCCTTTTCCCGGACACCCTGTATATTATGCGCAATTTTTTGGAATGAGGATCCTTGGTTAACTACAGGTCGATTTTTTATTGTTTTTATCGGTAATCCCTTGCAACTGCTAAATGTCGCTGCTAACATATGTCTAATAAAAATAAAATAAAATATTGAGTTAATTTTATACGGAAAATACACCGTGAGACAAAGTAACCCGCAACCAGGGGGTAACTTTGCACACCCAGTTTTTAATTTTAATTTTTGAAACTCAGGCCTATGTAAGATTATAACATAGTTATTATGAAAGAGCAACTCAAGACTCAAATTTTGGTATACAATATTTAATGTTTATGATTGTTAAAACTACAGGAATGTTAAGATTAAGTTTGAAAGTGAGCTAAAGCCACCCGTGTTTACGGTACATACAATAGTAACGTTATTAAATAAATCAAATTAGTATTTAATGCAATAACATTCTAACAAATAAATATCAATTGTATAAATATCAATAGATTTAGGAGCGATAACTTTTGTTGTTAATTTAAGTAAACGATTATAAACCAAGTGCTATATATAGAAACTGTTATTCAGGAATACGGATTACAAGATCCCATTGATTTAATGGCTCACCCATTCATGCTATGCTAGCGTTTTTTCTGTTTATTATTATTTTATTATTTGTAACTAGGACATAACATGTCCTAGATAATCACTAAATCTGAATCTCTGGGAAAACTTAAGCTGGGTTATAACAGAAAAAAATAATTTAATTTAAGACTTAATTTAACTTTCTAAAAGTTTAAACCCAAGAATCCTTTGTATCGTTCATACAGTTGCTGTAATTGAAGACGTAATTTCATTGCCTAAATTTAACATTAAGAGGCCTATTCCCTTTCGCTAAACATGCATGTTCATGAACTACATATGTTTCGTAACATATGTGCCTATTCCCTTTCAATTATTTCATATATAAACTTATGCGCTCAAAGAATTTCTTAAACACCCATGTTTATAAACATCATCGGTGTTTAAATGGCTATTCCGTTTTCAAAATTCGCTTTTTGGTGAACGTACATGATGTTTGAAAAGGTATGTTTACGAATGCTTGCCTGAGAGGTGCTGTTAGCCAATATTTGAGGTTTTTATCTTGTATTAATAATAAATTGCGGCGATGTTTGGTACATTATACAGTAGATGTACTGATACTTCATGAACATTTTCATGAACATGTTCATGAACAGCAAGAAAGGGAAAAGACCTCTAAGTCTTATTAACTCTTCCAGAAGACTCCCAAATATTGCTATTATTCTGATTTACTAAGACTTATTCAGACTTTTTCAGACTTAGTAAGTATTATTCTGACTATTTCCAACTTAATAAGTCTTATTCAGAGTTTTTAAGAGATGTAAGATGTAAATTTCCACAAGGGAGGTTTATTCCCATAGAAAACTTCTTTTAAATTAATACTAATATTTAAGTTATAACTTGGCAAAATTAAAAAAACTATGTAGGTATATATATATATATAATATATGGGTTATTCTACCTAATCATTTTTTTAGAGGTGACCCCAGCGGATATTTTAAAAATTTTGTGGAGTGATTCTCTTCATTAAAATAATGACTTACCAGTGTAATAATTATTCATTTCATTTTATTTGAATTTTTGGGGGCCTTCTGTTACTTATATACATGTATATATATATATATATATTAGGGTGGTCCTTATTTAGGGTGTGTTCGAATTTTTCTTCACGATAGTCCTAAATAGGTTCCAAATATATAAAAAAAATAATGTGCCAAATTGCAGCTCTTAATTTTAAAATTAAGCCGCCCCCCCCCGACAGCCAAAGTTTTAAATGGAAATAACATGGGAAAAGTTCCGTTATTACTTTGGATTTTTTAAGTCATGAACTAATAAACGGCTTATATAGAAGGATAAATATTCTTGTAACAAATTTAACGCTCTACAAAAAAGGTTTCTTGATTTTTTGCTAACTTGACTGGTTCAAAAGTTATTTGAGGTCAAAATCAAAGTTCTAGTCAATTCCATGGTTTGTCCATTTTTATTGTGGTTTGATGATTCAAAAATGTAAAAGGGTTATAATTTATATTCTAGATTACTTTTCTTATCTTGACGTTTACTCTAAAAAGAAAAATATTTATTGATTAAATATTATTAAAATTTCAATGGATTAAAAAAAATACCAGATGGTAAGGCGGTCGCTTGGCATGCTAGAGGTACCGGGTTCGATACTACTAGAAGTTGTCGAACTTTTTTTTATTTTTAAATTTGTTGTTCCTTTGTTAAAAAGTGTTGGGTTGGGTTGGTTGGTTTGTTTTAGTTTTATCGTAACATAACAAATCTTAAAATTATGACGTCACTCGGGACTAAACTTAAGTCCCGCCTGGGACGGGAGCCTCAAAAATGTTTTTATTAAGAAGTTTGAATTTAAAACTAGAGTTTATCAAAATTTTTACCAATTAAAATCAAAATCTTTTAACAATACCTATGTCCAAAATATCTTGCGTATCCCAAAATTTAAAAAATCCTTAAAAGTTACGACAGTGCAAAAATAAAAAAACAATTAGTGTAACTAACTTTTTAGAGTCACGATTACCCTGAAAGTTTTCTAAAAAATAGAACCATCTAAAATATAAATTATAACCATTTTTACATTTTTGAATCAAACCACGTTGAAAATGGAAAAAAACAGAATTGACAAGAACATCCATTTTGACCTCGAATAACTTTTGAACCAGTTAAGTTAGCAAAAAATCACAAGAAACCTTTTTTGTAGAGCGTTAAATTTGTTACAAGAATATTTATCTTTCTATATAATCCGTTTATAATCCAAAGTAATAACAGAACTTTTCCCATGTTATTTCCATTTAAAACTTTGGCTGTCGGGGGGGGGCCATATATATATATATATATATATATATATATATATATATATATATATATATTATAATAAAGAATGAATATTTTCAATAAAAAGCTAAGAATTTTGATCACTAAAAACAGTACTGCTGGTAATTAAATGAAATATAAATTACATTAAAAAAAAAAACGAAAAAGTTAAAAAAATACCGTACAACAAATCATTACTAAGAAAGTACCTATTATTATTAAGAGCTTAAATCTTTATTGAGTCATCTCTCTAAAAATGAATTAGTCAAAAATGACTAATTTAATAGTTATATTATTATTATACCATGGAATACCATGGTATCCCAAAATTTAACAGCCAATTCTTATGTAAAATTGTCCTCTGAATCAAAAAATACCGTCAAAAATTATGAAAGTGAGATATAGTCAATTCCATATTAAATGGAAAATTGACTATATCTTAAAAGCTGCTCTACTTTTTTAACTTTTGACGAAATTTTCGGATTCTGGGGACAATTTTACACAAGAATTGGCTGTTAAATTTTGGGATACCATGTTATTCCATGTTTAACCATGGTACAAGTGAAAAAGCAGCCACTAATAACTATTAAATTAGTAATTTTTGACTAATTCATTTTAGAGAGATTATTTTGATGTAAAGAATAATTTCACAAAATTTAAAAAATTTCACATTTAAAAAAAATTATTTGGTGGAGTACCTAACCCATATATACCAAAAATCGATATACGATGTTCTCATTTTCAAAGGTCGAAATGTCAATGCCCTGGGATTTTTATTTTAAAAAAAGTATGCAGTTAATCTAACGCATTCTTTTACATTTTAAAATCACCCCCCATAATCGAAATCTTCGCTTTGCCCCTGCTTATACAGGGTGTCACCTAATAAATTTTCATTCTTTGGAGGGATGATAGTACACGCCAAAATAAGAAAGTTTTTCCTCTATCATTTTTGCATTAAAGCTATTGTTTTTTAATTAAAAAAATTATGAATTTTTTTTGACAAAACCAGGGAGCAACTGGATGTCACTGACCTATCCTATAAATCATCATTTTTTTACCTCTAAAAACAATGATATTATTCATCCAAGTAAAAAAGAAGCAGGTATGCGCACACTGTGGGCCGCACAGTGCATGTATTTTGTAATATCAAACTTTTAAACCCATTCAAAATCGGGCCACACTAAGTACCATAGCGAAATTAACACATTAGAAGAACTCCGCGAACTTGTCACTGCAGCGGCAGATGAAAAGATGAAATCCGAAATCATCCCCCCACGAGTCAAGCAATTACCCTTTAAAAATGGGGCAACCTTTTTGCCGCACCCTGTACCTTCGGAGTTACTGGAATATTCAGTGCCATATACGTTCTTTTAAAATCTGAAATACGTTGTACATATTCTTGCTCAAGACTTTCGCGAAATCAGCAATAGAAAACTTTTACAAAACATTGGAATTGTACCTATAGGTACATATTTAATACAGCCCATGCAGCATAATGATCTTAAAATGTCAATTTTTTTAGAAGATTGTTGAATGAAGGGCCTTTGTGAGTAACATCTTTCTGAACATTACAAGCTTTAATCCATTTATCTGCATGGGAATGTGTGTACCTACATATTTAAGACAGCCCATGCAGCATAATGATCTTAAAATGTCAATTTTTTTAGAAGATTGTTGAATGAAGGGCCTTTGTGAGTAACATCTTTCTGAACATTACAAGCTTTAATCCATTTATCTGCATCCTCTGAGAAATTTAACATCATAGGTTTCACAAGAGTATATAGAGTAACGGCCAGCAATAAATGTAATTCAGGAGGGGGATATACATCTTAAAAATAGAGTATCATAGGCTTCTTCTGCAAGAAGAGGGGGTTTTTATATGAACTGCCCAAAGGCCCTTCATTCAAAGGCAATTCATGCAACAATCTTCTAAAAAAATTGACATTTTAAGATCATTATGCTGCATGGGATGTCTTAAATATAGCATGCAATTAGCGAATGTGATATTTGGTTTAATGTCGCATTCAAGCTGTTATCCCTGCACATGGTGTTCGTTCCACAAAAATATTCTGGAGTCTTCTGCAACTTTAAGAAGTATAGAAAATTCTTTAAAATATTACAATAGCTGGATTGCATCTGGGTCCAAAAACGATGAGTTAATCGGGATTTATAGATCTGACGTTGACGTTGCCGCTGGTCGTTGCAGTTTCCATTCCCGTTGGGAAACAGCGCCGGCAAGTTTATGGCATTTATAGATCAAAGTTCAACAAGAACAGCTAGCCAATCAGAATTATCCATTTTAAATCTGATCGTGCTTGTCAATTTAAAACCTATAATCCAAACATTCGTGGTGTATATTTGGTATTTGTTTTAATGTGGGCCTAAAATGAATAATAATTTTCTGTTAAGTACTTTTGGTGTGTTGCTATTCTCAGCTGCAATCATCAAGTGGAGGAAAAAATGAATAAGGCGTTTTAGAATCCGGCCAATAAACCAAAACAGACATTTAAACATGGGCGGATTTAGGCATGGGCATTATGGGCTGCAGTCCAGGGCCTTGTCCGATCGAGGGGCCCCTACGCGATGCAAATATTTTTTTTTTAATATAAATATTATTTTATAATAAATCTACTTGTTTAAAAGTTATTTAAGCTTAACATTACAGTAAATTTAAAGTTTTTTTTAAACTATCAGACTTGTAACAAAAAGTTATATAAAAATTGTAATTGTAATTTTATAATTTTTAAACTTATAGTCCTACAGTTACTGATTTTACAAATTAATAATTCTGATTATAATTAATTTCAAGAAAATATCAATTTTATTGCAAAAAATATTTGTATTTATACTGATTAAACCATTAAATCATAATTAAAACATGATATTTTTAAATAAAATAAAATGATCTACAAAAAATGATCATTAATGGTTTTACCGGGAAAGTAAAAAAAATGTTCTATGTATTTTTCTTAAGTATTAAATATCTTTTTAACGAGTAAATTTATCTTAAAATAATAGGTAAACTTTATTTTAATTCTCTAAACAATATTTTTTAATAGCATTATGAGCTTGTTAAAATATTACCCATTAATATTATTGGTTGCTAATCGCGATTTTACTTTATTTTAATTCTCTTAAAAAAGTTTTTTTCTATAAAATTTAATAGCCTTATGAGCATGTTAAAATATCACCCATTAATATATTATTGGTTGCTAATCGCGATTTTACTTTATTATTATTTAATAAAAGTTTTAATCATTTTAGTCCATTAATCCCTTAACGAGTTATATAATTTCAAAATAAAAAATATCTCATGTACCTACTTAATTTAAAAGTAAAATCAATTAGCAACCAATAATATTAATGGGTGATATTTTAACAGGCTCAGAAGCTTATAAGGCTATTAAATTTTATAGAAAAAAAATAGTCGATTTTTGTTAATCAGTTACTGCAGTATAAAATAATCTTTTTTAAATACTTTTAAGGCCACTAGAAGCAATTTTTATTTACGTAAGTTGGGTTAAGTCAAATTATTTTAAACCAAGAAATATGTGGCCTTGCATTGTACAGGTCTTTTCGGGACACCTTGTATAAATGCTAGAATGTTTTATTTATTTAAGCAATGTTCTATTCATTTAAGCAATTAAATAATATTTTTAATGAAAAACAAATACAAATTGCTTACTATGGACTTGTAAACTCGGTACTGGGATACTAGCCTGGGAAGGCATACTTAAAACGCATTTAAATAATCTGGAATGGGTTCATAAAAGAATTGTAAAAATAATGTTTAAAAGAGATTTGTATTACTCGGGTAACCAACTTTTGCAAGAAAAAAACATATTAAATGTTAGACAAATATATGCCCAATAACTAATAAAGTGGCAATTTAAAAACGAAAAATACACCAAAACTCATGCATATAATACAAAGGGCAGCATAAATATATTTATTTCCATTCCATTTTGTTCCAATATTTTTTGTTGCTTTTTTTGTTGTAATATATTACAACAAAAAAGGCAACAAAAACTATTGGAACAAAATCTCATACTTATTTAGCTCCCAGACTGTACAATTTTTTGACAAATACTAAATACATACCTAACAAATATTAAAATTAAAGTCTGGTTATTTGAACAATCTCCACATAAAATTGAAAATTTTATTGAAAATGGGACCTTTTCTTAGGTTTGATATGACATATTTTTATATACCTAATATATTTGTAGTATACTGCCCTACTATGGAGAAAGGCAGTAACTACAAAAAAATCTTAATTCATTTTCTTCTGCTATGATAAAGCTATCTTTGTATCTTAATTCAACTAAGAAATGCAGTTAACTATCTTATTACTTAAATAAATCAATTAAATATCTACTGCTTTTTATAAAAATTTAGTTTATGCCAATTTTCCACAGATTTTTTGTTTAGCATTTACTGCCTTTCTCCATAGTTGGGCAGTATAGGTGGTTATAGGATATTATTATTATATTTTAAGAATTATGTTTTATACTATAATATATGTGCATTATAAATATAAAATAATTATGTTTTTATAAAGAATATATTTTATTAATTTGTTATTATTAGCACCAACAATAAGCAATTTTCCTGCTTAGTGGGGATTACTTTCTTTTTATTTAATTTTTAAGTTCTACTTTAGTTTTTAAGTTAAGATTGTACCCATAAAATTTATATTGTACTTATTGATTAAATAAAGATTATTATTATTATTATTATTTATGTTATTCATTTATTTTATTAAGAATAAGTGTTATTTTTTTCTTGTTTTTTTATTATTGATTATTGATAGGCCCCCAAAGAGTTTTAGCCCAGGGCCCCCAAAGTCAACGGTCCGCCCCTGCATTTAAATAGTCAATATGTTTATTTTCTAAAGATGAAAGTTCTAGATGAAGATCAATTTTTTAAATTCACAAGAATTACTGCCCTGGTTAAAATGTCACATAGAGACCCTCTTCAAACCTATAGATTTTTGTATCGGATTGCATGGTATTTCTGGGATTTATGGTTGCTCTATAGGGATATCCTTTCTTGATTTATTTGCTATCGGTCAATACACAAAGGTAGAAATTATTTTTTCTACCATAGGACCCCATAGGTTTTAACAAAATTTAGTCAAATGTTTTATCCCTATATATCCTTCTTTGAGTTATTTGTTATCGGTCTCAATAAGGGAAATGTAAAAGTTGGTTTCCAAACGACACCTAAAAGATGGTATTTGTCCAAAAGAACGATTAGCAATAACATTGCAGTACTCAGTAGCGTAACTAGGGGGGGGGCGGGGGGGGCGGTCCGCCCCGGGCGGCACTTCTTGGGGCGGCAAAAATCGTGAGAGAAAATGCGAAAAAAACTGGAAGACAGAATATAAAAATAAAAAAAATATTTGATAATTAAATATTCTCTTTCGAAATAATATAATTCAAATTCCAATAGATTTGAGATTTATACAATTACTCCCAAAATATTCCAAATCAAATAAAGCTAGCAAAAAATATTTACATACATTTTTATTTATTTTTTACTCAGGTTTAAGTTTTTTTTGTAGGTACTTTTACATAAGGTTGAGAATTTATCTCTTTGTTTTTTTCATATAAATTATGTTAAAGCACATTTTATTTGTTGTTTTTCTTTACCTAGGTCTAAGAATTTTTGTTTGTTTTTAATTCTTAAAATATTACAATTTAATGTTATATATATATGTTATATATATAATTATATATTTTTAATTTTGCGTACGGTCCTCAAAACTGACTCCTAACCTAACCTCTCTCCCCCCCCCCAAAAAAAACATGAGGGCGACAGCCACTGCTGCCCCGGGCGGCACTTTTTCTAGTTACGCCGCTGGCAGTACTTAAGTAGATTGGAATAAAATCTAAGGATACTGTAAAATCAAATCAAAACAAAATAAATGTAATTTATTTTGGATTCATGGTTATATCGAATTGAGCATGCGAAAAACTAGCATCTTGATTGGCTGCTGTTCGCGGTACGAACTGCAAAATTAAAAGTTGGTCAACTCGAACGTCAACGGAAACTGCAACCTCAACGTCAAACTATAAATAACATGGTAGACGATCACATATTTAACTTTTGAACGGGAACTACAACCTCAACGTCAAACTATAAATAACATGGTAGACGATCACATATTTAACTTTTGAACGGGAACTGCAACGACCAACGGCAACGTCAGATCTATAAATCCCGCTTTATATGAACTTCTAAATCCTCCTCTTTTTGCAGGAGAAGTATATGACACTCTATTTTTATATATGTGAATTACATTTATTGCTGGGCGTTGTTAATACTCTTATGAAACAAATGATGCTAAATTTCTCAGAGGATGCAGATAAATGGATTAAAGCTTGTAATGTTCAGAGAGATCACAGAGGCCCTTCATTCAAAGGTTCAGGTTCAGGCGTACCGTGTAGGACCATAATTAAAATTAAACAATATTTTACAAAACAACACAAAACATTGCTAACTAGTTCCATATAAAAAGCAATTTAAATAATATTTTTAAAACATGTCAAAATTGTCATCTTCCTGGGAAAGCATATTAGTTTAGTTCAAATTAAAAAAATAAAACTTATTTAAATCAGCAGGTATCTTTCTCAATTTCACTTAATTATGTAATTCTTACGATCTATAGATATATATAAGTATATAAGTATACTTTTTAATTAAAAATAATGTGAAAATTAATTGTTCAAATTTAATTAATTAATTAATTAACTTACTTATTGCTTTATAAAGGTCAAATTTTTTTAAATGAAAATGGAATTGACTGGTGCACGTCAATATTTTCTTTAAATTGTTTATATGCAATAAAAGTAATATTATGATAATTGGCTAACTATTAATTGTCCCATTTCTTTCAAGGCAATAATATTTTATATTGCCAATTGCCAATTTGAAAATAATATTAAAAAGTTATAAACATGCTTTTTTATAAAGCCAAGAGAACTTAATTACTTTTATTAAATTTTAGTTTTTGTTTGGGTACCCAGGTAACAACTGTGAGGAGCATCAAAACGCACATCGCCTTCACGTCGTGCGGGTAAAAACGCTGCGATATGATATTCATTTTATAATTAATGGGAATACACGCACGTGATTGGTATATGAGGGCACGAAATGATTGCAAACTTTCACTTTTGCTAAATAGTTATCGGAAAATTGTAGATGTAATACTAGATTTACACTACATCTGGCGAAAATTGTTGATTTTACTTCATATTATAACTAAACGATCCAAAAAATTGACTTACAACATATGGTAATTTGTCAAAATACTGGAAGACTACATTTGTATAAAAAAATATACATAATTTTATTTTGAATTCCAAATTGGAATTGATCTTAAGATCACGTTTATAAATTAATTTATCAATAATTAATTTAAGAATTTGTAAAAAGATACCTAAATTTAATTAAAATAAGATATCTTTCTAAAAATGTAGACAATAATTATTGTCAAAAAAAACTAAAATAAATGACTTAAAGAAAAATATCTTTTGAATTATTACCATTATACGAATTCCGTCGAATGTTTTACTTTTTAAAAGTCAGGCTCAATTTAATATAGGTATTTATAAAAATCGTTAAAATTTATCTATTGACTATTAATTTGATTAACGCTTAAATCACTTAAAATGCAAATTTATTTGTCAGCATTTACAAAATTTACGAACGAATATCGAAATTTTACAAAATCATCAAACATAACGATAACGATTCAAATTTGTCTTTATTATTTATTTTTTTGACTGAAAAAGTTTACTGACATTCAAATTTACTTTTGTGAGTTTGTGACTAAAAAATTAAATAATAAAAAAGCCGAGGTTCTGGAAAATACTACAAACATCTTTAAATCATTTTTCATCAAAAACACCGCGAATTTGCCGAACAATTCTCATAAGTCACCCAAAAAAATTAAATAAACTCTTTTTCCCATATATTATATTCACAACGATAAGCATTAGCTGCAGCTGCAGTCGACATTCGTCGGCAGCTAATAAAACTTACCGAAAATACCAACTAGTGAATTCACATAAAAATAAGGATCCGAATTCACTTTCGTATTTTTAACGACCTGACAAATCATTTATGGAAAATGACATTTTTTTTAAATCACCAAAATTTCGTTCCCATTCATTGAAAATATTGAAATAATAAAGGAACCAGAAAAGTTGGGGGCGCGACAAGAAAAGTTAACTGAAATTCTTGGATGCATTTTACAAATTTGTTGAAAAAATGTCGAATTTATGAAAAATCTTTATTGCTGTATGCACAAATTTATCCGATGCACTCAATTTTTGACAATATTCGAAAGCAGTAAATCAAACAATTTTATTTTAAGGTCGCATTCAGACTGGCAAAATGCTTGGCACAAAGAAAAATTTTCAAGATGCAGAGAAACACTAATAAGACATTTGTATTGGGCATGTGATAAAGATATCTACAGACTAACGAAACGAACTGACGAAGGCTATAAAAAATATTACAACAAAGAAGACTGTAAGTAACTATAATAAAGTTAACGTAAGTATTTATCTATATTTTATTTTTATTTTAATAAACTTAAAAGTTATTAGGTACCTGCTAAATTATTTTTAACTATAACTATAGTTAATCTAAATTTAGGATAATGTACAATAATACTAACATTAATAATACATTTATTAAAAAATATTATATTATCATAGGTAGGTATATAAGCAGAGCTGTTCCGAGTACAATGAAAAAGTACTCGAGTATTGAATACAAGTACTCTTATGTAAAAGTTCTCGAGTACCAAGTACAAGTACAGTACCGTTGTACTCGAGTACCGAGTTATGAAATGTTGGAAAAAATACTAGAGAAATGGGGCGATTAAGAAATGAATTTAAAATGACTAGTGCAAAACTAAATACTAGCCGGCCTATTGCCTTCATCAAATATTGATATTTCGATTTATGTTAATTATCAAGGCCGGCTAGTATCTTGTTTTACTTTTTCTTGGCTTTATCTTTTAATTATCTTTTTGAGGAATATTGTCACCTTATTTCTACCAAAATATAAACAAAATTACATTTCATACATAAGTAAAAACCTTCTGTTTAATGTTTTTTCCTGTGTCTTTTTATTTATTGATTAAGGCTGTATTAAGGCTGTCGTGTGAGGCAGGCTGACTGAGGCTGCATTGCCAAATTTTCAACACCCACGCACATATTTGCACATATGTGTCCACGCCAACCTCACCGCATAAAAATTTACTCATTGCATACTTTGGATGTACTCGAGTACACGTAAAAGTACTCGAGTACACGGGAAAGTACTCGAGTATATTTTTGCAATCTTAAATGTATCAAGTACAAGTATAAGTACATTCAAATTAAAGTACTCGGGACTGAGTACCAAGTACACTGAAAGTACTTGGAGTACAGTGTTTGAGTACTTGTACTCGAGTACCGCACAGCTCTGTATATACTTATACCTATACTTACTACTCTGTATATACTTACACCTATACTTACAATAATTTTAAATTTTAGATAAATTTCCTTGGATCGCACCGAACAAAGCTAAAAGATTTTTAAAAACAAAAAGGGGATCATCGATAACTTCAGAATGTTGCAAATCTTCTGGTTGCACATGGGAAGAATATGCCGAATATTGCCCAACAAATAAACGTCGCACTATGTACAATACCATAGTATAATTATAATAATTATATAATTATTATTATATGTGATTTAACGAAATTTAGTTTTAAAACTAGATAAATATTTATTTTTAAAAATGAGTAAAACCATTAATTAATTACATACGCATAATGGGTAAGGAGGCAATTGCCAAATATCTTGACGTATAAATTGTTTTGGATGCTACAAGGTTTAAGTATGATTTTAAGAAAAAAAGTTCAGATTAATTGATTGATTAACTTAAGCCCGCAAGCGCTTTATTTTGGGGATATAGGCTATTTAAATTTGAATAAAATTATAATAAAACTTTCTTCCTTACTATCATCCAAGAATTGAGCTCATTCAGTACAAGCATTGTATTTTTTGATTGCGATATATATATATATATACAGTTTGTACTTTTTTGTTTTGTTTTCTGAACTTTGTTAAAGACGGACCTATGTGTTTTGTAACATTTTAGGGATTGAACAATTGTAATGTATTGTGACAGGGGTCAAAGTAATGAATTTTAGTAACGTTTTTTTATGGTTGGCTGAACCAACGTGGTTCCTAGTTGCCAAACCATAAAATGATTTGTTAGTTTACTGTAATATTATTAATAAACTAAAATTAATAATCTACTTTTCCACATATCGGTTCAATAATTTTCAATTTTTTCTAAAGTAGCGAAAAATAGGTACAGCAATAAATTATATTTAAAATGTCTTGTTGTGTTAAATTTTAAAACATTTAGATTTAAAAAATTTTAAAAATATTTTACGACCATTGCCCTTGAATTTATTTTAAAATTACCTAAAAGTTTTTAAAATGCATTTTTATTTGTAAAGTAAAAAATCGGACATGCCTATTTTTTTTGGTTTTACGATAATATTTTACCCGAATTTTTTCCATGTGATTATATCAAACATCTTGAGGATTTTTAAATTTTTTTACCAAAAATTAGGTAAACAGAAAATCCCTACAACTTCAGTATATCCCCATGCCTACATAATGAAGTTTATATAAACACATATTTTAGCATGCACAAACATGATGTTCCCGTACTAATGTACTAAGCTAAGGTAATTAATGTAATCCTGACACTTATATTTCCTGCACCGTAGAAATATCTATAAGCAAGAAAAATCAAGTCGAGCCGACGTCAAATGTACGTATTTTCAAAACTAAGACCATGCCTAATAGAGAAAGAAAAAAAATAACATTTAGTTTTATGTGAAGTGAAAAATTAAATCTTTTATTTGGTAGTTAACACTCTTGGGGTATAAATAGCTTATAAAGCTAAGTTTTTTTGGTGTCGTCCCATCTCGGGACCTCCCATCTCGGGACCTAGGGAAAATTTACCTGTTTCTGTGCCATCTCGGGACCGAGTCTACAGGTACAAGTTTAAAAGTGCCATCTGAGGACCTAAGTAAAAGGATTACTTCGCGGTCAGTTTTTACATGTAAGCATTGAAGGAATATTGTATTATTTTGCAAAATTATTAAACAGCGTCTATTTTATGCTACTGCAAAGATATTTTTAAAACTATAATATTTTAAAAAGTTATATATCTTTCAATCTATTTTATGGATTAACAAACACAAAACATTTAAAAATCAAACCTATGGGGGGGCCAATGGGGCGGGGTCGGTAGGGTTGTGTTGTTGAGTTTGGCAAATTTTTGCTGTGTATAATCAATATCTATTTTTTACAAGTTTTTTTTTTGCATTTTTATTGCATTTTTGTCCATTTTGTTGATTTTTGCTCATTTTGTTTTTTGTTTTGTTGTGCTGTTAAAGTTAAAGTGTCCCGTTAATAACAAAAAGCCGTGCAGCCGCCTTAAGTATTTTGTTCATGACAGGTATAAAAATGTATTACCTTGTATAGGTCCCGAGATGGGACTTTTTAATTTTGGAAACTTTATGGCTTAGGGTCTGGGTCCCGAGTTGGGAAAGGTCCCGAGATGGGAGGTCCCGAGATGGGACTAAGCCGTTTTTTTACCATTATAGTTTAAACAGTATCAATGATGAAGGTGCAAGTATACTAAACTTTTAGCGGTGCAAACAAGAAAAAAAATTAAACCACATGTATAATTTAAAAGGTTAGATACTTAACGCATAGATGACCGAAGGTCAATTCTAATGTCAGTGACAGATACCTAACCTCTCTCCTTCTACTGAAATTTTACTTAAGTGACATATACCTAACCTCAATTTTACTAAAGGTGACCTAAGTGACATATACCTAACCTCAAATCTACTTTATTTTTCAATAGGGGTGGGCAAAATAATCGATTATTTTATTATTATAATAATAATTATTATTTTAAATAAAGAATGTACGTACATTGTCAGCATTTTTACTTATACATTATGCCCAATATTTAATTGCCATACATAATTATCTAATCGTAATAATTATTATAATTAATGAATTGTTATCATTAAAACAATCAAATAAGTAAATATAAATAATATGACCAATGGAATAGATTTTTTTTTAAACTAAACAAAATAAAAATAGTGATTTTTATGATTTAGGCTGGGTTTAAAAAATTTTAAAACATGCATAAGTAATAAAAAAAACAAGACAATTAATACTTTAATCAATTAATCGAAAAAATCGATTATTTTAGATCGCCCAGCCCTAATCAATACCATAGTTACAACCAACTTGGTTGAACCAAGGTTACATCAAACAGTGCGCACAGTACGCAAAAAAATCCGGGAAATTTTGTGTAAATTTACCTTAATCACAAAAATGACACAATCAACAATAATTGAAAGATTGGTCGACTTACCTGTAAGGAAGATCGATCTTAATTATTTGAGTGGTCCTGTCTGAAAACAATTACCTAATTCACCATGTAGTACACCATTCTGCTGCGCAAAGTTTAAAGCAACAATGATTAATTTTTTGTTGCATAGCACCTATAATTCAATTCTGTCAATATAAATCATTCCCATTTTGCAACCTACTAATCACAGATTATAAAGGCTACCGATCGCGCTGGGTTTAATTCGGGAAGGGTGGGAGGTAATTGTTTTCAGACAGGACCACTCAAATAATTAAGATCGATCTTCCTTACAGGTAAGTCGACCAATCTTTCAATTATTTTTCGTGGTCCTGTCCTCAACAATTACCTAATTCACCATGTAGATGTTTAAAGGATCCCTTATATAAAGCGATCTTAATTCCTAAGAAAGTAAACAATAAAATATTTGATCTAAATTTATATTTATATATTTAATTTATATTTGATGTGACAAAGAAATCGTTCAAACATGATGTAGAGAAATACATATAAAAATGTTTTTATTACATGTTATTGCCACTATTCAAAAAAGCAAACTTAATTCTAGTTTCTAATTCATTTTTAACATTATTTTTAACTGGATTATTATTAACTTAAACTTAACAATTGTTAATAATTAATTATGGAATTTGCAAATTGTGAGGTGTTCTTTTGTAAAGGTTTATTGTAGAACTTGTTAAAGACTTCAGAGTTTTTAGACCATCCAGCAGTCTCTTTTATAATTTCTATGTTTACTCCATTTCTTGCCGCCTTCGATGTGCTCGCATGGCGGGTACTATGTGCAGAAAATACCGTTATGTCAATTCCGCTTAGTGCCATTACTTTTTTAATCCATCTACTGATGGTCTGTGATGTTGCTGGGTGGTGTGGTTTTTTGAATGTAAAAAATAAAGGAGAGTTATTTTGAAGTCTAACATGGTTTGTTTTTGTTATATAGTATTTAATTAGAGAAGCAACACATAATTTTGGTTTTTCATGAAAATACGGAAGAACAATGATAGGTTGTAATTTATTTGGCCCCGAAGTTTTTATTTTTTGTGTGATTCTAATTTTAATTTCTTGATTTGTAATATTAATATTGTCACAAGTTATTTTGGAGAGTGTTTGTACTCTATGACCAGAAATGAGTGCAAGCAAAGTTGCTAATTTTAACGTTAAATCTTCTAAGGGTAATGTTTCATTTGGGAATTTTTGTTCTAAATAATCCAATACCTGTGAAGGATCCCAGGTTTCTGCATATTTAGGTTTGGATGGTTTTATATTGTAAATACCTTTTAAAAAACGAGAAACGACTTTTTGGTCATTATCGTTAGGAATGAATATTAACGAAAGTGCGGATCTAAATGTGTTAATTAAAGCATGACTTTTTCCCTGTTGGAATTTTTGTGTTAAGATTTCAATTATTTTTTCCAGTTTATATTGGTAAGGGTCAGTATTCTTGGATAAGCAAAAATCCCACCACTGTTTGTAACAAGTGTCGTATTGTTTTTGTGTTTTTTCCGAAATGGATGCCATTAGAATTTTTATTGCCTCTTCAGATTTTATTTTGTTTTTATAAGCGTTCCTGATAATCTCGAAGCAACCAGGGTAAGACTTCGATGAAGCTGATGGCTCTTTCTAAAAGGTGAAAACAATAAATTATATCTTGGTGGAAAAATTATTTCTTGTTCTGTTATTTGTTTAAGCATGGGGTACCAAGGTTGGTTTGGCCATTTAGGTGTTATTATTATTCCTTTTGCTTTGTCTTTAATTATTTTACTTATAACTTTTGTAATCAAGACAAAGGGGGGAAAAGCATAAAAATATTTGTCGTGCCATGATATTGTAAACGCATCTACTGCAATAGAGTCTGGGTCTTGTTTCCAAGAAACATATTTTGTGCACTTTTTATTTAGACGTGAGGCAAACAAGTCTATTTCCGGAAAACCAAATGTTTTTGTTATTTGAAAATATGCTGCATTATCTAACTCATACTCGGTTTCAATAGATGTGTTTCTTGATTGTATGTCGGCATCGATGTTTTCCGATGATTTAATGTAGGAGGCGAAGACAAATATATTTTGCTTTTCACAGAATTGCCAAATTTTTCTTGATATGCAATTTAGTTTTTTAAATTGCACGCTGCCCATTCGATTGATGCATGCGATGGCAGTTTTATTGTCTATCCTTAATAATATGTTGCATTTTCGAAGGAGTTTTGTAAAGGATTTTAAAGAGTAAAAAGCTGCTAGCAATTCCAAATAATTTATGTGCATTTCTTTTTCATGTTCATCCCAAAACCCACATGTTCTTTGGTTATTGCAGTATGCCCCCCAACCTGTTTTAGATGCATCTGAAAATATTTCTAAAATGTAATTTTCAGAATTCAATTCTTTGTAAGAATTGTTAATATTTTTAAGCCACCATTCGAAATCATTTGTTAAAAATTTTGGAAGAGTCATGATTGCATCAAAATTGTTGTTATTTTGTTGCAATGCTAGTAACTTTTCACGTTCAAAAAGTTTGACGTAGAGCCATCCATATTTGATTGCTGGACATGCTGCAATAAGCTGACCGATCAATTTCGAAAATTGTCGAATGGAGATAGTGTCCATTGATTTTATTTCGATAATTGAACTATATATTTTTGACATTTTTATTGGTGTTAATTTTATCGTTTGATCTATTGAATTTATAATAAATCCTAAAAATTCAATTGAATGTGATGGTTTTAGTACACTCTTTTCTATATTGATTATGAAACCCAAAGATTGTAATAATTTGCACGTGTCTGTTAAATTTTCTTTGCACTGTTTTTCTGTTAAACCTAACAGAAGTATATCGTCTAAATATATAACAGAAACGAATCCTTTTTCCCTGAGTTTTGCCATTACTGGTTTTAATAATTTGGTAAATACTAATGGAGCAACATTTAGGCCAAATGGTAAGCAATTAAAGTGAAAAATATTTGAATTGTATCTGAACTTTAGATATTTTCGAAATTCCTTGTGTATTGGAATGCTAAAATAGGCGTCTTTTAAATCGAGTTTTGCAAAATAACAATTTTGTGTAACTAGTTTAATTACTGTTCTATAATCCTCTAATTTAAAATGGGACGTTGTTATAAAATTATTTAATTTTTTAAGATTTAATATAAATCTCATCTGACCATTTTGTTTTTTCCTTAAAAAATAACTGGAAAAGAATTCTCCTTTCTCGCTTTTAGAATGGGATATGGCACCTATTTTTAACAGTTGATGTATTTGTTTATCAACTTCTTTACATTGAGGCATTTGTCTCAAAATTCCCTTTGTTTGATGGGGATTAATATTGAAAGGTATAATTAGACCTTTGACTATTTGTAATATGTTGTCATTTTTGCAAAATTCGAACCAATTTACATAATAATTTGAAATATTTCCAGCGTACTTGCTTACATTTATTGATTTTTGTTGTAATAATAAGTCTTCTTCCATTTCTCTTCCCCCTGTTGGTTGTACTGCTTGTTTTTGTATTGATTGTTTTTGAATTTGTATTTCTGGTATGGTCGCTGGTAGTTTAAATTATTCGTGGTTCTTTTAGGGCCCTGACTTGGATAGTTATTATTCTTATATGAGTAATTGACCTTCTGGCTGAAATTTGTTTTGGCGATTTTGTTTCCTACTTGCTTCAAAGCCTCCGCGTTTTTTATTTCTTCCTGCAGATTTGCTTGAAATAATTTCTCTCCAATTGGTTGTTTTTCGACTGCTTTTCTTATCTCGAATTTCAATTGAGGTCCGATGACGTACCTTCTGTGTCCAGATATGGCATGATGGACGTCACAAAGTATTTTACCAGCATTTGCTAGGTGATTTACCATCTCAGTGTTTTCTGGTGCGGGTTCATTAATAAATTTATTGATTGGGATGGCTAGTGCCATTAAACCTTTTCCAATCTGAGTTTGTAATGACATGAAAAACTTATCCTGCTTAACTATATCCTCAGGTAAAGATGTTTGCATTTCTTGATTTAAATTTGGCCCCTGTAAAGCAATACAATTTTCGGGGACGCTGTATTTCTCCAGAGCTTCTGATCTTTCTTCTTTTTTTATGCCTTCAATCAAAAAACTTCTCCATCTTACAGCAATTTCCTCGTGTAATTCTGAATTTGAATCGTTCTCTTTAGTAGGGGCCTTGCCCAACACCTTTACAATAGGGTCGTTGGTGTGATGGATTTGAGCTTCTGTCGTAATGACAGGATCGACATTTTCATTTTCATCTATAAAAAATGATTTTTGTTATTTAAACTAACAGTTTTTTGTTGCAGATCATATGATCGCTTTGTTTTGTTATGTATGGTATATCATGTGATAACCTTTAAAATAAACTTTTCGACTTATCTGTGATTTTTTCCACACTAATACTTATTCTTTTTTAACTATATAACTTTATGTCATTCAATGACAACGAAAAAATTATATTCGTATATAATGTTTTATTCATAAAAATATGTTCAATAGACTTACCATTAGAATTAGGGCTACTTTCATAATTTAATTGTTCCTGGATTTTAGCAATTTTTCTGTGAAGTTTGTCCAATTTTCGAATTTTTCTTCGTTTGGATGTATGCAAAGACACTTCCTCATCAGTCATCTCTGCTCTTATTTAATAATTTTTAAAAATTATCAATTAATATGTTCCAATTCATGAAAACGAACTGACCACTTTGAGCGCAAAATGGTGAAATGATTTATATTGACAGAATTGAATTATAGGTGCTATGCAACAAAAAATTAATCATTGTTGCTTTAAACTTTGCGCAGCAGAATGGTGTACTACATGGTGAATTAGGTAATTGTTGAGGACAGGACCACGAAAAATAATTAACAAAAATAGCACACAAAGTCTTGAAGACGTCTTCTGTATGTCTGTATTATGCCTGAACGTCTGAAGATCTATAAAACACGTCTTAAAGATATCTGATACCGCCGTATATTTTTTTGAATAAGAGACCTTTTTTGTAGAGCGTTACATTTTATTTAAGAAACTTCAATGATCATTGCCATAAGTTACTTTTATACAGAGGTATAAAATTCCAAACATAAAATTATTTTTACCATGTTAATTAAATGGGAAACTAAAATAAAAACGCCCATATTTGGTGAGGATTTTTTTTATATTAAATAAAAACATTTGAGGGGATAAGAGCGAAAAAAAACAATTAAAATTTTTTTTTGAAGCACCCTAGGGTGCTAATATACATGTATAAAAATTAATAATCAAAACAAGTTACTTTTTTAAATTTTATTAAAAACATGTTTTAAATATTTTATATTTTATTAAAGAAAATAAATATTTATTTTAATTAATTTTAGCATTTTTAGTCCCTTAAGTAAAATCATTAATGACATTCCTTTGATTTCATAATGAATTCATCATGTGACTCATTAAGGATCTCACGATGCTCATCAAAAGTGCAACACTTATGCGTGCCACAGTGACATCACTGAATGAATCAGCAATGATTTCACGTTGATGTCTTAAATGATGTCATAATTGTTATCTGGGCAGTGTTAGTTTTCGATTTTTTTGTGAATTTGGGGTCGTTTTTGTGGTGTTTTTTTCGAGAAAATAATTGATAGGCCGAGGGATACCCTGGTCTCTGACCCATGGGAAAAAATCGTTTAAAAAAAAGACGATCGTCTGAAGAAGATCGTCTATTTTTAAAGGTTATCGCTTAATTTTTTAAACGATCTTTTGTAAAAAAGACGAACGTCTAAAAAAGATCGTCTACTTTCAAACGAAATCGTTTAATTATTTAAACGATCGTCTTTAATCGTCTAAAATAATAGCCGACCCTAAAGACGATCGTTTAAAGTGATAAACGATACAAAAGGCGATCGTCTAAAATATTAGTCGAAAAAAGACGATCGTTTTAATTAAAATTTTAAGTTATAACTTAACCGATGAGAAAATATTTTTATTTTGTCATAATATTATTAATTAAATTAATTAAAAAAATAATTCTACCTACTTCGAATAATAGACAATTCCAAATATTCCAAAGTATATTTGAAATTCTTTATTATAATAGAGAAGAATTTTAAATATATATTTCGTCTGTACAGCCGACCGCGCCTTACCTACGCAACCGATTGAATCGTTTGAAAGTCGATCGTTTGAAAGACGATTGGACGAATTGGACGAATTTTTCCCCATGGGGACCCTGATACCCCTGATACAAGGGCTTCAGTCTGAAGCCAGAAGGGTTCTACTTGCCAAGTTTTGACTCCATTGATTTGAATTAATAGGCAGAAATAAATATGTAACAATTTGATTTATTTTTATTTTTAATAGAAGTATACGTTATTTTTAGAAGTTTAAAAGCATTATTAGCTACATTTTAATTACCTACTTAATACCTAAAAAAGTTTTGGCGATTCAGCAATGCATAACCAAGACGTTTTCAATAGGTATATATAGTCTTTAACATCTTAAAGACGTCTTAACGACGTTTAGCAACGACTTTATAATGCCGTTAAAAGGACATCTTAAAGACGCTGTGTTTTGTAACATTAGATATCTTAAAGACGTCTTAAAGATGACTTACGTCGTAAACTGGACGTCTTAGAGATGTCATAAACGTCCAAGTCCGACATCTTTAAGATATCTTTAAGATGTCTTTGTGCTATCTTGAAAGGAACGTCAAATTTACAATTTGCATTGTATCATTGTGACATTTTTGTAATGCTGGTAAATTCAAACAAAATGTTTAATTTTTTTATCATGTTTGCACCACTAAAATTTTAGTAGACTTGAACTTTTATCACTATTACTGCCTAAACTACCATGGGAAAAAATGTAGCTTTATTTAAAATTTATTTAATGATTTCACGAAAACTGTCGCTACCTTCCTGGTTTTATAACATTTTAAACTATTTATAAAATTTTATTACTTAACATAATTTTTTTTTAAATATTCACTTGTTTTTTTATAAACAATCAAACTTTTTAGCAGTGCTTTCTAAAAAAACTGCGATACGTTGTTCAAAGTCACTGATTTTTTTGTAAATCAACAATTAATTTTTCTACAATTCGTTCAAAAAATATTGCATTAAAAGTAAACATATATACAATATATGTATAAGTTTTTTTTTAAATTAAACAACTTAAGTTGTTTAAAGCCTCGAAAATTGTTTTTAAAAGTAAGAAGTAGTGTAGGGTTTATATAATATTTAAATAATAAATTAAAAATTGGTACATTGAAGTTGCTTATATTAATATGAATTCAGTTATTTATTTCTTTCAATCAATCAAAATTGGCGGACCAAAGGATAAATGTAAATAGGTAATTATAATTATTCATATAATAATTCCAAGGCAACTTTTTCCTTACCAATTTTTCGAATTCGCAAAATTGCAGGGTGTTTCATAATATATGCGCAGGACTTCAGGATGTGATAGCTCATCCAAAAAGATGAAAAAAGTCGCTATTAACTTACCCTCTAAAATTCGCAAAATTGCTGGGTGTTTTATAATATACATATGCGCAGGACTTCAGGATGTGATAGCTCATCCAAAAAGATGAAAAAAGTCACTATTAACTTACCCTCTAAAATGCACAATTTTCGAGATACAGGGTGTTGAAATTTAAAAAAAAATCGTTTTTTTCGAATATCTCCGGAACCGTATAAAAAACAGCTTTTGTTAGCATTTTCTACACATAATAAGCTATTTTTTGTGCCAGAAAAATTTTTTTTTTTCTCATAATTGGTGGAGATTCTGAAGGGGTAGCGGGTGTTTTTCTCCTCAACTTCTACGCCCCTAAAAAGGTACGGTTTTGAGAGGGCCATTCGAACCGCCAATGCTTTCTACACAAAAAAGGTACTCTTGGTCATAAGCTCTAAAGGTGACCGTTTTAGAGAAAAGTCAACTTTTATGTTTAAAAACATGGTCAATTTTTTGAAAATGCTTACAAAAGCTGTTTTTTGTACGATAAACGGTTCCGGAGATATCCGGAAAAAACGATTTTTTTTTAAATTTCAACACCCTGTATCCCGAAAATTGTGCATTTTAGAGGGTAAGTTAATAGCGACTTTTTTCATCTTTTTGGATCAGCTATCACATCCTGAAGTCCTGCGCATATATTAGGAAACACCCTGTATATAATATATTTAATTTTTAACTCCTGCAAATTGCAGCTAGTGGATTTGGGTATACCGATATTTCAGTTACCCACACCAAATTTATATGAGTTTATAATGAAATTAATTAAACAATTTAAATTGAAGTTTGCGATAAAATAGTAGATTATGTTATAAGGAGTAGAAGTGACTCTTTTTGTGGTGAGTACATAGATTGACGGCCGAAGCGTAGCTGAGGCAGGCAACTGTACGAAGCACAAAAAGAGCTTCTACTCCAAATAACATATACAATTTTTTTTTCAAGGGCATAATATAAATAGGATAAGCAATAGAATTATTTTATTTACTCATAACTCGTGTGGGATAAAATTTTGGCTAAAAGCATTAGAAATTATTGATAAAAACTAAAAAAACTAATAAACCTTACTTACAATGCCGATAAAAATCCGAAACTAAAACTAAACACTGCTCTGTCAAAATGCTGCGCTTGAATTAATTTTGACGTACTGACATTTGTTTGAAGTTTCGACATTGGCGACTCGTCTATCATCATAATATTATACTAATAAACTAGTTTTTCTTTATTTCGTTCAATTAAAATTTAATAAATAATCACTAAATATTCCGTGCGATTATAATTAATATAATTAATACATCGTGATTGCTTTGTATGAAATGCTAAATTAATTTTATTATTTGACGTCTATTGAGACACCTATGGATTTACTTCTATCCCTAGGCTTTTTTGAGTTTTTTGTCTGCCGCTAATGAAAAAGACGCACTTCAACTATCTCTATACAGGCATATAAGGTTGTATATCATGGCCGCTTGAAAAAAAGATAATTTTTTGCTCGGCCGTACCGGCCCCATAGCGCCCCCAATAAATATAATATAAATTTAATTGTAAGGTGACCAACTGTTCTGATTTAATCAGAACTATACTGTTTTTGAGGTCTTCATTCTGACAGGAAATCGAAGGTAGTAAAGGTTCTGATTTTCCTATTTTGGTTCTGGTATGTTCTGATTTAACTTTATAATAATCATATAAAATTAACTTCGAATTTTGATAAATCCATATTAATTTATTAGGTATACCTAATAACTAAAAATAACTGGACTAAAAATACAATTTTCATAATAGTTAATTTATAAATATATATATGGGGAATTCCACGCCAAATCGACCACTTTTGACCCGACCCCTTTCTATTTGACTGAACTTTTTAAGAAATTTTCTACCCCACTAAAAAAGTTTCTCAGAATATTTCCAATTTTTTTTACCCAGCCAAAAAAAGTTACGGATTTTGAAAAAAATGGCCAATTTTCTTTTAAAATACACATAACTTTGTCAAAATTTGACTAAATGGGGCGTTTTTTTTTAATTTTTTGGTTTTGAATGAACTTTTCAGAAAAAAATACAAAAAAGTTTGGGTAAAAACAGACATTTTTTTGAAAAATTTTTAACATGTTTTTGGTCGGGTGAAAAAAACTAAAAAATTCTAAGAAAATCTTAAAAATATTACATAATTTCAGCCAAATCGTAAGGTGTCGGGTTTAAAAGTGACCGAATCAGCGTGGAACGACCCATATATAAAATAACTATTATGAAATTTGTGTCATAACACTTGTAGTCTTAGGGCAACGCCTCTTTTTCTTAAAAAAAAATTCCTACGGACCACCGCTGTTCTGGTTTTCTCCTGTACACAGTTGGTCACCTTATTTAATTGGTGCAATTTATTATTTACCATAGTTTATCGACAAATTTTAAATTTCATTTAAAAAAATACACCATTTTAAATTTTTAATATTTCCTTTTAAAGAAATAATAAAACTTTAAAATGATATAAAATTTGTATGATTTGGATTTTTTAAATAAAATTTAAAATTTTTTGTACCAATTAAATTTTTTAATTATTGGGGCCCCCATTGAGCCGGTACGGCCGAGCAAAAAGTTATCTTTTTTTCGCAAACTTCAATTTAAATTCTGCTTGCGCAGAACTTGTTTATTTAATGTCATTATAAACTCATATAATTTGGTGTAGGTCCCATATCTAATAATTGAGATATTGGTATACCCAAAATCCACCAGCCGCCACTGCCTGCAATGTTGCAAATTCTAAAAAATAGTAAAGGAAATTTTGTCTTAGATTTTCTCAAGAAACCGACCCGTTTCATGTGGTCCCGTGATTTTGGGACACCCTGTATAAGTCTATATGTTACCGTCAATATCCGAAAACAATCATTATACCACATAATTCTGTGATATAGTAGTTATTCGGAGCAGATCCCGAAAAACCGTGGAAACCTAAAGCAGAACATGTTCGGTACAATCTCATGTACCATCTTCAGGTCTTATCTGCTGAGCTGCTGTTGCATATATATAAATATATATATATATCATCGGCAGGGGGTAGGATCCCGAAAATTATGAAAATACGCACAATTAGACATTAAGTCCTGCATATGCAAATTGAACCCGGTGCATGACATCATGCATCGGGTTGAATTTGTTAAGCACATGCTTCATCTGACTCATTCAGTCAAATTGTGTGAAATCCAGCGATTTAACACCGAAAAGCCTAGGAATGTCTCTTTTCTAAGCCAAGTCTGCTGACAAGGCTTGGTTGTAACAATAATTGTTAATTTTATTTTTCTGCAATGTACCCGATTTTTTTTTAATTTGGAGTGTTGTAAAGTATAGTAATAATAAAAATGCTGTATTCACAAAGGCTAACTTAACACTACTTACACTACTGGCATGTTAAAAAACGTACATATAATGATTGTTAAATTGCATTATTTTATATCTAATGGGCTGGGACATAAAATAATTTAAGAAAACAAAATATGAAAAATACTAAGCAAAAATTATAATTATAAGGTAAAAATATAACAAATTGAAATACTCACCTGTTTTAATGACTGTATATGCAAGAACTTATATTGTTATATTTGTTTAATTCATTATGATTTTGAATAATAAATAATGTATTGTGTATTTTAGATTAAAAAATGTTTGATTTAATTAGGTATTTTATAATATATACTGGAATGTAAATTATGATTTTTTGAGCGATAAAAATTTAAAAAGAAAGATTATATATTTTTTGTTATATTAAATATGTTATAATTTGAAATAAAATTTTTGTTTATAAAATTATAAATTTAAGGCTGGAACAAAAAATATTTATTTTAAGGCATACAAAATTGCAGGTGGGACATGCCTTCTAAATCAACCACTTTTAACCCCGACCCCTTCTGATTTTAACTTTTTCTACCCTATCAAAAACATTTTTCAGAATATTTACATTTTAAAAAGGCTCGTTATTTTTTCAATAATATTTAATATATTATGTTTAACTTTTCTAAAAATTGACTTATGGGGATTTTGTTTTTAAATATTGTTTTATTTTGTTTTCGAAAAAAAAAACAAAAATTATATTCTATTATATAGGTCCCAAAGCATTATTAAGTATTTATTACACTTAAGTATATTCTGAAATACCTATCATATAATATTATTGTATCCTTTTTTTATGATTGTATGCGGCTATAGCGATATAGAACGTGTTTTTAAACTTCAAAAACGAATAATTAGACTTTTATTTTGATTTTATATTGTTTATATATTTATCACTCTTTGTTTATTAACTGCAATTTGTGATTTTACCAATGTACTGTGTAATTACTTATTTTTAATATTTGTGTATTTTTATGTATATATTTTAACTTTATATTGACTTGTCTCTTCTACTTGTTGTAGCCTATGGGGTTAATAAATTTATTATTATTATTGTTCTATTTTTTTCAATTAAAAAAAATCTTTTAACTCTGATGATTTTTGAGGATCTAGTGACTTATGTATTTCTAATTTTTCGAAAAAGTAAAAAAAAATAAGATAGTTCTGAATAATTTTTTTTAATGCTACAGTTTGTCTCTCTATGCTCAAAAATCTCCAGAGTAGTATTATGAGAAATAAGCTGAGTTAATTTTTTTTCAATTGAAAAAAAAAATAGAAATAAAAAAAAACCACTGAAAATTTCAGAGAATTTGCAGAAAAAGTCAGTTTATAAGAACAAAAAAAAAATTAAAAATGACACTAGAGAATTTTTTAATTTTTCCGAAAATTAAAAAAAATGTTGAATTGGTCTGAATATTTTTGTCCATATTTTCCTAAAAAGTACATATAATAATAAACATTTTAAAAAATCGCCCCAATAATTTTCTTAAAAGTTATGTTTTTTATTTGAAATTTTTTTTTTAAATCTCATAAATGTTTTTGATAGGGTAAAAAAAGGATGAAAAAGTTTTAGCCAAATCAAAAGGGGTCTGGGTAAAAAGTGGTCGATTTGCCCCAGGTATACCAGATGTTATTATATTTGAGAGGCTGCAATTATAATAACCAACAAAATTGTAATAAAAATTATTATATTTGTGAGGCTGTAAATATAATAATTTAAAAAGAAAATAATGTATGTAAAGTTATTTCTTCCCTTATAATAAGAAAAAAGTATTGAATTTGAATATTTATTTTTGAATAAACTGTTTACTTCTCTTTATAATATACAAAGCTAAATTATATTAGTGTTTTATTTAGTAAAAAATAATTAAAAACTGTTATAAATAAAATGGATTTATTATTTATAATAGTAGATACAGTCACAACACATCCATCAAAGAAAAGAATACTATTTCATATTAGAGACAATAAATTAAAGTCAAAAACACGGAATTATGCTATGTACTTATTGTAATTACAGTATGACAGTACAATTTAAAAACTGATTAGGGCAACATCTATATTAACGAGTTAACGCTGTTTTAATACAACGTTTACTGCTTATCATGTTGTTCATATAGATTTTGAAATTGGGCAGCCAAGATTTTAAGCCACAAAGCAAAGAATCAAATAGTACTGTCTGCAAGACTACCAGTGAATGCTAAATATACAGTTATTAATAGAAGGATCCATTGTAATACTTAATTTACAATAAAATGCATTTAGGTAAATAATTTAAGTGGTGGCACATTGTACGCGTTGTCCGCCGGAACCTTGCATATCATCGTCTTCATCGTACGCATTTCTGTGACTGCGTCTCCTGGATTCTTCTTCGGGATTAAATTCCATCAAAATGCATTCTTCAGCTTGGTCTGGAATCATAACTTCGGGTCTTGGCGGCAAAGCGTTCTCGAGTGCGACGAGGTTTTCGGCTGGAATGGTTTTTGGGAATTTGACCATAAATTGGACGATTAAACGACCTTTTTCGAAAGGATTCTTGTACTGTGGCATACCCTCGTTCATAATACATTTCACGTCGCCGTTTTTAATTATCTCACCAGGAAGGGTGGTTATCAGCAAATCGCGATCGTCTAAAGTTCTAATGATCTTCTGGAATCCACATAAAGCTTCGACTAACTCGATTTCTAGTCTCAAGATAAGATCGTTTCCAGAGCGTTTGTAAAGGGAATGCTCTTTCTCATCCAACAGGATGATGATATCGCCAGCTTCCAATTCGGGTTCCTGATCACCCTCACCGTTAAAAACAATCTTTTGGCCATCAGCCATACCCTTGTCAACGTGCACTTCAAGAATTTTTCTATCCCTAACCACCTTTTTGCCGTTGCAGTTTTTGCAGCGGTCTTTGGGGTTGATACGCTCGCCCTGACCTCTGCATTCAGGGCACACAGTCTGAATTTGTTGGACCATACCTGTAATAAAGATAACGTTGAAAATATTTTTGGTTTTGGCAGAATTTTGAGTAGGTATTACTTTTAATTGCATATTTAGTAGGGCCAAAAAATTAAAAACTCGAAATTGGAATTGTAATATGGGCAAAAATTGTATGACGTCTTTTGACCTATACCAGGACCCAAAAATTTGAAAAAAAAATTAATTTGAAATTTTGATTTGGATATATCTAAGATTGAGATTTTGAGTTTGATATTGCTAAGACAATTTTTATTTACTGAGCATCAGATTTTTAAAAAATTGTACAAAACAATTTTTTTAACCGCATTTTTCATGGCCCCTTCAACCTTCCTCATACGTTATTTCTTGTTCAAGAAAAACAAGCAGATCTTTTTCCGGTTCCAGCATCATCTTCCTTTGAAATAATTTTTTTAAATAATTTAACGCAAACGTAGAAACTAGTGACGAATGTCAATTATTACTTCTATCAGAAAAGTTTTTAGTAATATTAACCTAAATTTTATCGCTACACGACAATAATTGACCATAATTATTAAGGTTTGATTACAGCCCACTATAAATCAATAATAATTATTGCATTTTACCTACAAATCCATGGTAATTTATAAAAATAACGTCAGTTTTTATTTCAATCTGACACGTTTTTGCAAAAAGCAATTGAAATAGTATATTATGTATCAAGTTTTATAAACGCCATTTTAGATACGAGTTTAATTAAGCACGAGCGAAGCTTGCGAGCGAGTGTTTAATAAAAACGAGTGTCTAGAGAAGTTTATAAACGAGTTGCATACTATACTTTATCTACGACGAACACAAAACAGAATTTAAAGCCAATTTTATTTGTTAAATATTTGACATCTGTCAATTGTCACCCGAATTTAACCTCACTTTTTCCCAATTTATAATAAAGCTAACTTCAGCCTGTGGCATAAAATGTCGAAAAGCCACTATTGTTAACTTCAGCCCATCAATAAAACGCCATAAAGTCACAGCTCGTCAATGTAGGAGTAGATAAAGTTATTTATTGCATATTTATTAAAAAATAAATACAAACTAACAATATTTTGTTAAATTAAAATAGAAGGTTTTAAAACAGTATTGATTAAATATTATAATTAAACCAAACTTGATACATACAATAATACAAACTGCACATTGCAACTATAATTTTTTGATTCTAAAACGCTGAAATATAGAAGGCTTGGCAACCCTACTACTTTGTTTATGAATAATAATAATAATAATAATAGTTATTTATTGATTATCATAATTATAAAAATAACAACAATCAAAAGGCCATTGACCTAGGTCCTTCAGCCAAGGTTAATTAAAATATAAATGTAATGTATTTGCACGTGTTAGAAACCAAAATTGAAATTAGATAGAGTGCAAAAAACAAAAAAAAAAAAAAAAAACATAGTATTGTGTATGTAAAGAAAAAATTAGATATATGTATATATATGTATATGTGTTCATTCGTCAGCTAGAGCTTGCATTTCTTCAACCAGGGATCTTGTAGGATGTTTGATTCGGGTGGGAGCTCTCTCTAGGTCTCTTGGAATCAGTACCGGTGCCAGAAACTGGTAAGCGGCTTCTCTCTGGGCAAAGTTGGTGGATAGTTTTATTAATCTCGCAGAAATTGGGCTGATTTTAAATTTTTCATAAAGGAGGGTGTTGGGAGGGTTGTGGAGTGGATGTTTATGAATATTTATTGATTTTTTGGAAAGTAAAGCCTGATTTATTTTTGACAGTTGTAAAATGTTTTTTCTCCTTTTTACAATTATTGTTAAATTCGGTTTATAACAGGGTCTTGAGCTAAGGAAGGCTATGCCAAATTTTTTCACAATTTTAATTTTGCAATAGCAAAGTAGAGTTTGGCAATGGTACAAGTATCACACTAACTCATTGCAACACAAATTTTTCATACCATTTTGTCTATTTTGACCATAATTTATCAATAAAATTAAATAAATAAAAAAAACAAGTAGGTTAATTCATTTTACTAAGTTGGCACAACAAATGATAAATCTCAAAATTAAATATTTATTGTCAGTCAAAATAAAACGTCAAATTTTTTATTGCCTATTTCAATTCTTTTAAGAGCTAGACACAGTTTAAATTTTTCTAATAGTTTTATTCACATTTTATAATATAATCGTTGAAATGAAAACTAAAAGGGTTGCCAACAGTCTGAAACAAAAAATCCCTAATTTTGATGCTTCTAAGCTTAACGAGCTTACTCCCAACGTAGCATTAAAATAGACAAATATTTTTAATGTAATGGAGTATAACAGAAGTAGGCATAGTTAAATTTAACCTGCCTATTAATTAAATAAATTATTTAGATTTGCCACATATGGGTTTTATTCAAACTACCCTAAAATTCCCACTTAAGATATATATATTTATTAGAATTCTATTGGGTTTATAATGATTATGACTAGTTTTATGCTAATCATATTAATCATTTGCATTATGATAAAGCAATAAAAAAACTACATACCTGGAGCAATTTGTTGAATCTGGACATGCATCCCACTACCATGACATGTTGGACATTGTTCTACAGCTCCCTTTTTTCCACCCCTGCCTTCACATTTATCACAGATAATATTCTTTTGAAGTGCTAGTTTTCTTACAGTTCCCTTGTACAGTTCCTCAAGAGTGACACTGAGTTGATGAATAACATCCTTGCCCCTACGTTCTCTTCTTCTGCCTCTTGATCCTCCCATGCCACTACCGTTGAAGAACATGTCAAAGAGGTCCATAGGGCTATGGAAACCACCTCCAGTACCGCCTTCTTTAAGGGCTTGTTCGCCACCCTGGTCGTAAATACGTTTTTTCTCAGGGTCTGACAGCACCTCGTAGGCCTGGGAAATTTGCTTGAACTTTTCTCCCTCATTTGGATTTTTGTCCGGATGATATTTTAAAGCTTGCTTGCGGTAAGCTTTCTTTAAATCATCAGCTGAACAACCAGGTTTGACACCTAAAATGTCATAGAACTTGGTTTCTTTCACCATTTTGTTGAGCTAATCACGTTCTGCAAATTCAAACAAAAAACATCATGCACTTCCTTGTTAAAAATAATCTATATAATTTACTTACCTCAGAAATAATCAATACTTCTAAAAGCACAATCAACTGAAGGCGCACAAAAGATCACACACGTGTCAAGTGTAAAACGATAAATGAAACCGTAAATCGAGAATGGTTCTTTACAAAGGCTATTTCACTACAGCTATATTCTAGAATATTCGAATAACCGAAGGTGAAGGATTCAACGTGTTAAAGCAGGAAAAGCTCACGCAGAAAGGGATAGGAATAAGTCTAGAAAACTCTTCAAAACGTCACAATGACAAAAACACACAGAGCACTCTATTAGTTAAATTTTATACTAAAAATAATAAAATACGAGTAATATAATTTATAACCATTTATTTCCTGATTATATGTATATTTAACTGATTAATGCATTAATTCCAAACTATATTATAACTATAATCAAATTAAAGAAAATTACGTAATTACAGTTTTCTTCTTTTTAAACATATGGTGCTGTCAAAAAACATAACCTAACATATTTGTTTACCACAGTCAACAGACCAGAAATTTACGTTTTTAAATTTAAAAACATGAATCAAGAAACGGCTAAGAAACTGGTACAGGAAGGTGGATTGTTTATATTTTTAAATGTTCCTGAAGGAACTGAGTTTGGGATTGACATGAAATCATGGAATACCGGGGAAAAATTTAGAGGTGTTAAAATGATTCCGCCCGGAGTTCATTATATATTTTATAGCGCAACTAGTAACACTGGTGACATAGCGCCCAGGACTGGTTTTTTTCATAACTTTAGGAAATCGGAAATTTTGGTGAAAAAATGGGACAGTCAACTTGAAGATATTAGCCAGGAAGAAGTTTCGCAGGAGGAAATTGTAAGGCTCAAAGATAACATTAAGGCTTTGGATGGATTCTTAGGGCCATACCCTTTTGATATACTAGACAAATGGAATAACTTGTGTGGGAATATCAATGGTAAGTTATAACATTTATTTTAAAGATAGAAAATGCAATTTATAGTAGTTAGGTATATGCTTAATAACTGGGGGCTGTAGAATAAAATGGGGATAAGTGCAGCTGCCCTGTTAAGCAAAAATGACTTATGTACAATATTAAGTAATTTGTCCTTTACTACTTGGGCTGCACTTATTTATATCCATTCTATTCTAAGGCCCCTTAATTTATATCTTTTAGATGATTTAATAAAAATATTAACACCTCTAAGTGGTAAAGTAAGGTCAGCTCTGGAATTACAGTCTTGTTCAAATGCTGATAGACCTAAAGGCGTTAAAAAAAACCCAAATGATGCAGAAACAAGTTCTGGTTCTAGTCCTAAAAAGTCAAGATTATCAAATGACACAGAACATAATTTTCTCCCAGATTTAAAACCAATAGAAGGAACTG
Organism: Brassicogethes aeneus; assembly: GCA_921294245.1. Classification (NCBI taxonomy): domain Eukaryota; kingdom Metazoa; phylum Arthropoda; class Insecta; order Coleoptera; family Nitidulidae; genus Brassicogethes; species Brassicogethes aeneus. The sequence continues at coordinate 27,271,958 of OV121137.1, forward strand.
AATTAAGATTAACTGAATTTCCTAAAAAAAATTACCCAGATGGTGCAACTCCTTCAGAAATAACAAAACATTCTTTAGATTCAACTTATGTTTTGGATATGATGGTTTCAAAATTAAGTGATCCCGTGAACATAATAGGTGAATTGGAATTTTGTTATATTTGTTTTTTGGTTGGACATAGTTTAGAAGCTTTTGAACATTGGAAGAAACTGTTTTCTTTATTTTGTTCATGTGAATCAGGAATAAAAAAGTACAGAAAATTATATGATCTATTTTTTTCTGATATTTCTATACAAATAAAAGAAATCCCTGAAGAATTTTTGGCTGATATAGTGGCTAATAAAAACTTTGTGTATGTTAAACTTAAAAATTTATTTAATGTTATTAAAAGCTCAGATTTGGATGGGCAATTAAAAATGAAAGTGGAGAGGTTTCAAAAAGAATTAACTGATACATATTATTGGGATTTTCAACATTTAGAATCTGATGAAGAGGATGAGGCACCTGTTATTGTAGAAATCTAGTAATAAGTAATAAAGAAATTCTTTAAAAGAATACCAAACAAATACAACCAATGATATTTTTTTTAACCCTGTGCTCAAACCTCTTTAAAAACAAGCCTAAACATAATTACAAATGTTTTACAGTATATTATGTATAGAAATGTTTGACATTCTTTAAACAGAGGAAGTATCAAAATAATCGTTTTAGGAATGAAAACGGGCTATATTTAATGAGGTTTGATTAAAAACCAGAAAAAGAATAAAAATATATATTTTTTGTTAACTTTAACTGATGGCCGAAATTTTACTACTCCCACCAGTGGGCATTTCGCCCATGGGCTGATGTTAACTTTAAGCACAATTTGGAAAAAAGCAAGGTTGGCAGGATATATATCAGTGATAAATATCCTGATATATATCTTGATAAATATCCGATATTTATGGCATAAATATATAAATTTTATGCGATGATATATATCAAATTTTTTTTTCTAAAATTTTATTCATCACTAATGAATCATTAGTAATGATAGAAATTTAAAATTTCCGGAAAAATTGAGTGTCGGAAAAAACCCTGTTTTTTTCCCAAGAAAAATTGCTAGAATTCAAAAAACTTGTTATTGTGATAGCAACTTTCATTGAATAGAATAGAATTGAAATACAAATTTACATGTTTATAAAATTTTAATTACCTATATTAAATTAAGTAATTTTGAATTTTAAACATATATCTTTAATTCTCTAAGCAGAAAATAGTTATAATAAAAAAGAAATAAATATCCAAATTTTGTATATCGGATATATATCGATATATATCCGATATTTGGATATTTATATAAATATCACGATATTTGCCAGCCCTGGAAAAAAGCTTAAAACTAATTAACAGCTGTTGGAGATTCCACTCGCGTAGACCCCAAAATTCCCTGCACATGTCAGGAATATTCCCAGGATTATTCCAAGCATACCAGAATATTCACAGGAATATTCCTGGCGTAATCAAATGTCCGCTTTTGGTTAACCCAGTCATCATAAAAAGAATATTCTATGTAGCGGCATGCATAAGACTTAAGTATTATTAGGAGAATGTACCGGGTCTACAATTGTCGCAAATCGCAGAATATAAGCTTGCGCAAAGCACCCAGCTGACAAAAGAACCTTGCTCCATCGCCACGTCGCGGGGTCCTTTTCGCAAGCTTATGTTCTGCGATCGGACCCCTGCGACAATTGTAGACCCGTCTTAATATAATTTGGGGATTAGTCCCTTATGGCCACTTATACCCAGGAACTTAACTTAACTAGCCATTATTAGTTACTCTATAGATCAGTCCCACTCTAATCATATTAATATGATTAGAGTGGGACTGATCTATAGAGTAACTAATAATGGCTAGTTAAGTTAAGTTCCTGGGTATAAGTGGCCATAAGGGACTAATCCCCAAATTATATTAAGACGGGTTACAATTGTAACGTTTTTACTGTTCGTAGTGTGAATTAAAACACGCAATGGTTTATTAACGAACTAAACTATTTATTTTTATAACTTAACTACACTTAAAACACTATAAAACTAACTAAACACTTAACTGATAATTATTTATATCACTACTAGTTTATTTATTTGCACTTATATTTATTTATTTCTTCGCGCGTACCAAAGCTCCACTGACTGCTCTGTGATGCGTCGTTCCTTATATATTACAGCGCCTACGTCCTCTAGAACATTCCAGCGAGCTCCACACTCTCGATTATTCGAGCGCTGAGTCACCGACTCATCGGCGATGAGTCATCATTCCGAGATCCAGAGCCGTACTTGCTACATTGCCCCCTTCTTAAAACATTTTCGTCCCGAAAATGGTCCTCAGCTCCATGGCGATATTTGCATAGAGATCCAAACTTGCATTGTGACGTCCTATAGAAGTAACAGTCTACGGTCTTCCTACCGGTTGTTCTTTTAGGGTTGTGGCAACAGACAAGAATGTGTAGATATGCCACTAAATCTGAAGATAACTTCCACCATACTTTTAATTATTCTCCAGTCCAAACCGTCAAGTCCACAAGCAATCTTTGGTATCGCCAGGTTCATGATGTCCTTGGACAAAAGGGTATCCCTTAATTTATTTAAGACATTCCATACGTCACGGTAGTTTGGCTTCTGATGGGAGAGCTGCTTCGTTACCAGATAGAAAATACTTCTGTTGCCTTTCTGCTCATTATTCACAATTTCAAGCACCTCTCCAACTTTGGGATTCTGCCTTCGTAGCTCGTCGACCCGTCCAAACTTGTTTTTAAAGACAACCGCTATTCCCCTGGACATCCTTAGGTCTTCTGCAACACAGTGAGCCAAGGAGTAATCGGCCGAAACCGTGAATAGATCTTGTTGTTCTTCTCGAGTGACACCATAGCGAGCTTTTTTACCGCTCGAATATAAATACATGAAGTCTTCAAAAAGCAATTCGTCTTCCGGAGGATTAACTCGCCTTACTCTAGCATGGTTAATTTGGTCATCATTGTTTCCAGCGTAAGAAGCCAATCGGTTAAAATGGATCACATTCGGCTTTCCTCTTGGTTGTTTTCTGATCCTGTAGATGATGTCATTTATGCGATCCATGACTTCGTATGGTCCTTCCCAAGAAGTCTGCAGCTTCGGTGAATAACCACGACGGCGCTGAGGGTTGTATAACCACCCTGCTGAAAATGACGGATGATTGCGGATATAAATTCTTCGTCAAAACCGGATAAAAGCAGATGATTGCGGGTGTAAATTCTTCGTCGAAGCCGGATAAAAGCAGATAAAAGCGGGTAAAAATATCATCTGATAACATCTGCTTTTGTCCGCATCGCTATATCCGCGAACACCCGGTTGGTTGTGTTTTATGTCCGGTTAGTGCACCCCCGCAATCATCTGCAATCATCTGTTTTTAACCGTCTTCACTGTGTTTCGTTTGTATCTGAATTTGTCCGGAATCATCTGCAAACTTCTGCTTACGTCTGTTTTTATCCGCGATTACCTGCATTTTTTTTCGTCTATTTTTGTCGGGTTTTATATGCAAACGTCTGGTTTTATCCGCGAGCATATGCTTTTACCCGCGAACATCTGCAATCATCCGCGAACATCTGCTTTCATCCGCGAACATCTGATTTTATCCGCCAACATCTGCTTTTAACCGCGAACATCTGCTTTTCTCCGCGAACATCTGCAGTCACCCGCGAACAACTGCTTTTATCCGCGAACATCTGCAATCACCCGCGAACATCTGCAATCACCCGCGAACATCTGCTTTCATCCGCAAACGTCTAGTTTTATCCGCAAACATCTGTTTTCATACGGTTTCACCCACAAACATGCTTTTATCTGCGAACGCCTGATTTCAACCGGTTAGTGCACCCCCGCAATCTGCGCGAACATCTGCAATCACCCGCGAACATCTGATTTTATCCGCGAACATCTGTTTTTATCCGCAAACATCTGCTTTCATCCGCGAACATCTGCAGTCACCCGCGAACAACTGCTTTTATCCGCGAACATCTGCAATCACCCGCAAACAACTGCAATCACCCGCAAACATCTACTTTTATCCGCAAACATCTGCTTTCATCCGCGAACATCTGCTTTTATCCGCGAACATCTCATTTTATCCGCGAACATCTGCAATCATCCGCGAACATCTGCTTTTATCCGCAAACATCTCAATTTATCCGCGAACATCTGCTTTTATCCGCAAACATCTGCTTTCATCCCCAAACATTTGCTTTTATCTGCAAACATCTGATTTTATCCGCAAATATCTGCTTTTATCCGCGAACATCTGCTTTTATCCGCAAACATCTCAATTTATCCGCGAATTCGCGGATGTTTGCGAATAAAAGCAGATGTTAACATCTGCTTTTATCCGCAAACATCTGCTTTCATCCCCAAACATTTGATTTTATCTGCAAACATCTGATTTTATCCGCAAATATCTGCTTTTATCCGCGAACATCTGCTTTTATCCGCAAACATCTCATTTTATCCGCGAACATCTGCTTTTATCCGCAAACATCTGCTTTCATCCCCAAACATTTGCTTTTATCCGCAAACATCTGGTTTCATACGCTTTCACCCGTAAACATGCTTTTATCTGCGAACGCCTTATTTCATCCGGTTAGTGCACCCCCGCAAACATCTGCCTTTATCCGCAAACATCTGATTTTATTTGCAAACATCTTCTTTTATCCGCAAACATCTGATTTTACCCACAAACAACTGATTTTATTCGCAAACATCTGATTTTATCCGCAAACATCTGCTTTTATCCGCAAACATCTGCTTTTATCCGCAAACATCTGCTTTTATCCGCAAACATCTGATTTTATCCGCAAACATCTGATTTTAATCGCAAACATCTGATTTTATCCGCAAACATCTGCATTTATCCGCAAATATCTGCTTTTATCCGCGAACATCTCCAAACATCTGCTTTTAATTGCAAATCTCTGCTTTCATCCGCGTTCGGTTTGCCTGTATTTACTTTGTCCATTTCGGTCCTGTTTCGTACACAAACGTCTGGTTTCATTCGCGCTTTTTGTTTTTCTTTTTCTCGTGTATACTTTAGTTAAGTTTACCTGCTTTGTCAAATTTTACTGAGCTTTAACTAACTGGTTGTTAGCCGTTCACGGCACACAACTTTATAACTCTAAAAAGAATTATTTGAATAAAAACAACCTGTAAAGAAAATAAGTTTATTCAACATGACATTTTCCCAATGGAAAAATAATTTAATTATATTCACCAGATTTAAATTTAAAAATCAGGTATACTATAGTGAAGAGTACCACAGAAATAATAAGTCTATTAATTCTTACATATATATTAAAAATATTGGTTATGCCAAAATTAAAAAGTTTTTAAAGTTAGATGAAAAATTCTACGCCTAAATAAGTGTTTTTCAAACAAATTTCATACAAATTGAAGATGTTATAATTCCAAATGTATTTGAAATTAAACATATATGTTTTCTAACAATTAATTTAAATGTAAGCTTAATGATTAAAAAATATCTATTTATGTCCTTAAAGTATACACGAGAAAAAGGAAAACAAAAAGCGCGAATGAAACCAGACGTTTGCGTACGAAACAGGACCGAAATGGACAAAGGAAATGCAGACAAACCGAACGCGGATAAAAGCAGAGGTTTGCAGTTAAAAGCAGATGTTTGCAGATGTTCGCAGATATTTGCGGATAAATGCAGATGTTTGCGGATAAAATCAGATGTTTGCGATTAAAATCAGATGTTTGCGGATAAAATCAGATGTTTGCGGATAAAAGCAGATGTTTGCGGATAAAAGCAGATGTTTGCGTATAAAATCAGATGTTTGCGGATAAAAGCAGATGTTTGCCGATAAAAGCAGATGTTTGCGGATAAAATCAGATGTTTGCGATTAAAATCAGATGTTTGCGGATAACATCAGATGTTTGCGGATAAAATCAGATGTTTGCGGATAAAAGCAGACATTTGCAGATTAAAATCAGATGTTTGCGTATAAAATCATATGTTTGCTGATTAAAACCGATGTTTGCGGATAAAATCAGATGTTTGCGAATAAAATCAGTTGTTTGTGGATAAAATCAGATGTTTGCGGATAAAAGCAGATGTTTGCGGATAAAATCAGATGTTTGTATATAAAATCAGATGTTTGCGTATAAAATCAGATGTTTGCGGATAAAAGCAGATGTTTGCGGATAAAAGCAGATGTTTTCGGATAAAATCAGATGTTTGCGATTAAAATCAGATGATTGCAGATAAAATCAGATGTTTGCGTATAAAATCAGATGTTTGCGAATAAAAGCAGATGTTTGCGGATAAAAGCAGATGTTTTCGGATAAAATCAGATGTTTGCGGATAAAATCAGATGTTTGCGGATAAAATCAGATGTTTGCGGATAAAAGCAGATGTTTGGGGATAAAATCAGATGTTTGCGTATAAAATCAGATGTTTGCGGATAAAATCATATGTTTGCGGATAAAATGAGATGTTCGCGGATAAAACCAGATGTTTACGGATAAATGCAGATGTTTGCGGATAACATCAGATGTTTGAAGATAAAATCAGATGTTTGCGGATAAAAGCAGATGTTTGCAGGTGAAATCTTATGAATCAGACTTTTGCGGACTAAATGAGATGTTTGCGGATTAAAACAGATGTTTGTGGATTAAAATAGATGTTCGCGGATGAAAGTAGATCTTCACGTATAAAAGCAGATGTTTGCAGGTGAAATCGGATAAAGCAGACGTTTGCCGATTAAAGTAGATGTTTGCGGATAAAATCAGATAAAACCGGGTGAATGCAGATATAAACTCAAATAAAGGTATTTGCGGATGAAAACAGATAAAAGCAGACATAGATCTAAATAGATAAAACCCGACGTTCGCGGATAATATTTATACCCGCAATTGCAGATAAAAACCGACATGCCGGGTAAAATCAGATATGTCGGATAAAAACAGATATAAATGGACATAAAACTAGCTTGGTTTTTTACCCGCAATCATCCGATATTACCCGTCTTTTTCAGCAGGGCAAACTAGGTCTCCAGGTTGAAATCCTCCATTTTCCGCCTTGATGTCGTATGCTTCTTTCATTCTATCACTGGCACTCTGGATATTTAAACGAACTCGGCTGTGAATGTCGCTCATTTTCCTACGTAAATTGCTAACGTAATCTTCTCCAGCAATATCTTCCCCTGGTAGGTAACCAAACCTCAGGTCACAAGGTAAACGAAGTTCACGTCCCATAACAATGCTAGCGGGTGTCTGGCCGGTTGTATCGTGGATAGAAGAACGGTACGCCAACAGGAACAGATGAAGGAAGCGGTCCCAGTCTCTTTGGTGATCAGAGACTACCTTGGACAGGTACCGGTTTATCGTTCGATTCATTCGTTCTACCATTCCATCAGACTGCGGATGTAATGCAGTCGTCCTCGTCTTCCGAATGTTAAGAATTTTACAGATATTCTGGAACAGTATAGATTCAAAGTTCCTGCCTTGGTCTGAATGCATCTCCATTGGCACACCAAAACGACAAATCCACTCCTTAATAAGGGCATCGGCCACTGTGGCAGCTTCCTGGTTTGGCAAGGCGTACGCTTCCGCCCACTTGCTAAAGTAGTCCATTACAACGATGATGTATTTATTTCCAGATTCTGTTTCCGGAAATGGACCCGCCACGTCGATTGCAATTCTCTCAAATGGGCTGCCCACATTGTACTGTCGCATTGGGGCTTTTGGGCGCTTCTGGGGTCCATTGCTTGCCGTGCAAACGGCACACTTCTTGCACCATTCCTTCACATCTCGTTGGCTGTTGGCCCAATAAAACCGTTTCCTAAGTCTTCCGAGCGTCCAGGTCACCCCAAGATGTCCTCCAGTAGTTCCATCATGGATTTCCTGCAGCACTTCTGGTATCCTATTTCTGGGGATTATTATCTGCTTCCGGTCTTCCCCCCCTTCTGGCATCTCCAGAACGCGCTTTAGAAGCCCGTCACTTAAGATGATGGAATTCCATTGGGCCCAGTACGATTTCACATTCGGCGAATATTGGTCGACTTCCTGCCACGTTGGTTTACGGTCGTTCTTCTTCCAATCGATGATAAGCTTCAAATCCGGGTCCCTTTCCTGGTCTTGTTGAACCTCAGCGGATTGCCAATGATCATCCACGATTGTAGTCCTGCGAACAAACACATCCTTTTCTTCGGCCTTGAGACAATGTTTACAGTCTTCCGGGCACGGTCTTCTTGACAAGGCGTCAGAATTTCTATGGATGGTCCCAGCCCGATGTTCTGTGTCAAAGTCGAACTCCTGTAGTCTCTCAATCCATCTTGCTACCTGTCCTTCAGGATTCTTGAATTGCAAAAGCCATTTTAGGGCAGCATGATCCGTTCTTAGCAAGAATTTTCTTCCATACAGATACTTGTAAAAGTGTTCGACTGATTTTACCACTGCCAACAGCTCGCGTCGAGTAACACAGTAATTTCGCTCTGGTTTTGATAGAGTTTTACTGAAGTATCCAATAACTTTCTCTTTTCCTTCTTGAATCTGCGACAAAACAGCTCCCAGGCCCACATTACTGGCATCCGTGTCCAAAATAAATTCACCATCCGGAAGAGGATAACTTAGGACTGGTGAGTTGGTCAACGCGTTTTTCAGGTTCTTAAAGGCTTCCTGGCATTCGTCGTCCCATTGGAATCGTCTTTCTCCCTCTGTTAAACGTGTCAAAGGCTTAGCAACCTTTGCGAATCCCGGTAGTAGGTGCATAATCCAAGAAAGCTTCTTAAGTCATGTTTGTTCTTCGGTATTGGCCATTCCCGCACCGTCTTCACCTTCTGTTTGTCCACTGCCACTCCTTGACTCGAAACAACATGGCCCAAATACTGCACTTCCCTCTGGAACAAGTGACATTTCTTCGGGCTTAGCTTCAGGCCGGAACTTCTTAAGCGCTGAAAGACTTCCTTCAGGTTCTTCATATGGTCCTCAAATGATTTCCCAACCACAATGATGTCGTCAAGGTACACCAAGCATGTCTTCCAGGATAGTCCCTTCAAAACCATTTCCATGAGCCTTTCAAAAGTTGCAGGGGCATTACATAGTCCAAACGGCATGACAGTAAACTGCCACAGTCCTGCACCCACGGTAAACGCCGTCTTCTCTCTATCTTCTGGTGCCATTTCAACTTGCCAATAACCGCTCTTTAAATCCAAAGTTGAAAATATCTGCGATCCAGCCAATGTATCCAGGGTGTCATCGATCCTAGGTAGAGGGTAGCTGTCCTTCTTCGTCACGTTGTTCAGCTGACGAAAATCGACGCAAAATCGAGTTGATCCATCCTTTTTCTTAACTAACACCACTGGGGAAGACCATGGGCTGTTGGATGGTTCGATCACCCCTTCCTTCTCCATTTCTTGCACAATTTTATCAGCTTCCTCTCGCTTGGCAAGTGGTAGCCTTCTTGCCGACTGTCGAATGGGCTGTGCATCACCGGTGTTAATTTTATGCTGGACAATTCTTGTCCTACCCTTCTTTCCTTGTCCGTCGTCAAAGACATCCTGGTAATTGTGAATCAGCTCTTTCAGCTTTATCCTTTCATTGGGTTTCAAATCCTTTGAAGAAGTCGACAGAAGATTCATCAATTCATTGCTAACTTTCTTGGCCGGAACTGCTGACTCACGAATGCCTCTAATAATCGAGGAAACTGAAGAACAGTTTCCCAAAACGATTCCTTTCTTCAAGTTCACAGAGTAACCATTAACATTCAATACTCTTACAGGCACTTCTTTTCCGACGCGCATTAAAGTCTTCCCTACTACAATTCCTCGACCGACCTCTTTGTCATCAATTCTCGGCTCCAGAAGCATTATACTTCCATCTTCTGATTTACAATCCAAGAAAGCCTTCAATATCATCTCGCTGTTTTCCGGTATCAAAGCATTTTCTGTTAGCATTACACGAATATTCTTTTCTTTGGATCGATGCAACATCACTTCCTCTTCATTTACCCTCAATATTCCTTGCTTAAAGTTCAGTTCAAATCCTATTGAGTTCATAATGTCCATGCCTACAATAACTTCATCTTCAATATCTGCAACTAATGCTCGATGTTTAAATTTCGTGTTTCCTATGTCCATCGTGATGTCCACTTCTCCACGAACAGTAGCGGTTTCTCCTGTTGCAGTACGTAGTCGCCGATTGGTAGATTTGATCTTGGACATTTCGACAATATCTGGCCTAATAATTGTCTTCGTCGCACCTGTATCCAGCAGCAGCATATGTAATTTTCCATTAATTAAACCATCCACAAAAACACTGCTGGACTGGTGTAGAAGAGATGCAACACGTTCGATATCTTCTGGGGCATGCTGGTTACAGGTCGACGGTGGCCCCTTTTCCTCGACCCTATCTAGTTTTCCGACTGAGACGAAGTCGGCACCGCCTGACTTTCTCTGCAACGACTTCGTATATGTCCTAGCTTTCCACATCTCCAGCACCGGATTTCCTTCTTCTCTGGTAGATTTTCTTTAAAAACTCGCCTGATTGCTTCAATTATACTGGGTTCCTCCTCTTTCTCTTCATCGACTCTCCTTATTCTAGGCTGGCTCCTGCAGCTCTGCTTTGCCGCCTCGAATTCCAAAGCTCGGGCCAATGCATCAACCAGTTGGCTCGGACGAGCCAACGTCAGTGCCTGTCTTGTTTCGTTGTCCCGAAGTCCATCCAAAAAGGCTTGAACCGCTAATCGTTCCATAACGGTCGTTGGAGTAGCTGGATATGCTAGCCGAACCAAGCGTGCAATATCAGCCTCGAATTCTTGTAACGTCTCGTTTGATTTCTGGCAGCAATTCTTCAGTTGGGAATGGTACACATGTTCCAGATGTGTATGGCCATATCGAAGTTTTACCAGTTTTACCAGATGTTTTACCAACGCTTCGTAATCTTCTTGTTCGTTGGGAGATAGCGTCTGCAAGATGTCCGTTGCATCTCCGCGTAAAGCCAGAGTCAATGCTGTAGCCTTTTCTTCTGGTAGCCAGCCATTTGCTTTTGCTGCTGCCTCAAACTGACGGATGTAGTTGGTCCAAGAAGTTTTTCCATCGAACTGAGGTGGTTTCATCCGTACTCGGCTTCCCTCTGGCATTGTTCCTGGTTCCGCCAGCATCATGGGTAGATTTACAGCTGTCAGTTTAATATTTATTTCTTTAATTTTGACTTCCAATTTATCATCCAATTCCATCCTTACGTCATTCAATTCCATCCTTACGTTATTTAATTCCATCCTTACATCGTCAACTTTCTGTCCTACTTTTTCTTCTAATTCTATCCTTACGTTCTCTTTTAATTCATTTACATTATCTAGAATCTTCTGTTCCAAATATTCCTTTAAATTTTTAGAATTTTCCAGAATTTTTTGCTGTAGTTCGCTAGAATTTTCCAGCATTTTCTGTTGCAAATCGTCCTTTAAATCGTTGACATTTTCTAACATTTTTTGTTGTAACTCGTTAGAATTTTCCAGAATCTTTTGTTGTAAATCGACTTTTAAATCGCTAGAATTTTCTACCATTTTCTGTTGCAGATCGTCTTTTAGTTCTTTAGAATTTTCTAGCATTTTATTTTGTAAGTCGTTAGAATTTTCTAGAATATTCTGTTGTAAATCGACTTTTAGGTCTTTTAAATTTTGCAACATTAAATGCATGTCACAAGGGTCTTTAAATAAATACTCATCTGGATTTTCACCCTCTTGTGTCAATGCTTCTCGAAGCCGCTGCTGCAACACATTCTTTTTTCCAGTTGTTTCACATTCTCTTTCTTCTAGCTCCCGCTTAAGGTCCGCCACTTTTAAGTCCATTAACGAAACCATTTTCGCGAAATTTCACACTAATCCCTCTTCTGACACCAATTGTAACGTTTTTACTGTTCGTAGTGTGAATTAAAACACGCACTGGTTTATTAACGAACTAAACTATTTATTTTTATAACTTAACTACACTTAAAACACTATAAAACTAACTAAACACTTAACTGATAATTATTTATATCACTACTAGTTTATTTATTTGCACTTATATTTATTTATTTCTTCGCGCGTACCAAAGCTCCACTGACTGCTCTGTGATGCGTCGTTCCTTATATATTACAGCGCCTACGTCCTCTAGAACATTCCAGCGAGCTCCACACTCTCGATTATTCGAGCGCTGAGTCACCGGCGATGACTCATCGGCGATGAGTCATCATTCCGAGATCCAGAGCCGTACTTCCCTATTAAAAATGCCCTATAGAACCCATATTGATCCTGATAAGGAAACTAATATGGATTTATATGGTTCTATATGTTCTATATGGAACGACCTGGTTTACACTTTGGAATCTATATGGTTTAATATGGAATTTCATTTTAAAATGTACAACTTAGGAATTTTTATATGGATTTATCTGGTTTCTGTTTTATGTGTCTTTCCATATAGGTTTCCCTATATGGTTGAATATGGAATTCCATTTTAAAATGTATATATATATTTAACCGAAAATTGCATATTAAACCATATAGATTCCCCTATATGGTTAAATATGGATCTATATGGTAATAATTTTTTCATACCCAAACCATATTGGGCCACACAGCAAACGGAAAATTATAGAGGTGTATAGGATGACGCCACGTTTGAATATCGTTTTCTAAATCTCCCTACGGTATAGAGTTGTATTCGTCAGTCGAGCGTTTCAATACTCTCCACAGTATAGAGGTCGTAATTTCACTTTTGAACTACCTAGTATTAATGTAAAAATTAATTTATGCTTAAAAAAACTACTTATATACGACATGATTGTGATTTTTTTTATTTTATTAATTAATTAAGCTGTGTTGAATATTTTTCCTAAAGGAATAATTGCCAATGGGCCATTAATTCATTTGTTCGTTGATGCTACAATAACCTGCACTGGTGTGTACTTTTTCATCAACCAGATTTAAATATTACAAAACTAACATATACCAGTGGAGATAGTGCAGGGTCTACCAACAGACCTAATTACTAAATTATTAAAGTTTAATAGCATATCGATCAGTTTTTCAACATAACCTCTGAAATTTTTAATACAAATATAGGTAGGTACTTTATATAATACATAAATATACTTAACATCATATCATCTGTGCTTTACATACCTGAGTTGTTACGGTAACTAAAAATCAGACAAAGGAACCAAAGAAAGGAACTATTTTCAACAAAATCATATGCAGAAAGGAGAAAATTCAAACTACTTGCATCCATCAAAAGATCAAAACTTCTTGCAATCCCTGCTGAAAATGACGGATGATTGCGGATATAAATTCTTCGTCAAAACCGGATAAAAGCAGATGATTGCGGGTATAAATTCTTCGTCGAAGCCGGATAAAAGCAGATAAAAGCAGGTAAAAATATCATCTGATAACATCTGCTTTTGTCCGCATCGCTATATCCGCAAACACCCGGTTGGTTGTGTTTTATGTCCGGTTAGTGCACCCCCGCAATCATCTGCAATCATCTGTTTTTAACCGTCTTCACTGTGTTTCGTTTATATCTGAATTTGTCCGGAATCATCTGCAAACGTCTGCTTACGTCTGTTTTTACCCGCGATTACCTGCATTTTTTTTCGTCTATTTTTGTCGGGTTTTATCTGCAAACGTCTGGTTTTATCCGCGAGCATATGCTTTTACCCGCTAACATCTGCGATCATCCGCGAACATCTGCTTTCATCCGCGAATATCTGATTTTATCCGCCAACATCTGCTTTTATCCGCGAACATCTGCTTTCATCCGCGAACATCTGCAGTCACCCGCGAACAACTGCTTTTATCCTCGAACATCTGCAATCACCCGCGAACATCTGCTTTCATCCGCAAACGTCTGGTTTTATCCGCAAACATCTGTTTTCATACGGTTTCACCCAAAAACATGCTTTTATCTGCGAACGCCTGATTTCATCCGGTTAGTGCACCCCCGCAAACATCTGCTTTTATCCGCGAACATCTGCAATCACCCGCGAACATCTGCTTTCATCCGCGAACATCTGCAATCATCCGCGAACATCTGCTTTTATCCGCAAACATCTCATTTTATCCGCGAACATCTGCTTTTATCCGCAAACATCTGCTTTCATCCGCGAACATCTGCAGTCACCCGCGAACAACTGCTTTTATCCGCGAACATCTGCAATCACCCGCAAACATCTACTTTTATCCGCAAACATCTGCTTTCATCCGCGAACATCTGTTTTATCCGCGAACATCTGCAATAATCCGCGAACATCTGCTTTTATCCGCAAACATCTCATTTTATCCGCGAACATCTGCTTTTATCCGCAAACATCTGCTTTCATCCCCAAACATTTGCTTTTATCTGCAAACATCTGATTTTATCCGCAAATATCTGCTTTTATCCGCGAACATCTGCTTTTATCCGCAAACATCTCATTTTATCCGCGAACATCTGCTTTTATCCGCAAACATCTGCTTTCTTCCCCAAACATTTGCTTTTATCCGCAAACATCTCATTTTATCCGCGAACATCTGCTTTCATACAGTTTCACCCGTAAACATGCTTTTATCTGCGAACGCCTTATTTCATCCGGTTAGTGCACCCCCGCAAACATCTGCCTTTATCCGTAAACGTCTGATTTTATCTGCAAACATCTGCTTTTATCCGCAAACATCTGATTTTATCCACAAACAACTGATTTTATTCGCAAACATCTGATTTTATCCGCAAACATCTGCTTTTATCCGCAAACATCTGTTAAAATTTTAATCTCCAAACATCTGATTTTATCCGCAAACATCTGCTTTTATCCGCAAACATCTATTTTAATCTGCAAACATCTGCTTTTATCCGCAAACATCTGATTTTATCCGCAAACATATGCTTTTATCGGCAAACATCTGCTTTTATCCGCAAACATCTGATTTTATACGCAAACATCTGCTTTTATCCGCAAACATTTGCTTTTATCCGCAAACATCTGATTTTATCCGCAAACATCTGATTTTAATCGAAAACACCTGCATTTATCCGCAAATATCTGCTTTTATCCGCGAACATCTCCAAACATCTGCTTTTAATTGCAAATCTCTGCTTTCATCCGCGTTCGGTTTGCCTGTATTTCCTTTGTCCATTTCGGTCCTGTTTCGTACGCAAACGTCTGGTTTCATTCGCGCTTTTTGTTTTCCTTTTTCTCGTGTATACTTTAGTTAAGTTTACCTGCTTTGTCAAATTTTACTGAGCTTTAACTAACTGGTTGTTAGCCGTTCACGGCACACAACTTTATAACTCTAAAAAGAATTATTTGAATAAAAACAACCTGTAAAGGAAATAAATTTATTCAACACGACATTTTCCCAATGGGAAAATAATTTAATTATATTCACCAGATTTAAATTTAAAAATCAGGTATACTATAGTGAAGAGTACCACAAAAATAATAAGTCTATTAATTCTTACATATGTATTAAAAATATTGGTTATGCCAAAATTAAAAAGTTTTTAAAGTTAGATGAAAAATTCTACGCCTAAATAAGTGTTTTTCAAACAAATTCCATACAAATTGAAGATGTTATAATTCCAAATGTATTTGAAATTAATAATATATGTTTTCTAACAATTAATTTAAATGTAAGCTTAATGATTAAAAAATATCTATTTATGTCCTTTAACAAAGACCTTATTTGTATTTTACCAAATAATATTGAAGTTCAATAAACTTATTTCCTTTACAGGTTGTTTTTATTCAAATAATTCCTTTTAGAGTTATAAAGTTGTGTGCCAGTTAGTTAAAGCTCAGTAAAATTTTACAAAGCAGTTAAACTAAACTAAAGTATACACGAGAAAAAGGAAAACAAAAAGCGCGAATGAAACCAGACGTTTGCGTACGAAACAGGACCTATGTAAATGGACAAAGGAAATGCAGACAAACCGAACGCGGATGAAAGCAGAGGTTTGCAGTTAAAAGCAGATGTTTGCAGATGATCGCGGAAAGCTCAGTAAAATTTGACAAAGCGGATAAACTAAACTAAAGTATACACGAGAAAAAGGAAAACAAAAAGCGCGAATGAAACCAGACGTTTGCGTACGAAACAGGACCGAAATGGACAAAGGAAATGCAGGCAAACCGAACGCGGATGAAAGCAGAGATTTGCAATTAAAAGCAGATGTTTGGAGATGTTCGCGGATAAAAGCAGATATTTGCGGATAAATGCAGGTATTTGCGGATAAAATCAGATGTTTTCGATTAAAATCAGATGTTTGCGGATAAAATCAGATGTTTGCGGATAAAATCAGATGTTTGCGGATAAAAGCAAATGTTTGAGGATAAAAGCAGATGTTTGCGTATAAAATCAGATGTTTGCGGATAAAAGCAGATGTTTGCCGATAAAAGCATATGTTTGCGGATAAAATCAGATGTTTGCGGATAAAAGCAGATGTTTGCAGATTAAAATAGATGTTTGCGGATAAAAGCAGATGTTTGCAGATAAAATCAGATGTTTGCGAATAAAATCAGTTGTTTGTGGATAAAATCAGATGTTTGCGGATAAAAGCAGATGTTTGCAGATAAAATCAGACGTTTACGGATAAAGGCAGATGTTTGCGGGGGTGCACTAACCGGATGAAATAAGGCGTTCGCAGATAAAAGCATGTTTACGGGTGAAACTGTACGAAAGCAGATGTTCGCGGATAAAATGAGATGTTTGCGGATAAAATCAAATGTTTGGGGATGAAAGCAGATGTTTGCGGATAAAAGCAGATGTTCGCGGATAAAAAGATGTTTGCGGATAAAAGCAGATGTTCGCGGATTATTGCAGATGTTCGCGGATAAAATGAGATGTTCGCGGATAAAACAGATGTTCGCGGATAAAAGCAGATGTTTGCGGATAAAATCAGATCTTTGCGCATAACATTAGATGTTTGCGGATAAAATCAGATGTTTGCGGATAAAAGCAGACATTTTCAGATTAAAATAGATGTTTGCGTATAAAATCAGATGTTTGCGGATTAAAACAGATGTTTGTGGATAAAATCAGATGTTTGCGGATAAAAGCAGATGTTTGCGGATAAAATCAGATGTTTGCGTATAAAATCAGATGTTTGCGGATAAAAGCAGATGTTTGGAGATTAAAACAGATGTTTGCGGATAAAAGCAGAAGTTTGCGAATAAAATCAGGTTCGCGGATAAAAGCAGATGTTTGCGGATAAAATCAAATGTTTGCGTATAAAATCAGATGTTTGCGTATAAAATCATATGTTTGCGTATAAAAGCAGATGTTTGCGGATAAAAGCAGATGTTTTCGGATAAAATTAGATGTTTGCGGATAAAATCAAATGTTTGCGGATAAAATCAGATGTTCGCGGATAAAACCAGATGTTTACGGATAAATGCAGATGTTTGGGGATAACATCAGATGTTTGCAGATAAAATCAGATGTTTGCGGAAAAGAGCAGATATTTGCAGATTAAAATAGATGTTTGCGGATAAAAGCAGATGTTTGGAGATTAAAACATATGTTTGCGGATAAAAGCAGATGTTTGCGGATAAAACCAGACGTTTGCGGATAAAAGCAGATGTTTGCGGATAAAAGCAGATGTTTGCAGGTGAAATCTTATGAATCAGACTTTTGCGGACTAAATGAGATGTTTACGGATTAAAACAGATGTTTGTGGATTAAAATAGATGTTCGCGTATGAAAGTAGATCTTCACGTATAAAAGCAGATGTTTTCAGGTGAAATCGGATAAAGCAGACGTTTGCGGATTAAAGTAGATGTTTGCGGATAAAATCAGATAAAACCGGGTGAATGCAGATATAAACTCAAATACAGGTATTTCCGGATGAAAACAGATAAAAGCAGACATAGATCTAAATAGATAAAACCCGACGTTCGCGGATAATATTTATACCCGCAATTGCAGATAAAAACCGACATGCCGGGTAAAATCAGATATGTCGGATAAAAACAGATATAAATGGACATAAAACTAGCTTGGATTTTTATCCGCAATCATCCGATATTACCCGTCTTTTTCAGCAGGGATATTACACCCTCTTTTTATACTCTCAGAAATATTGACTAGAACAGTATTAGAGAGACTCCAGTTTCTATGGTAGAGTAAAGAGAAGTCGAAACCGTTGCGATATTGCATTGCGCTGTTTTTGTATAATTCTCGGGGACATTAACGAAAATCATTGCCAGTAAAATTCGAAAAGCTTGAGTTTCTATGTCTCTGAGGAGAATAGGAATCCGAAGTTGCTGCATCATTGGACTGAACCCTTTTTTAATAATTTCTAGAGACATAAATGACTGCACCATTCGACAGGGTCGAGTTTCTACTCCTCTGTTGAATATAGAAAATCAAAATAATGTATCTTGTAAGACCCCATTGAGTTTGACTTTAAATATAGTCGTGCATAGGTATAGAGCCGAAAAATATAAAAACAAAGCACGATTCAATACAGTTATGATAAAACTTTAAGATTTGATATTCAAACGCGGAGTCATCCTATGCACTTCTATAATTTTCCGTTTGCTGTGCAGATAGAGCATTATGAACCTATATGGCAATCCATATAGAAATCACTTTTCTATAACCATATGGTTTTCCAGGTATGGAATTCTATCTGGTTCAATAGTGCAATGCCTGTTTCAAATTCCTATATTGAACCAGATAGATTTTTATTTTGTGTTTCTATATGGCATTTTTAATAGGGTTGCTACAATATATAGTTATCAAGCGTGCGTAAGAAAAGGTGAGAGGTATTGCAACTAAATATTCACTGGGAATGTTCTTAGATGGTGTCTGGAAGTTTTAATAAAACTTCCAAACACCTCTATATAGAGGATTATTCCAGGGATATAAACAATTTGTATAAAGAGAAAATTATTTATTGTTTTTTGAATATAAAGAACATTCACTGGGAATAATCTTGGATGGTGCTTGGAAGTTTTAGAGGATCATTCTATGAAATATTCCCAATTAATATTCCTAGAATTAAGCGGATTATTCCTAGATATATATATTCCTGGAATATTTTCGAACCTTAATTCATTGCAGTCTGGGGAATAATAATTTTCACATTTACTTAAATGCTGTGTAGCCTTTTATTAGGTATACCTCTGATAGTATTAGAGATCTCTAATACTAATATCGATATATCTCTGATACTATCGTTTTTTCCACAAAATTAAATATAGCGCGATGTTGCCAACAGACGAATATGAAAATAAAACAAATAAAGATAGGCGATTTTAATAACGCTATTATAAGACGGGAAGCGAAATACTAGGAAATAACCGCGAAGTAATTACTCTTAATTACCCTTAAAAGATACAAAGCAGCAACTTTATTTAAACGCCGTGACTAGAAGTACTTCTAGTCACGGCGTTTAAATAAAGTTGCTGCTTTGTATCTCTTACTTCGCGGTTATTTCCTAGTATTTCGCTTCCTGTCTGTACACCGGGAGTACTGCCATGGCATTAAACGTACATCAGGTTTGTGCGCATGCGTGTTTCCATACCATCTGATGGTAAATTTTTAGATTTATAAGTTGAGATTAAATTGGTACTAAGGCCCAGTTGTATAACAGTTGGAAAACAGCTTGTTAACTCTTGATAATAATTATGTAATTATTTAGCTAACTTTCAAGTTATAAACATTGATTAAAATTTAATTAAGTAATTGAAATACAATTAACAACAAAATTAATGAAATGTCAGTATGAATTACTCAAACCAACCCAAACTCAACAACCCAACCCAACCGACCCCACCCCATTGCCCCCCCGCCCCATTGACAAATATAAAAATTTGCTAAATAAGGATTTTTTTCCACCCGGTGTACGTTTAATGCCCGTACTCCCGGTGTACTTCTACCCTATTGAAAATGCCATATAGAACCCATATTGAATCCGATAAGGAAACGTATCTGGTTCTATATGGTTTTATAGGTCCTATATGGAAAGTCCTGGTTAACATTACGGATTCTATATGGTTGAATATGGATTTCCATTTTAAAAATTTTCATATTCAACCATATAGGGAAACCTATCTGGTTCTATAGTGTTTTAAAGTGTTTTTATCTGGTTCTATAATGTAATCTTCTATCTGGTTCTATAGTCCCGGACAACATACGAACATCATGTCGTGATTTTCACAAATTTTATTCATACTGATATCATACGGAAGTCACCGCGTGATAAATGAAAATCATACGAACGTCACGTCGTGATATTCACAAATTTTATTCATATTCATGACACTGCGTGAGAAATGAAAATCATGTCGTGATTTTTTATGCCATCGCTGTTTGCGATTGACCGATGGCACAAAAAATCATGTCGTGATTATTTATGCCATCGGTGTTTGGATAATCATTTTTGCGCTACGTTAGTACACTAAGAGAAAAATTATGTTGAATCAACAGTTTTTGCGGTTAAATATATTCAATTTTTTCTTGGATTTAAATGAACTATATATAGTTAATTTAAATCCAAGAAAATATTGAATGTTAAACTGTTGATTCAATTGTTAACATACTTTTTCTTTCAATGTACGAATGTGTCGCAAAAATGAATATCCAAACACCGCGGTGTACCGATGGCATAAAAAATCATGTCGTGATTTTTTATGACCAAACACCGATGGCATAAAAAATTATGTCGTGAAAATCACGACATGATGTAAACGTTCACGTTTTGTTAAACATTGGATTATCTATTTTAATTGAACCCGGACAACATTCGTAATATTCAAACAACGTTTTATAAATTATAACTGTGTAATGTGAATAACAAACTAGGTTTTAAATTCGCAGTACGCATGCGCAAATTTTGCAAATATCACACCTTGAGTTCTACATGATATCACTGTGATGAAGCATGTGTATGCACTCAGGATATCACAGCATGATAAAAAAAATCACGTTGTGATATCATCATGACTTCACCAGGAAATCCCGGTTGTTGTCCGGGGTGAAATGCCTGTTTCAAATACCTATATTGAACCAGATAGAAACCATATAGAATCCAGATACGTGTTTTTTATATGGTTCTATATGGCATTTTCAATAGGGTAGTCACTTTGTTATTTAAAATAGGCAAAACATTGAAAATATATCAAAATTCAAAAATTTCATAAAAATGTACCAAAATAGTCCTTGTAGTACCTCTGTACCACCAAAGCACTAAACTTACCAAAAAGGTACAAATGTACCACCTCTGGCAACACTGTATATTTTCTCTAAATTAACAGACAAAGAACAGATATATTACTAAAGTAATAGGGGTGGCAACACTGGTTTAAATCCTTATCGGTAATATAGATATCTGTAATAAATATTGACAGCTATATGTAAACATAACCAAACAAATATTGCTTATCTCTTATAAGTTATAACCATCTAAAAATGTAAACAACACAATAATATAATTTTATTTACAAATTGTTTTAAACTACTGAATAATGTAAAACCATTAAGTAAATAGTGTACGGTAAATCATTGGACACAATGGAACAATGCAAAGATCAGAAGACATGGTTAGGAAGCAGTTTAAATGATATATGCAAAGGAAAAGGCATCTGGAGTTTTAGTGTAAGCCCTGTAATACCATCAAAATATCATTCAGTTTTGTATCAATTACCTGTTAATCTAAGTACCCCACCTAAACCACATGTACCAACACAAACATTACATTGGGACGAAGATTATGTTCGTATGCCTTATTCTTTTAGCAATGTCTTTCCTGTTGTAGAAGTGAGTATAAAAACAGATTTCTCTAAATAATGTGCTAAAATGATCTGAAGAAGATAATTTTAAAATTAGTTTAAGAGAATATGTTTTATTCTAAAACACCTTCTTTTTCAGTGTTTAGTCTTAGAGCCATTCCACGCGTAACGGATAGGACAGTTGCCGTGTTTTTATTTACAAAATAATATTGTTCTATTATATTACCAATGTCAAATTTTTATAAATAGTTCTAAACTAAAGCTGTTTAACAAGCTTTTTATTTGGAAAAATTAATTATCGTGGTTGACTGTTTAATTCCTTAAAAACTAATAATTTAAAGCGTAACGGACGGGACTTTGTAATAGTCCCGTCCGTTACGCTTTAAATTATTAATTTTTAAGGAATTAAACAGTCAATCACGATACCTAATTTTGCTAAATAAAAACCTTGTTCAGAACTATTTATAAATTTGACATTGGTAATATAATAGAACAATATTATTTTGTAAATAAAAACACGGCAACTGTCCTATCCGTTAAGCGTGGAATGGCCCCTTAGTATTAAAACTTTAAAATATGTTTTTGTATGTTTTTTGTTTTAAATTGAATAACGTTTTTTATTTACACAGGGTGTCCCAAAAATGGCGCACTAATGGTACCTATAGTGGGTATAATAATTATTGCGTAATTCCACACTATAGGTGGGTTATTTTAAGTATACAAAAAAATTAAAAACAAATTCTGAATATTTAATGTTTAATATTTTAATGTTTTGAGATTATTTATCTATAAAAATAATTTTCGAAACATATTTCAAAAATAAAAATCTACCTTGTTTGTTTTGTTTCCATAACAACCGCAACCAGCAAGATGGTAGAATAAGAATTTTTTCTACTCCCACCTTTAAAACGACCATAATCGTACATGTTTCCATGATAATAAGTGACCTTTTAAATACACATTGCCAAGTTGTGGCTTAACAGCGTTTTAGTCACGGGCTGAAGTTAGCAACAGGTTTTTAGTCATGGGCTGAAGTTAGCTTTAAGTTAGTTGACAGTTGTCAAATGTCATACAATCGTTAAAATAAAGTGCCCTGCTTCTAAAATAATACTAAATGTGAAAATTATTTTATTATCTCAATACAAAAGCATTAAATAGTTTCTCAACGCCAATATTTAAAGAGTTTAGTATATAAACATTGTACTGACCTTTTAATTTCGCCGGCAGTAAACTAGATATACCTAACTTAAAGTCGGGCCCGGACTTCACCGTGAAGTGGTAAAAAAACATTTTCTTCACTTTCACTGTGAAAAACTGTTGTTTAATCCATTTTCAAGGAATACATTTTGATTTATTATTTATGTTTATAACACATACAAATTTGACATTTGACATTAAATAGATGGCGCTCGCTCGCTCGTGCCTAAATTAAATTCGTGTCTAAAATGGCGTTTATCAAAGTTGCTTAGTTATGGTCTTTAGAATAAAAAGTGCTGCCCTGTTAAGCAAAAATGCCTTATCTATAATATTAATTAATAAAGGAAAAAATATCGGTTTAATTGTTTTTAAAAATAAAAATATTCTTTTGTCCTTAATTATCACTAATTATATGTAGATAAGGCATTTTCGTTTAACAGGGCCGCGAGTGTGTTGGAGCTGTGATAAACGATAGCGACGACGCTCTTATCGTTTATCACAACTCCAACATACTCGCGGCCTATGACCCTCAATTGTAAGATAAATTTAAAATTACACAACTGGTCACGGCCCATGGGACATTGTTTACAAGGTTTAAAGAGTTAAAAAAAACTCGGGAACGCTAGCTGTGTATTGTGAACACAACTGTGTATTGCTAAGGAAACAAAATAAACAACGCATTTAAATAGAGCCTAAATTGACATGGATGTATTTCCTCATAGAAAATGTCTAAGACAATATATCGTTGCCGGGCATGCAATATCCAAAATTTTACAGGAGAGACGAAAAACGTTTAACGACTGTAAAATGGATAATTTTACATTGTAGATATTAGAAAAATGTGCGCAAGGCTCAGAAAAATATGTTAATGTCATAAACAAAATTTGGAGTATATTCTCACATTGGAGATATTGCACGCCCGACGACGATATTGTCTATGGAGCCTACATAAGGAGCCCGAACTTAATAGGGAAAATTACCACCAACGGCGCTGATTGTCGATGCGTATTGACGTCTGCTGTTTTGGTAGCGTTTCGGTACAAATCAAACAATTGTTTATTAATAAACGAAACACCAGCGCCCTCTTATCTTAGGAAGATTATTGTATACATGAAGTTTGGACTCCTTATGTAGGCTCCATGCTTTAAATCATCATAATTTTGTTTTACTGTTATTATTAACTTTTAATTTTTAAAACGTATTTATACAAATCAAAAGTCATTTCTTTTCATATTAGCACGTTTTTATTACCTTGTAAGTTAAAATTGGAGACATAAAATAATAAAATAATATTGTAGAATGGCATAAATACTTTAAAGTCTAGATGGAAGTTAATATTAAATATATTCTCTAAACCTATCAACTCAAGCAGAGAATTTGAGGCAGCTATAAGCAAGTACAACAAAAATTTACCTAGGTTTAGTGCATTACATAACTATTTTGACGAGGTTAGTAATTAAACAAAATATAATAAACTAAATGAAAATAATTTAAAAAAATGTATTAGATTCCAGAATCAGAAGCACATGATTTTTTTACCAATTGCTTGCCCAATATTATTAAGTTAGCATTAAGGTTGCCTGACATACTACCAGGAAACTTACCCTTGCTGAAAAGAGGCCACTGCAAGTCTCTTAGTTTAAGCCAGTTGCAGGTTTCATCCTTATTGGCAAATGCTTTCATTTGCACCTTTCCATGGAGAAAGGACATGATGCACTATCCAGGAGTGAACTTTTCAGTGTAAAGTATATGTTTAATAATTAAACATTCAAATTAAACAAATTTATAGATTATTTATAAATTTGTTTAATATTTAAATGTATTTTGTTTTTGTGATTTTTATTAAAATCCACGAACAATTGTCCACCTGCTGGTATCCCACTGGCCTGGCCAGTTTCCATTGACAAGGCCAGGTGAAATGTTTTAAAAATGTTTGGTATATATTTTCCTAAATCACTCAAAAATCGGGTTTTCTGTTTACAAGAAGCTGGTCAAATTATTTGCTATATAAATTTTATATTATAAAATAATAATTAACCTATTCAGTCATATTTAAAATAAATTACAAAGCCTTAAAACAACCTATGATTTTAAACTACACAAGTTAATTTTTATGATTTTACTAATTTTTTATTACAAAATTTGAAAAATGTTATCAGATGCAATTAGCAAAATGATAATGATAATATTTAAACGTTTATAAAACAATATTTTCAGTGAACATTTTCTAAAAGATATTAAATAAAATTTAATATTTTAAAGAACAAGAGGAATTACTAGAATACAGAGAAATTTAGGCATTACCTTTGTTCAAAAATATTTTCAAACAATTTCATTTGTAAATTGCCGAAAAAATTAGTACATACAAATAAGCCAATAAAATGTATTTAAAAAAATATATTTCTTTTAAACCTACACGTAAATATATTTATTTTACTGAAGCTAAAGTAGTAGATAAGATGTGCATAAAATTTCATCTTTGAAGAAAAGCACAAAAAATAATATTAAATTAACTTTTGAAAATGGCGCATAACACGTTATTTAATAATGTATAGTATAAAAAACAAATTAGTTTGTGTTTGAATTATTATATTGTTTTAAGACTATTTAATTACATCAAAGAATGGAGCAATGTATTTTTAAACTTAAATGCTTAATCTCGAAACTCAAAATATTTTAAGTTTTACATTTAGTTTTTACCAAAAATAACTCGGTATGGTAAATTTGCCACATTGTATGTATTAATTGTTAAAATTTGGTTAGAAATAATAGTGTTAATTTTAAGTATTTTTTCTTATGGCGTCATTAATTGGAAAAAAATACCACAGGCTGATGTTTTATACAAAATTAATTTTATCCCATCAACACCACATTGTAACAAGTTTATAGTATATTTAACTTAATATAATTATTGTTTATTATTATTTTTACTAAAACAATAAAATAAACACTTACACGCATACATACATTTTATTGAATTATTTTTTATAATGTTTTTAACCACGTGCAGTCAAGTTTTCGCCTTTTTTGCACTTATGAGTTCAATTGCCCCTGAAAAAATTGTCGTCTATCTAATTCACTGAAATAAAAATATAAAAATTAAAAATGGATGAAGAAATATCATTATATAATTATTATATGTATATATATATATATATATATATATATATATATTGATAAATAGTACCAAGTGACTTCCAAAATAGATACTCACTAGACGTTGTGACTTCATATATAACGATGTGACTTCCGATTTCGGAAGTCACTACGAAAAGTGCTTTTTTTTAGCGCAATGTCATATAGAGGTCGAAAAAAGCGTTATTTCAAATTTTAGGTTGGAAGTCAGTGCGTGCCATATATACCTACAAAACTTTCCTTTAGTTCGGGTATATACCGCTGGCGCTGTTGTCGCTACAAATATTTAACAAACTGTACGATTTGACTTCCGCGTGGGCATGACAATATAACTATCTTTGTTGTGCCTGCAGTTCACGCTATACCTAACTCTCTCTTGTTAAATCGGCGTTGCCAAATCTTTATTCTCATTCCTTTAATTAGTAGAGTGATATTAATATCTCATAGCGCTGAGACGCTGCGAGACATTTAAGATCTGCCGCTTTTGGCTTTGAATCACTGCTTTTTTTCTTTATTCCAGGAACTAGGATTAAATCACTGATTTTGAATAGCTCTCAACTCACTCGCGATCAAAACCTATTTCGATCTGCGAAGCCTTACTCTCCAGATGAGTTAAATTATACCGCTCTCGTAGTGATTCGATACATTAAGGATTCAATCCCAAAAGTATCAAAACACTTCTACTCTTTTAAAGATTAAATACCTAAAAGATTTATATTCTAAATGATAACCATAGTTTAGCTATTTTTGAGATTTAATCATTTCAGAGTATTTATATTATTGCTCATTTAAGATTTAATACTTTTCGGAACCCAGTGATTAAATCAGAGTGAAATTATCAGATGATATAATTAATTATATACTGGTAATTTATTAATACTGGTTATTTAATAGGGCTAAAAATTTATATTTATTAAATAAATATAAATTTTTAGTCCTATTAAATTAATAAATTGTAAAATTATATTAAATTAATTTTATAATTTTATAAAAATACCTTAATATTATTATTAATTTTTAAAATTATTTTATTGATATATGATATATATTTATTTAGCAAATTTTATAAAAAAGTGGTATTTATAATAACATTAATAATGTTAGATTATACATTACATTTCTCTATGATTAAACTATAAGAATATTGTGGTAATAATCATTACAAAAATAACATAAGTAGATGGGTATCATTAAAATGATTTAATAATAACAATTTAAAAACAAAATAATTGCAAATAAACCTAGCAAGATGGGTATCTATAAAAAGGTCTTAATAATTACAATTTAAAAAATTATATTAATTACCCCCTTCTTCCCCGATAATTTATTAAACTTTTTTTCTAAAGAATTAACGTGGCATGATGGGTATCTATGAAATGGTGTTGTAATTACAATTTAAAAAAATATATTAATAACCCCCCTTCTGTCCCCTAATTTATTACATTTTTATATTGCAAAGTTAACATAGCATGATGGGTATCTATAAAAAGGTCTTAATAATTACAATTTAAAAAATTATATTAATTACCCCCTCCTTCCCCCCTTATTTATTAAACTTTTATTCTGAAGAATTAACGTTTCAAGATGGGTATCTATGAAATGGTATTAAAAATTACAATTAAAAAATGTATAATAACTCCCCCCCTTCTGCCCCCTAATTTATTACATTTGTATATTCCAATGTTAACACGGCATGATGGGTATCTATAAAAAGGTCTTAAAAATAACAATTTAAAAAATTATATTAATTACCCCCCTTCTGCCCCCTAATTTATTACATTATTAAATTGCAAAATTAACATGGCATGATGGGTATCTATAAAAAGGTTCTAATAATTACAATTTAAAAAATTATATTAATTAACCCCTTCTGCCCCCTAATTTATTACATTATTAAATTGCAAAGTTAATATGGCATGATGGGTATCTATAAAAAGTTCTTAATAATTACAATTTTAAAAAATAAATTAACTACCCCCCTTCTGCCCCCTAATTTATTACATTTTAAAATTGCAAAATTAACATGGCATTGATGAGTTGATAAAAAGGTCTTAATAATTACAATTTAAAAAATTGTATTAATTACCCCCTCCTTCCCCCTTATTTATAATAAATTAAAATATTCGCTTATCGGGTTATTTAATGCAATGCACTGGAGTAATTGGACCCTTTAATAAATATTTATATACCTTTATTTTTTCTACTAAACATTATTTTATAGAAAAATTTGAACGTGACGATATGTCCAAACGTACATTTGGCTTTTTTGTTTCCTATACCTGCTCCAGGTTTATTTTGAATGTTTTTTATTAAAAAAATGAATTAATTAGGGGTTAAGAAGGGAGTAGTTTAAAATTATTATCATTAAGAACATTGTACAGATTTTGCCATGTTAATATTGCAAGCAATAGAAAAGGGAAATTTATATAATTTTTTAAATTATAAATATTAGGACCTCTTTATAGAAATCCATATTGCTATGCTAATTTTTCAATATAAAAGAATTAAGAATTAGTGGAGAAGGAGGGGCTAATTAATAATATTTTTTAAATTGTAATTATTAAGACCTTTTAAATAATTACCAATGATGTCAGGTTAATTTTGCAATATATTTTGCAGGGAGGGGGTGATTATTATAATTTTATAAATTGTAAATATTAAGACCTCTTAAGGTACCCATATTGCTATGAGCAAATTTTTAATTTTGCAATTGATTTTTTTTAATTGGGGGCAGGGAGGGGGTAAATATTATAATTTTTTAAATTGTTAATATTTACACAACCATATTGCCATGTTAATTTTGTAATATTAAAAATTTAAAAATTAGGGGGGAGGGGGTAATTAATTATATTTTTTAAATTATAATTATTAAGACCTTTTTTAATTACCAATTTTGTCAGGTTAATTTATATACATAATTTTTTTTAATTGCAATTATCAAGACCTTTTTATAGATACCCATGGGTATCTATAAAAAGGTCTTGATAATTGCAATGCATCAGCCATGTTAATTTTTAAATGTAAAATTTATTAAAATTAGGTGGAGGGAGGGGGTAATTAATATATTTTTTTAATTGCAATTATCAAGACCTTTTTTATAGAAACCTATCTTGACATGTTAATTTTAAAATATAGAAACTTAATAAACTGGGGGGAAGGGAGGGGTAAATAAAATATTTTTTTTATTGGAATTATCAACACTTTTTTATAGATACCCATCTTGCCATGATAATTTTGCAATACAAAATCTTTAAAAACTACGGGGCGGGAGGGGGTAATTAATAATATTTTTTAAATTGTAATTATTAAGACCTTTTTTAATTACCAATTAACATTTAATTAAGGTTAATTTTGCAATATACATTTTTTTAATAGGGGGTTATTTTTGTTTAATTGAAAATTTTGAGACCTTTTTATAGATATTCATCTTGACATGTTAATTTTGAAATATAGAAACCTAATAAACTGGGGGGAAGAGGGGGTAAATAATATAATTTTTTTAATTATCAAGACCTTTTTATAGATACCCATCTTGTTATGTTAATTTTTAAATATAAAATTTATTAAAATTAGGGGGAGGGAGGGGGTAATTAATATATTTTTTTTAATTGCAATTATCAAGACCTTTTTATAGATACCTATCTTGACATATTAATTTTAAAATATGGAAACTTAATAAACTGGGGGCTAGGGAGGGGGTAAATAATATAATTTTTTTAATTGCAATTATCAACACCTTTTTATAGATACCAATCTTGAAATGTTAATTTTGCAACATAAAAATTTTAAAAATTAGGGGGAGGAAGAATTAACGTGGCATGATGGGTATCTATGAAATGGTGTTGTAATTACAATTTAAAAAAATATATTAATAACCCCCCTTCTGTCCCCTAATTTATTACATTTTTATATTGCAAAGTTAACATAGCATGATGGGTATCTATAAAAAGGTCTTAATAATTACAATTTAAAAAATTATATTAATTACCCCCTCCTTCCCCCCTTATTTATTAAACTTTTATTCTGAAGAATTAACGTTTCAAGATGGGTATCTATGAAATGGTATTAAAAATTACAATTAAAAAATGTATAATCTCTTCCCCCCTTCTGCCCCCTAATTTATTACATTTGTATATTCCAATGTTAACACGGCATGATGGGTATCTATAAAAAGGTCTTAAAAATAACAATTTAAAAAATTATATTAATTACCCCCCTTCTGCCCCCTAATTTATTACATTATTAAATTGCAAAATTAACATGGCATGATGGGTATCTATAAAAAGGTGTTAATAATTACAATTTAAAAAATTATATTAATTAACCCCTTCTGCCCCCTAATTTATTACATTATTAAATTGCAAAGTTAATATGGCATGATGGGTATCTATAAAAAGTTCTTAATAATTACAATTTTAAAAAATAAATTAACTACCCCCCTTCTGCCCCCTAATTTATTACATTTTAAAATTGCAAAATTAACATGGCATTGATGAGTTGATAAAAAGGTCTTAATAATTACAATTTAAAAAATTGTATTAATTACCCCCTCCTTCCCCCTTATTTATAATAAATTAAAATATTCGCTTATCGGGTTATTTAATGCAATGCACTGGAGTAATTGGACCCTTTAATAAATATTTATATACCTTTATTTTTTCTACTAAACATTATTTTATAGAAAAATTTGAACGTGACGATATGTCCAAACGTACATTTGGCTTTTTTGTTTCCTATACCTGCTCCAGGTTTATTTTGAATGTTTTTTATTAAAAAAATGAATTAATTAGGGGTTAAGAAGGGAGTAGTTTAAAATTATTATCATTAAGAACATTGTACAGATTTTGCCATGTTAATATTGCAAGCAATAGAAAAGGGAAATTTATATAATTTTTTAAATTATAAATATTAGGACCTCTTTATAGAAATCCATATTGCTATGCTAATTTTTCAATATAAAAGAATTAAGAATTAGTGGAGAAGGAGGGGCTAATTAATAATATTTTTTAAATTGTAATTATTAAGACCTTTTAAATAATTACCAATGATGTCAGGTTAATTTTGCAATATATTTTGCAGGGAGGGGGTGATTATTATAATTTTATAAATTGTAAATATTAAGACCTCTTAAAGTACCCATATTGCTATGAGCAAATTTTTAATTTTGCAATTGATTTTTTTTAATTGGGGGCAGGGAGGGGGTAAATATTATAATTTTTTAAATTGTTAATATTTACACAACCATATTGCCATGTTAATTTTGTAATATTAAAAATTTAAAAGTTAGGGGGGAGGGGGTAATTAATTATATTTTTTAAATTATAATTATTAAGACCTTTTTTAATTACCAATTTTGTCAGGTTAATTTATATACATAATTTTTTTTAATTGCAATTATCAAGACCTTTTTATAGATACCCATGGGTATCTATAAAAAGGTCTTGATAATTGCAATGCATCAGCCATGTTAATTTTTAAATGTAAAATTTATTAAAATTAGGTGGAGGGAGGGGGTAATTAATATATTTTTTTAATTGCAATTATCAAGACCTTTTTTATAGATACCTATCTTGACATGTTAATTTTAAAATATAGAAACTTAATAAACTGGGGGGAAGGGAGGGGTAAATAATATAATTTTTTTAATTGCAATTATCAAGACCTTTTTATAGATACCCATCTTGCCATGTTTATTAATTAACAATATAAAAATATCGAAAAATCTATAAAAATGTTTTACTAAAAAGTTAATAATAATCAATAATTATTAATAATAAGTAATTATTAATTACCCATTATTAATAACTTTTTAGTAAAAAAATTATCTTATATTGTTAATTTTAAAATTTCTTTGTTAAATTTTTTTTACTTTAAATGTTTAAATTAATGTTTAACACTTTTTTATAGATACCCATCTTGCCATGATAATTTTGCAATACAAAATCTTTAAAAACTACGGGGCGGGAGGGGGTAATTAATAATATTTTTTAAATTGTAATTATTAAGACCTTTTTTAATTACCAATTAACATTTAATTAAGGTTAATTTTGCAATATACATTTTTTTAATAGGGGGTTATTTTTGTTTAATTGAAAATTTTGAGACCTTTTTATAGATATTCATCTTGACATGTTAATTTTGAAATATAGAGACCTAATAAACTGGGGGGAAGAGGGGGTAAATAATATAATTTTTTTAATTATCAAGACCTTTTTATAGATACCCATCTTGTTATGTTAATTTTTAAATATAAAATTTATTAAAATTAGGGGGAGGGAGGGGGTAATTAATATATTTTTTTTAATTGCAATTATCAAGACCTTTTTATAGATACCTATCTTGACATATTAATTTTAAAATATGGAAACTTAATAAACTGGGGGCTAGGGAGGGGGTAAATAATATAATTTTTTTAATTGCAATTATCAACACCTTTTTATAGATACCAATCTTGAAATGTTAATTTTGCAACATAAAAATTTTAAAAATTAGGGGGAGGAAGGGGGTAGGTAATTAATAATATTTTTTAAATTGTTATTATTAAGATATTTTTGTAATTATGTTATCAGATTAATTTTGCAATATATTTTTTTTAAAATAAGGTGGCAGGCAGGGGGTTATTATTATATATTTTTTAAATTGAAAATTTTAAGACCTTTTTATAGATAGGTACCCATCTACCCATCTTGACAAGTGAATTTTGAAATATAGAAACTTATTAAACTGGGGGAAAGAGAGGGGGTAAATAATATAATTTTTTTAATTGCAATTATCAAGACCTTTTTATAGATACCCATCTTGCCATGTTTATTAATTAACAATATAAAAATATCGAAAAATCTATAAAAATGTTTTACTAAAAAGTTAATAATAATCAATAATTATTAATAATAAGTAATTATTAATTACCCATTATTAATAACTTTTTAGTAAAAAAATTATCTTATATTGTTAATTTTAAAATTTCTTTGTTAAATTTTTTTTACTTTAAATGTTTAAATTAATGTTCTCTAATAATTAGTCTAATTAAAAAAGTAAAACTATTTTTAATAGTAGTTAAAACTCTTAAAAAGATTAAATCCTTACCGATCTCGTTGGGATTTAATCCCAATATGATCTGGTATGATTTAATCACTAAAGTGCAAAGTCCCGACCGTTACGCTTTAAATTATTAGTTTTTAAGGAATTAAAGAGTCAACCACGATACCTAATTTTGCCAAATAAAAACCTTGTTAAACAGCTTTAGTTTAGAACTATTTATAAAAATTTGACATTGGTAATATAATAGAACAATATTATTTTGTAAATAAAAACACGGCAACTATCCTATCCGTTACGCGTGGAATGGCTCTTATTTTTATAATAAAAATACTTTTTTGTACGTTTCTCCCTAAATAGGTATTAGGTTTTAATTTAAATTATTGATTTCTTTACGCAAGTTAACAAAATATAGTTGTAAATCTAACTTCTGATATCTGACAACACTGCTGGAAGTTAGTACGACGTGACCGTAACTCTTTCATATATATGCGGAAGTGATTTCGTATATTAGTTGCTTCCAAATATATACATTTTAATTCTTCACAAAATGCTTCCCCTCTTTTGACAACCGAATTGTTGACCTTCCCCTCTTTCAAACGCACCCTAATATATACGTTTAAAATAACTGGTAACACCGGAGGTCAGGGCGCCACGTCAACCTATCGGAAGTCACTGCTTACCAAACATCAATATATATATATATATATTGATGAAATGTACCAAGTCACTTCCGAAATAGGTACGTAACATTCGTTGTGACTTCCAAAATTGGAAGTGGGAACGTATATATGGAAGTGACAACGTTTCGCCTTGTTGTCAGCATATTTAGCCACTAGAGGGCACAAGGAGCTCAAATCCGAAAAAACGGGTGGAAGTGACTACGTAGCTTTCGTACCTTTTCAGTTTGGCACTTAGTTCAGGTATATGCCGCTGGCGCCACCATCGATATATGCATTTCATATATAGCGACGGTGTCACTTCCGTAGCATAGGCACGACTATGTCACTTCCGAAATGTGGCAACATGGCAAAGTGCACGAAAGAATTAAGGATACAAGCAGAGACTTTGATATAAGTTACGCTTTGTTCATTGCGTTAAAAAACGCAAAGCGCAAACCTGCGAAATTGTTTTGAAAACGCCACACTATGTTTTATCGGCGGAAAAAAATACATTTTTATAAACCATTTTATTATGGGTATTTTTATGACGATAATTTGTTAAAAACATTTTAAAGCAATAAATTTGGGTAAAGAATTATTTTTAAATAATTATGTTTTTATTTTATGACACCTTAAAGTAAAATGTTTTTAAAACAGTTAAACTATATCTTTTAATCGAACAAAATATATCTTTTTTAAATAAGTTTAAAGTAGACCTTAATCTACATATATAAAAATTCGTGTTTAAAAATTAAAATTAAAAGTTTAAATGTTTTAAAGATACATTAGTAAAATTAGTAGAAAAAAATTCATATAGGCATTTAAATACGATTGCCTCTGATTTTCACGTTGATAAAGTTGTTCAGTAAACTTTACGTTATAAGTACACAAAAAATTAGCTGCATATACGCACATATGGAAAAGTTATGAATTTTATTTATCGCGCTGCATGGCTAAATCGCGAGCGCTCGTATATACATAAGTAAGGCATTGTCTACCCACTCAAGATTTTCGTACAGATCTATGCTCATAAGTTTTAGTTGAATTTATTAATTGTTATAAATATTTTAACATGTATTAAATTTTTTATAGGATTAATAATTAATAACCTATTCATAACAAATTATGAATTAAATAATAGATAATCCTTTGCTTTGTAGGTTATCTTAATTTTATAAATTAATTAATAATCCCTTGTTTTGCATCTTTTTGAGGAAACTCAAGAATCTAGACATAAGGATTTTAAAAAATTGTTATATAATATATTATGTTTTCGAGAAAAACAAATCGAAAATCAACAAACGAAAATATATTTCATCGTCTTTTAATATCGTCTGACCCCCTAATAACGTTACTAAGAACGGCTACTTAGGAGAAATACAAAATTTGTAAAATATGAGGAATTATTATAGGAAAAAATTTTAAAATTTAAATTATGTTTATTTATTTCTTAAAGTGTGCTGAGTATGTGTATAATATGTATTTATTTACAATAAAAAAGTTATTGAATTATTTTCGCCATCATTTCACCGCGAACATTTAAAAAAGGCATTTAAAAAATAAAGACCTTTATTTTTTAATTAAAGTATAGTTAATTATGCCTATTAAGTCTTATTTAACACAGTTAAAAATAGAAAAATAAATATTTCATGCAATAAAAAAGTTTGATTTTTTCCTTAATTGATGCTTTAATTAGGACCACCTAAAACGCATTTAAAAATTAAAATTCGTTATATTTTTCAATTAAAATAAAGTTAATTATACCTAATAAGTCTTATTTAACAAATAAAAAAATAAATATTTTTTTGCAATAAAAAAATTATGGGGTTATTATAATAGATATTTATTTATTATTTATTATTATTATACATTATAATGCAGTAAAAAAGAAAAAAAATGGATATTTATTTGTTATAAAAAAAGTTTGTGAATTATTTCTATAAAACAGTGCTTTTTGATAATCTAAAAACGCATTTAAAAAATAAAAACCTTTAAAATTAAAATATGGTTTATTATACGTAATAACTCATTTAACACATTATAAATAAAAAATTAATATTTACAAAAAAAAATACAAAACAGTGCTTTTTGACGTGCGTTGCAGCACAAAAACAGAACAGTAAATTAAAGTTGTCTTAAAAAGTGTGTAAATTCAAAAAATGCAAAAATATACTGAAAATAAGAATTTTAGTGTCGTTCCAGGAAAAACCGAATACCCTGTATAAATAAAAACATAATATAAAAAAAATTACTGCATCAAGTTAAAGGGGCCGACATTATAGGGGATCACCCTGCAGATACTAAAATTTTTACAAATATATTTGCAAAGTATGTCTTAAAAAGTGTGTAAATTCAAAAAATGCAAAAAAATACTGAAAATAAGAAATTTAATGTCTTTCCAGGAAAAACCGAATACCCTGTATAAATAAAAACATAATATAAAAAAAATACTGCATCAAGTTAAAGGGGGCGACATTATAGGGGATCACCCTGCAGATACTAATTTTTTTACAAATATATTTGCAAAGTACATATGTCTTAAAATGTGTGTAAACTCATAAATGCAAAAAAATACTGAAAATAAGAAATTTAGTGTCGTTCCAGGAAAAACCGAATACCCTGTATAAATAAAAACATAATATAAAAAAAATACTGCATCAAGTTAAAGGGGGCGACATTATAGGGGATCACCCTGCAGATACTAAAATTTTTACAAATATATTTGCAAAGTATATATGGGCGTTTCTCTGTAAACTGGGCAACTCATTGTCTCAAGCTAATATTGTTTAGAAAAATAACAGATCATAAATATTTCGTAGATAACTTCAAAAGATAATAACTTAATCTACCTATGCTCGACGTTCAAAATCCAATAAAATAAACTTTAATGTATCAAAATCGTTTTTATAGTCCTTAAAAACCAGTCCCCTGACGTGTCACCAAAGCAAAATGGTCACTTCAGACTAAATTAATTAAAGACAGTAACTATTGGAATCAACCTAATTGTTTAATTATTCAACCAATATTGTTTGCTTGTTACTGTGACTTATTTATTTTTTATAAATATTATTTTGTAATTCTAAAAAAGTCATCTAAACTTTGTCTCCGGATTTTATAAACAGTCCCCTGTATAGATTTTTCAGAAAATGCTCAATGTTTTCCAAAGTAATAGGAATATTTTTGGTTCATCTGCCGTATACTAATAAATAGACCGATATTTATTCCTCGAATAACATTTATTAAATACAAAAAAAATATAACAAAAAAACTTGCCTAGACCATTTTTTACTTCAAGTTGCCAAGTTTACAGAGAAACGCCCATATGTCTCAAAAAGTGTGTAAATTCAAAAAATGCAAAAAAATACTGAAAATAAGAAATTTAGTGTCGTTCCAGGAAAAACCGAATACCCTGTACTTAAAAAATTTCTTTTTTTTTATACGTAGGAGAAAAGTATTTTTTACTCCCTACATAACCACGCTTTTAAATTTTTTGGGACACAAGTTGAAGGGGAGCGACATTATAGGGGATCACCCTGTACATACCATTTCTTTGAGTAAATTAAAGATTAAATATTTTTTTTCAAATGTAGACAGTTGCCAACAGGTAAAAATAGCCAAGTAAAATTATTATTTTTTATCATAACAGCTATTATTTTTTTCATTTTAAAGTACAAGTTGGTAGGTAATATTAATAAAATTGTTTTATACTGCTAGGTTTAAGATAGGATCTATCGTCCCAATTATCACATAAGGCCGTATCTCAAATTTAACAATTTTACAAAGCATTTTAAAGATTAAAAGTTTTTAGCTAATTTAAATAAAGTATATTTAAAAAAAAAATGTCCCACTAGGTATTACATTAAATGTAATACATATTAGCACATTTTTTTATTTGGAAAAATACGGTAGTGGATA
Organism: Brassicogethes aeneus; assembly: GCA_921294245.1. Taxonomy (NCBI): domain Eukaryota; kingdom Metazoa; phylum Arthropoda; class Insecta; order Coleoptera; family Nitidulidae; genus Brassicogethes; species Brassicogethes aeneus. The sequence continues at coordinate 27,309,673 of OV121137.1, forward strand.
GAACTTGCATAACTAAGAAGAAAAGTTAATATGAATTTATATGCTTTAAAATTTTTGTTTTAAACATTTAAAAAAATTTATCAACCGACGAAAATAACAGCTCCAATGAAAAATATTTATTTAAAAAAGTGTCGGACTCGATAATTATTTCTTATAAGATCTACAAACTTTATTATGTTGTCCACTTTGATAAACACCCTTATTAATTCTATAAAAATATTAATTTTAACATTTTTATGACGAGAGAAAAAATTATATTAAAAAATACGTATGTAAGTAGGTACTATTTTTTTAAATTCGTAAATTTTGACATTTTATTTTTTAGTACCTTTTGTAGATTTATTACAGTTTATACATTTAGCCACAGCGCAGTTTGAGATTATAACCCAACACATAAAATAACAAAAACAAAATAAAAATATTAAATTTGGATGTCTTACACTTAAAATAATAATTATTATAATTTTAATTTGGAAATAATATAATAATACACGCAATATTCTCTCCATTCAAAAAATATTAAATTATTATTATTATTATTAAAACATTACCAAACATAATTTAACATAATAATATTATTAAACAATGCAAGTTTAATAACTAGTTTCGAACGTCGAATGTGCCGTACTTACGCTTGGCGAACGAATCGTGGTTACTAAGTGTTGCACATAACAGAATATTTACTTTAAGCGTTTCGAATTAAAAAAGGTCCGCATGAGCAACGGAGAGAGATAACTAGACTAAATCTATTTTTAGACTCGAAAATCTGGCAACCCTGTCGGAAGTGTCTACGATGCAATTGTCTCTATATATGATGGAAGTGACTAAGTCACGGCCATAGTACACAAATATTTATTTGCGAAATCCTTTCCCCTCTCTAGAGATTCGGATTACGTAGGTTCCCCTTCACTTATATATAGTTTTAAAATGCTTGTATAAGCCTTCGTTCATGTGGAAGTTAGGACGCCTTGTTTATACTACGGAAGTGACAACTTAACAGGCATCGATATATATATATATATATATATTAGGGTGTGCCAAAAAAACTCGATATTTTTTTTTTCTTGCTCTCCACCCAAAATATCGTAGAATATGCCCGAACAAATATTCTGTTAAAAGCGGAGCTCATAATTTCAATTTTAAGAGGTCCCTCATCGAATCTGAAGTTTTGCCGCTTAAATAACACAGAAAACTGACTTTTTTACTTTATTTATTCTTGCAACCTAGGAAGATTTTTTTTTTTCATAAAATCCATGACTAATTCTTACAAAGCATTAAATTTGGACAAAAAAATCTTATTAAGCGCCTAAAACTTTTTTGTGGTCCATCAGACAAGCTAAAAAATTGCCATTTGACTTTTTCGTCTAACTTCAATAGTTTAGCTGAAAAAGGCAAAAAACGTAAAATTTTAAATTTAAAGCTCTGTAAAAAATTAAATAAAGAAAATAGAAATTCGGCTTAATAAGATTTTTTTGTCCAAATTTAATGCTTTGTAAGAATTGGTCATGGATTTTATGAAAAAAAAATTTCTTCCTAGGTTGCAAGAATAAATAAGGTAAAAAGGTCAGTTTTCTGTGCTATTTAAGCGGCAAAACTTCAGATTCGATGAGGGACCTCTTAAAATTGAAATTATGAGCTCCGCTTTTAACAGAATATTTGTTCGGACATATTCTACGATATTTTTGGTGGAGAGCAAGAAAAAAACTATTTCGAGTTTTTTTGGCACACCCTAATATATATATATATATATATATATGTTAGGGAACTCGTTGAGTGACAAGTTGGTTGCCTAAACAAGCTTGGGTGGAATCAAGGGCGGTGCCAGGTATTTCGGAGAAGTACCGAATGCAAAATGATGAGCAAGCAATGATGGCTTTTGCATCGTAATAGAAAGAGGGACAGGCATTCAGTTTGAGATCCCTGACTTGGCACGACCAGTGGGATCACCTTCATTCTTCGAGTTTCCAAAATAGACATTAGTTTAGTGGTTAATAATTAGTTTATGTTAATAATTAGTTGAGTATAGTTAGTTTTGTATGTGTGTGTTAAAATAAACAATATAAACGTTATTAAATAAACATTGTGTGGTTACTATAAACAATTATTAAGTATGGCAGACCTTGGAGAACAAGGGGATGCAACCCCGACATCAGAAGTGGGATGTGCTCAGGCCCAAATGGCAGAAACTGAAGCGGATAAATGGAGGTATTTATTTGAACAACAAAATAAAAATTTTTCGGCTTTGTTGCAAACATTAAAATCACCAGCAGTCGATAAGAAAATTCATTTGCCTGAATTCGACCCACACAACAAGAATGCTGACTCGCGTTCTTGGTTAGCTACAGCTGATATGTGTATAACCGATCAACCGCTTACTGGCGCTCGATTAATGATTTCGCTGAGCAAAGCATTAAAAGGTCAAGCAGCTAGTTGGTTATCTCAGATTTCTTACCCAGGAATGACATGGCAGGACTTCAAAGAAATCTTTGATGCCAGATATAATAACGCAGAAACTCCAGCTGCATTTTTAATAAGTACTAATAATAATAAGCCGAAAGAGGGAGAATGCGTCGCAGCATTTGCAGCCGGCCAAGTCTCACTATTAATGTCTAGATGGAAAAATTTAAATATCGAAGAAATCGCAGTTGCCACTGTTCTGGCCCAAATTTCTCAATTTGAAAATAAAGTTCAACACCTTGCATTTACCACAGAAATAAAAACAAGACAAAATTTGCAGCAAGAGTTAGCAGCATTTTCTTTTTCAAAAAGAAAACTTCCACTTGAACGAGATGTATCCGACACAAAACGAATCAAATCAAATATTGCATCGCACATAAAATGTTTTAATTGTGGGAAAATAGGACACAAGTCAAAAGTGTGCCGTTCAATTAAAATAAGCAACTTTAAAACGCAACATGGAGGAATGTCATCACCAAGGGCCACATCTAATACGGGTAAAATGGTTACATGCTTCAAATGTAACAAGTCTGGCCACTACGCTTCCCGTTGTCCGTTCCCAAAGAAATCGGAAGCCAATAACGACGCAGGTAGCAGCAGAGCAGGTCCGTCGGCAGAGCGTCGCGTGGATGTTTGTTTAATAAACACACCATCTGGTTCTCTACGTCATCACGGTGAGAGTTTTTCATTTTACTATGACTCGGGCGCTGAGTGTTCACTTATTAAAGAATCAGCATCTTTTAAGTTTAGCGGCACGCGTTATAATAATGTTGTTGTTATGACTGGTATAGGACAAACCAGTGTAAACAGTAGTCAACAAATATTAAGTGCTATCGAGATCGATAACATTTGCTTTGAAATATTATTTCATGTGTTGCCTGACCATTGCTTACGACACGAAATTTTAGTGGGCCGCGAAATTTTAAACCAAAATATAGCTGTTTACATGACCTCAAATAAAATAAAATTAACTAAAATTAATATAGTCAACGTATGCGACAAATATAAATTAAATAAAAGCTATTTTGAAAATGTAATTACAGATATTTCACCTAATTATAAGTCTCGGTTGTTGACAATTTTAGGCAAATATAAAGAACATTTTATAAACGATACTCCTATTACGCGTGTCAATACGGAACCAATGCAAATACGCTTAAAAGATCCTAACAAGACAGTTTGCCGACGTCCATATAAATTAAGTTCTGATGAAAGGCAAATTGTTCAAAGTAAAATTGACGAACTCTTAGCCGCAAACGTTATTCGCCCTAGTTCTTCTCCATTTGCAAGCCCTATTTTACTTGTTAAAAAGAAAAACGGTTCCGATCGAATGTGCGTTGATTATAGGCAATTAAATGAAAACACTATTCCAGATAGATTTCCATTACCTTTAATATCTGATCAAATCTCCAAACTTTACGGTGGCCATTATTTTACTACTTTAGATATGGCAAGTGGATTCCATCAAATTCCAGTGCATGAAAATTCTATTGAGTATACAGCTTTTGTAACACCGGATGGGCAATATGAATATTTAGCCATGCCTTTTGGTCTACGTAATGCTCCCTCTGTATATCAACGAGCTATTACTAAAACGCTGGGTAAACTTACTAACTCTTACGTAGCCGTTTATATGGATGATATCCTTATTACTGCCAAAACTGTCGAGGAAGGTTTAGAACGATTGAATAAGGTACTAGAAATTCTCACACAAGCGGGGTTTTCGTTAAATGTTAATAAATGTTCATTCCTAAAAGAAAAGGTGCAATTTCTCGGTTTTGAAGTATGTGGTGGGGAAATAAGACCAAATCCAAACAAAATTGAAGCATTAACAGCCCTTCCACCTCCACAAACGGTAACTCAGTTACGACAATTTATAGGGTTAGCCTCATATTTTCGTCAGTTTATTTCAAAATTTTCTCAAATTATGGCACCTTTATACGCACTTACGTCTAATAAAAACATAATTGAATGGAAACCAAGTCACGAAGTCATAAGACAGAAAATAATATTTGCACTAACCAATGAACCGGTTTTAATGATTTTTGATCCAAACTATCCTGTTGAGTTGCATACCGACGCGAGCTCGATTGGTTATGGTGCCATATTAATGCAGAAAAAGAACGAAAAGCTTTATGTCGTTGCCTACTACAGTAAACGTACAAGTGCTGCTGAGGCAAGGTACCATTCATACGAGTTGGAGACCCTAGCTGTTGTAAACTCAGTCAAGCACTTCAGACAATATTTACATGGACGAAAATTTGTTGTAGTCACCGACTGTAATTCCTTGCAATCTTCCCGTAAAAAATTAGACCTTACTCCAAGAATACATCGGTGGTGGGCTTTCTTACAATCTTTTGATTTTGACATTATTCACCGAAACGGCAAACGAATGTGCCATGCTGATTTCTTTTCGAGAAATATTTTACCAATTACAGAAATTCAAAATTTCGAAAAAGTAGAGCAAAAATTTGTAAATATAACCGACTTATCAAATAACTGGCTTCTTGCGGAACAACAGCGCGACAATGAGATTTTAAAACTAATAGAAGAAATAAGTGGAGATAAATTAAATTTAAACTTAGCTAAAACCTATGAGCTACGATCTGGAATTTTACATCGTAAAATTCAAAGAAATGGAAAAACTCGTTGTTTACCTTTGATTCCCCGAGCATTTAGATGGTCAGTTATTAATAATGTTCACGAATCTATAATGCATCTTGGGTGGGAGAAAACACTCGAAAAAGTTTATGAACTCTATTGGTTCGAGAACATGTCAAAGTATGTTCGAAAGTTTGTCGAAAATTGTGTCACTTGTGCGGTGTCAAAATCCCGTTCAGGTAAAATTCAATCTGAATTACACCCTATACCCAAAGTTCCGATTCCATGGCACACTGTTCATATTGATGCGACTGGAAAATTAAGTGGTAAAAGTAATAAGAAGGAATATGTGTTTGTTCTAATTGATGCATTCACTAAATATGTTCTCTTGAATCATACAGTCAATATAGATTCCACCAATAGCATAAGGGTAGTTAAAGAAAGTGTTTCTTTATTCGGTGCTCCCACAAGAATAATTGCAGACCAAGGTCGTTGTTTTGCTAGTAAAGAGTTTCGTGATTTTTGTGAAAGTAAAAATATTGCATTACATCTAATCGCCACAGGAAGTGCTCGAGCAAATGGTCAGGTAGAGCGTGTTATGAGTACTTTAAAAGGTATGCTGACAGCAGTAGAAACAAGTAAAGATCGTTCTTGGCAAGATGCATTACCTGATGTTCAGTTGGCTTTAAACTGTACTATAAATCGAGTAACAAGGTCTAGTCCTTTAGAATTAATGATAGGAAAAATAGCGCGACCACTAGATTTAATGATGGCTGATGATGATAAAGACTTAGAAGTTAATATTGTTGAGACTAGAATACAGGCTGAGAAAAATATTATGAAAAGCGCTCGATATGAAAAACATAGATTTGACGCAAATAAAGCAAACATTTCCAAATTTAACTTGGGCGATTTTGTTTTATTGCAAAACGAAGAACGCAATCAAACTAAACTCGATCCAAAGTATAAAGGCCCATTTAAAGTTGTTGAATTATTAGAAGGCGATAGGTATGTCCTAAAAAGCCTTAATTCTAATCGCACATACAAATATGCGCACGACCGCCTGCGAAAAATGCCTGAAAACTATGTTTTTCATAATGATGACACTAATTAAGATGTATTTAAATAAAATTGTTTTTTTTTTGTTCTCATTATACTATTATTAATTTCTTATGTTTTATTGCGAATGATGCTTAGTTCTGTTTTATCGCTGGATAAGCGATAGTTTTTTATGTTTAATCGCTGGTTAAGCGACAACAGATTATTTCTTAATCGCTGGTTAAGCGACAACAATTTATTTCTTGATCGCTGGTTAAGCGATGACAATTTATTTTTTAATCGCTGGTTAAGCGATGACAATTTATTTCTTAATCGCTGGTTAAGCGATGATATTTATTTATTAATCGCTGGTTAAGCGATGGCAGATTATTTCTTAATCGCTAGTTAAGCGATGACAATTTATTTCTTAATCGCTGGTTAAGCGATGACAATTTATTTTTTAATCGCTGGTTAAGCGATGATATTTATTTCTTAATCGCTGGTTAAGCGATGACAAATTATTTTTTAATCGCTGGTTAAGCGATGATATTTATTTATTAATCGCTGGTTAAGCGATGGCAGATTATTTCTTAATCGCTGGTTAAGCGATGACAATTTATTTCTTAATCGCTGGTTAAGCGATGACAATTTATTTTTTAATCGCTGGTTAAGCGATGATATTTATTTCTTAATCGCTGGTTAAGCGATGATAATTTATTTTTTAATCGCTGGTTAAGCGATGATATTTATTTATTAATCGCTGGTTAAGCGATGACAGATTATTTCTTAATCGCTGGTTAAGCGATGACAATTTATTTCTTGATCGCTGGTCAAGCGATGACAATTTATTTCTTGATCGCTGGTCAAGCGATGACAATTTATTTCTTGATCGCTGGTCAAGCGATGACAATTTATTTCTTGATCGCTGGTTAAGCGATAACAATTTATTTTGATCGTTGGTTAAGTAATTGATCCTTTCGTTAATTGTGTAAATGTAATTGTTTTATGATTACAAACAAGCAAGTTAAATAATGTCAGAATGACCGAGCGATTTACTTCTATAGTTTTGTTTTGTAGCCGGGTCACACGAGGACGTGTGACTTGTCAGAATGGCCGTGTTAGGGAACTCGTTGAGTGACAAGTTGGTTGCCTAAACAAGCTTGGGTGGAATCAAGGGCGGTGCCAGGTATTTCGGAGAAGTACCGAATGCAAAATGATGAGCAAGCAATGATGGCTTTTGCATCGTAATAGAAAGAGGGACAGGCATTCAGTTTGAGATCCCTGACTTGGCACGACCAGTGGGATCACCTTCATTCTTCGAGTTTCCAAAATAGACATTAGTTTAGTGGTTAATAATTAGTTTATGTTAATAATTAGTTGAGTATAGTTAGTTTTGTATGTGTGTGTTAAAATAAACAATATAAACGTTATTAAATAAACATTGTGTGGTTACTATAAACAATTATTAAGTATGGCAGACCTTGGAGAACAAGGGGATGCAACCCCGACATATATATTATAATATATAAATATCATTATATATATATATTAGGGTGTGCCAAAAAAACTCGAAATAGTTTTTTTCTTGCTCTCCACCCAAAATATCGTAGAATATGTCCGAACAAATATTCTGTTAAAAGCGGAGCTCATAATTTCAATTTTAAGAGGTCCCTCATCGAATCTGAAGTTTTGCCCCTTAAATAGCACAGAAAACTGACCTTATTACATTATTTATTCTTGCAACCTAGGAAGAAATTTTTTTTTCATAAAATCCCTGACCAAATCTTACAAAGCATTAAACTTGGACGAAAAAATCTTATTAAGCCGAATTTCTATTTTCATTATTTGATTTTTTACAGAGCTTTAAATTTAAAATTTTACGTTTTTTGCCTTTTACAGCTAAACTATTGAAGTTAGACGAAAAAGTTAAATGGCAATTTTTTAGCTTGTCTGATGGACCACAAAAAAGTTTTAGGCGAATTTTTTATATCGTCAATATTCTAAAAGTTACAGGCGTATAAAGTCATCATTTTTGTATTATTAACTTAAATTTAAAGCTATCTAAAAAATTAAATAATGAAAATAGAAATTCGGCTTGATAAGATTTTTTTTCCAAATTTAATGCTTTGTAAGAATTAGTCATGGATTTTATGAAAAAAAATAATCTTCCTAGGTTGCAAGAATAAATAAGGTAAAAAAGTCAGTTTTCTGTGTTATTTAAGCGGCAAAACTTCAGATTCGATGAGGGACCTCTTAAAATTGAAATTATGAGCTCCGCTTTTAACAGAATATTTGTTCGGACATATTCTACGATATTTTGGGTGGAGAGCAAGAAAAAAAAATATCGAGTTTTTTTGGCACACCCTAATATATATATCATTATATCATTAAATACATTAAATTAAATATACATAATATGTATATTTTAATTTAATGTATTTAATGATATATTATATAGAGTAATTAAAAATTGCTCTTTAATTGTATTTGAATATATTGCATATAACAACTCGGTAAACATTATCTGTTTGTGATGCCTCTAAAATTAACGCAGGGGATGTTTAGGTCAAGGGACCTTCCACATTGTTATTATTTTTTTATACTTATTACTATAGTGTTATTATTTATAATGAATTACAATACACTAAGCGGATGCGTTTCCTGTATGATTTCATCCACTTGATGAAATTAGAACACATTTCAGTAATAAGAGCATAAATAGCAATCCTTTTCATTAAATGGGTGATTACATCAAGTGAGCACGACATATATATATATATATATATATATATATATGTCGTGCTTAAACGTATATACATATACATTTAAGAATAACTGAAAGGGTAAGAAGCAAAGGGTACAAGTGCAAAAAAGAGAAGTGACTTTATTAACTTTAAAAGTTTTTGCTATACACAAAAATCTGGATACTTGTTTCAATATTGTTGTTTACATTAATCAACATGCAGAACTCGCACAATTTCCACGCTATAAGAACATTTTTTAAAAATTTGGATTCCAAACTACCCAATTCTGCACTTAACTTATTTGCATGTTAAAATGCAGTTGTACCTTTTTGCTTATTATCCCCAACTATAAATATGAAGTTTTAATTTAAAAAAATAATTATACCATCTTACTTTTTAAATCTAGTTTAAAAGTAGGTATTGTGTTTCATATAAAGCCTTTGTTAACGATTTTGCTTTATACAGTATTCATTGTACTAAATCCTTTGTTTAAAAAAGCAGAATTAAAAAAAAAATGATAAACGAACTATATCACATTGTAATCTAAAAAGCATATCCTTTTAGGCTATTTTCAGCTGAAAGCAGTTACTTTTCCGAGAAGTTAAAATGTATAATTTACTATTTTAAAAGGGTAACGAATAAAAGTACGTAAGTAATATTATATTATACCTACATGAGGTGCTTTAATTTTGAATTTTTAGATCCCACAGGCGTTATTACTTTTGAAAGAAAACATATTTCAAGAACAAATATGCCGAGGTGGGATAACCTGGAAAATAATTTGGGCAACACAAAAATTCATGTGAACAGTTCGGGAACCATTGAAGATGATGGTTTGGGTTTTTTACAAGTTGATTTTGCCAATAAGTAAGTCAATTGATTTATGGCTGATAAAAATATAATTAATTAATTGTTTTAGATATATTGGTGGTGGTGTTCTTGGGTATGGCTGTGTTCAGGAAGAAATACGATTTTTAATATGCCCTGAACTAATAGTTAGTAGGTTATTTATAGAGCAAATAGGCGATAGTGAGGCTGTCATTATTACCGGTAATTTTTTACATTTATGAATTATAAGAATCAGGTTGGTATTTTTTCTGAAAATTGTATTTTTAAGAACCAACCGTTATTTTAAGAGTGCTTTGAAAATAATGTATTGTTATTGTATAGGGGTTATGAATAATAGCATCTAAACTTTGAATAATAATAAGTGAATAAAACAACTTTCAAACGGTTTGAGAAAAACACAGTTAAGTTTTTAAGAGCATATTCTATGCAATTTATGATTTAAAGGTACCAGGTCTGATCCGTTCGGATTATACATTTTAACCCTTGATCTGACACCAATCGATACTTTAAATTTGCCCGAGCGTTTTTTATATTTATAAACTGTCAGTGCCTGAGGACAAACCCGCGCGCGCGGTAAGCCACCACTTACATATGGACAGAGCTGGCCAAGTACTGAGTACTTTTACTCGTATTTCAATTACGACTAAAAAAGTACGAGTACTTTTTTACTCTAAGTATTTTTCATTTGAAATACTTATTACTCGTACTTACAAACCAAATTCACGAGTAATATATTCGAGTATTTTCGTTTATTATATGGATGACTTTTTGCCAAAATAGTAAGCATCAAAACATTTTGTTAGGAAGTCTGTTTTAAATTATATAATATATAGTAGAATATAATATATTAGAGCCTATAATAGGTTAAATAACAAGTAAAGAGGTAAAATTATAAACTATAGTTTATAATTTATAATAATAATAATAATAATAATAACAATTCTTAAATATATTTAAGAATTGTTATTATTTTATGTACATTATGTTTAAAATAAATAATTTTATAAATTTGTATTTGTATTTTTATAGCTTAGGACCAAAGTATGTATAATGTACACTCCAAAAATGAATTAGTCAAAAATAACTAATTACCACAGTTATTGGTGGAAATTAGTGAAAATACCGCCAAAAATTATGAAAGCTTTCACTAGTGGAGCAGTTTTTGAGATAAAGTCAATTCCATATTATATGGAAAATGGACCATATCTTAAAAACTGTTCTACTTTTTTAACTTTTGATGACATTTTTGGATTCAGGGAACAATTTTACGAGGAAATTGACTGCTAAATATTAAAAATACAAATAATAATAGTTTTATTGCCATAAGATCATTACAATGATATTGTCAACTTTAAGAGGTTACACTAAATGAATAATATACCTACATATATAATAGTAAAATTAAGATTAAAATACAAATTGCTATTGACGAGAATTATTAGTGGCTGCGTTTTCGCTATGACAATTAGTCATTTTTGACTAATTCATTTTTAGAGAGTAAAGAATAATCAATTATATTAACTAACTTTTACTCTTTACTCGTGTTTTCACGATTACTACTCGTAACCGTAACCTCTCTTTACAAATGTACTTACAAGTAAAATACTTACGAGTAACTATTTTAAGTACTCGTACTTAAAATTTTACGAATACTTTTTTAGTACTCGTGCCCAGCTCTGCATATGGAAAGTTGGCTTAGAAATATCTAAAGTCAGGATTGTTTCTGTAAACTTGTGATTTGCAAAGTAAAATTTGCAAAGCCACTTCATGAAATTATTAAATTTCCAAACTTTCTGTCCAAGTTCATAGTAATGTCTGCTATGTGGCGATTTTGGTAAAAAATAAATGTTACCCAGTCCAATATCATCAAATTTTGTGAAAAATAATCGACCGATAACGGTCTCTATAACGGAAACGCTTCTTCCTTTTTCATTAAATTAATAAGGACCGATAATGCCTCCGTGCCTCGTCATAGATACATAATAATGCTTTTCTAAGGCCCTTGTGTATTTTTTGTAGATTATATTCATACAATAACAGATTTTTCTTATTAACAAAATCTTTTTTCTTAATTTTTATTGCTAACATGCAGCCAATAATTGTGTTGAATTAGGTTTGTCAAATTCGGATTCTTTATAGGTAAACTATACCAGGTATAAAAAAAAAATTTCTTTAGGGGCAGAAAGATTCAGTAACTACACAGGGTACGCAGACAGCTTTAAATGGTCTGGACACCACCAGGACCTTACACCACATGACGATTATGGCCGCTTAAAGACCACCATAAGTGTGATTGATGCTACTCATTTTTCCAGACCAAAAGATCAATACTATCCATCAGCAATTTTAAGAGAGGTCAATAAGGCTTATGTAGGTTTTAGTTCGAGAGAAAGGGACAACCTGGCTCCTGTTGCGACTGGAAACTGGGGATGCGGTGCATTTAGGTATTATACAACTTTTGTTTAGAAAATATTACACATTAATGGAATTGTTTTTTAGGGGCGATCCAAATCTGAAATCATTAATTCAACTCATGGCTTCGTGTGCTGCAGGTAGAGATTTAATATATTATTCATTCGGCAATATAAATTTAAAAGATGATTTCTACAATATGTATTTATTTTTGGCGAATAATAGAATTTCCATAAGTAAGTAACAATTATAATAAAATAAACAAAAAATAATATAATTTATTTTTAGAATTACTTTGGAATTTTCTTAAATCATTTTCCTCCTCGTCAGTATCCCATGAAAATCTGTACTCTTACATTCAACAATCGTTTTTCGATAGTAAACATCAACCATCGATAAAAAATTATTTTAGCAGAAAACTTTTGCCCGAAATACCCTCAACATCTTCAACGTCCACTTCGTCACCACAAGCAGAAAAAAAGCACAAGCTTGTTCCAGAATGCAAAGATACTTGTATAGAAATTGAACCTAATTTGATGGACTTGGATAGTATAGAAGATGATATTATACCTGATACACCACCGCATGTATCCGAAATGAGATTTCAAAAAATTTCAAAAAGTTTAATTCCCGCATCTAAAGAGGAAATTTCAAAAAAAATGCCCAATAATCACGACGAGATTGTTGGTCTTTTAGGATTTGATGGAAATGCTAATAAGTCCAAAGAAAAATCAGATGATAATACTTTGCTATCGGAGCTCGATAAATTACGGAAGAATAGTAAATCGAACATCTTGGAAAAAGTGGAAAAAAGCAAAGAAATTAGTCAAAATGAATCATTTGAGATATCTGGTGTTGAAAAGTCGCAGAAAAGGAAAATTACCGATTATTTTACCAAACATGAAAAATCTTAATGAAACGTTTTTAGTACTAGACAAAATATAATTTAGGTACCTACTTAAAATTTGATCTATAATATATATTTTAATAAAGTCAATGCCAATAATTTTTCCTTGTTATATTATTTTGTATGTCCCAAGTTTCAGTTATTGGTTATAAGTATTTTTTTAAACTTAATTTTAATAATTAGTGGATTGAAACCTAATTAAGTTTAAGGCCTGTTTGCATTTAATGTTTTTATTATCCTAGATGAGCACCCAGCATCTCTGCATTGCAGTTGCTAATACATTTGGTTTTATAAAATATATATTCCATATCACATCTGAAAATTTTACCATAAGTGAAGAAAAAAGTTTTTTATGTGTAAAAAATAATTTTCGTTTTTCCGATTCAGTTCTGGGCTACCTAGGGACTAAATCTTTATTTAATTTTGAATATCTAATAGTTATTTATGTATTAAGGGCATAATAAGGTTTTTATGGTCCGAGGCGCTATTTCGAGCCCGAGCGCGTTAGCGCGAGGGCTAGAAAAGCGTCGTAGGACCATAAAAACCAGTTATGCCAGCAATGCATACAAAACTTTATGCACGATTAATATATTATTATTTTTAATATATTATTGTTTTTAAAGACGTTTACGTCAAAGAATTTTTGTTATAATTGTCATATTATAATGTCAACTGACATCAGTCAGTTTTAAAGTTTAAAGATAAATGAAATTGAGGAAGCAGCTGAAAAGGCGAAAAATTGCGGCCTGCTGCCGGTAAAATCAAAATCTTTATACGAAAAAACTTACTTCGAATATATCAAATGGTGTAACATTGTTGTTTTTAATTTTTGACGTTTCATTATAGCCCGCTGGGCCATAATAAAGCCCGCGGGCTATAAAAAGACGTTTACGTCAAAGAATTTTTGTTATAATTGTCATATTATAATGTCATCGTGCATAAATAACTTTGATAGCATTATGAGTTGGCTGGAATTTAAATGATCATCCTAGTGAGGTCACAAATTCAGATTTTCAACATTATCCCGATACAATAAGCGCAAAAATTTTAATAAATATTTGTAAGTCCAACGTACGTTCGCGGGGTCATTGACTACATGACGTCACGTTACAAATAGTCTTTTCGAAAGATCGTGTAACAATTGGCAAATAAAATCAATTAACCAGAAATATATTATATATTTTCCACTAGGTATACATATTTTAAAATTAAAGATCGCATACGAATTAACGGCAACGCGTCGCTAAGAGAAATTTCTTATTGATAATATTTTTTCCTTATTGATAACGACTGATAAGGAAAAAATCAGAACACAACGTCCACATAACGTTGAACGTTGGTCTCGCTGATTTTAAAGTGGAAAACCAAGTTTAGGCCCAGTATATGGAATTCCATATACTGTGCTTTAGGTACAAAATAGTATATTACATTACAAGGGCCGAAAGTTGAATTTTCGGTCCTGCGCAGGACCGAGATTTCAACGTTTGGCCCGTGTGGTGTATACTATTTTTCTTCATACATCGGACGTACTTTCGTCCCTAATAGCACAGGGGGTAAATGTTAAACTTTCGTCCCTGCTATTAGGGTAAGTTATTACTTTTGAACAAGGTATGAAGAAAAATGATTTTATTTATAATTTTTACTGAAAAATAGATATTTTTGGTTAATTGAGTTATTTAAAATTTGGCTAATTTTTTTTCCAGCCGTGACTAATTAGGGGAGCAAGTGTCACAGTAGCATAAATTTAAAAACTGGTAGGAAAAATTCGCACAGTAGCATAAATTTAAAAAATGGTGGAAAAAATTTGCACAGTGGCCTAAATTTACAAAATGGTAGACGTATTTGAACAGTAGCATACATTTAAAAAATGATAAAACAAATTCAAAACTTAAAAATAATGAAAAAACACAATAGCATAATTTTTTTAAATGGTAGGAGTTCTACCGTAGGACAAATTTGTAAGTAGCTTACATTAAACAAATGTTAGGGCAAATTGGCATAAATTTACAAACATTTTAGGTCGTGTCATAGACTTAATTAATTTTCTTATCACATCCCCTAATCCTTAGGGCCTAAGGCCTCGAACCGGGTGTCCACGGCAACGGAGCCGCCGCATTTAGCTGTTATAAAAAGGGTATTTAGGTGTTGGATATGGGGTAGCAGACTAATAAGTATCTAAACAGAGTAGGAGTACCCCCTCCAGATATATTGCCAACAATAATAAAATATATATGTACATTTTATCAATAATTTTAACCTTCAGATGGGATGATTCTGGACAGGGTTCTAGCGATTTACCTAGACATTTAGAAATCATTCGGCAAACGACCGACGCGTCGCGACGATGTGAAATGTAGGTAACGCGCGCATTCCGAGAGTTTGGAACGTGCAGACCAAATCAAGTGGGATAGATTCCGCCGCGTTGTTGTCAATTCTTCATAGTTTAATGTTTGTGTTCAACTAAGGTGCAGTGTCAACTGTCAATTTAGCCAAATGGGCGTATTTACAGCAAAATGAAATCTTCTCTAACATTAAAAAATCACTGAGTAAGTGTTAGAAAACGTCTCTGGCCTCCTTGTTATACCACATAAGCTGTGTTGGTTGTTTCTTTTAAATTAATCGATTTTGACATCCATGTTTAATACTATCAAATTCTACTACCTACTGCCTTTTAAGGGTATAAATCTACTTCCCCTAAATTTTACTATTATCTATGCTTTCTTATCTTCTATAAATTGTTATGTCTAAAATTCATGGTTTATAGGTCATAATGTCAATATTATGTTTACAAATTTAACTTTTTCATAAACATTCTATTTGTCACCCAATCAATTGTTTGCACGCCAAAGACCTCATTTAGCAAATTTCATCTTAAAAATATAGTTAATTTTCAAGATCAATGAATGTAAATGTTAAATACCAAATCTAATTAAACAGAAATTGCAACCCTTTTTGTCAAGATTAATTACCTGAAACTCAGTTTTAATGTAGTTATTGTGTAGGTAGGTAATAACAGGTAGTTTTTTTAATTTCATTTGTAGGTACACTTTTAAAGATAATAAAGTTATAGGTATTTAAATCCACATATCTATATTTTATTTATATACAATGTGTATGAGTTAAATGGAATAAATTCGATAATACGTGAAAACGCTAGGACACGTCAATTCGTATTTTTAGTTGCGCATTTTTTTCAACAAAAACTTTTACAGGGTGTGTTATGTAGCAGTGACCATGGTCATGCATTTGAAATAAGCAAATTGGCATTGCAATACCAATTTTCTTATTTCAAATGCAATACCCTGTATATTATTCAATTTTTGGATTCTTCTAAAAATTGTAGACTTATTTTATGTAGGTACAATATCCTATACTTACCTATAGATATATCTTGAACCGAATATTTCCAAATCGGTCGATAGGGAGACAAGGATCGATATAATGGCCAGCACGATCCCCTGATCTGACGTCATTATACTTCTTCCTTTGGGGGTATGTCAACAGTTTTGTATACAAAACCAAACCCCTCGACTTAGTTGACTTAAGAAGACGATTAACGCTGTCGATTAGATCGGTAACGCCTCAGATGTTGAGTAACATTAAAGTATTTTCTATTTAAGATTAGGATGTTGCCAAGTCGTTCACGGCGAGCATATTGAACATCTCCTACATTGTCATTATTTTTTTTTTGTTTATTACATTATCAAGATAGGTATAACAGTATTACTATTAGTTTTTTAGTGTGTTATAGCGAATTTCTGTGAAGATATAATTATCGTTCTTTAATGTTAATTTTTTAATATTTCCGAAACAGTTGAAGATTAAATAATATACAGGGTATTTGAAATAAGAAAGTTCGTATTGGCAACTACTACATGACACACCCTGTACAAAAAGTCAGTGACAAATTATCATTTTGTAGCCGCAAAAGCGCATGTTCCATTGTTTATATCTCTATAATTCCAATTTATCAATGCATGGTCATATGAAATTTGATTATGAAAAAATACCGAAATATTTACCATAATAATTTGATTACATGATATATATGGATTTAATCAAATTTCAGGTGTTAAAATAAAACAAAATATGAACGAATTCGTGTTTGTTGACTGTGCTGATTATAATCAGTAACAATATATTAAATATACCTAGATAACAATTGTATTCCTGTTTGGGTTTCAGTAAATAGTAGTATCCCTGTTAAAAATCACCCATAAAGACCAATAGAAAAGCTATTGGGATTTTCCAGTGGCAGCTCTATTGGTTTGAATTGGTCTCAATAGTGGTATCTGTACCATGAATTACCAATTCAAACCAATAGCGACACCGCTGGAAAATACAGACCGATAGAGACTAATCGTATTTTATTGGTAATTCCCAATAGATATATTATAGATATATTTTATTGGTAATTCCCAATAGAGCTATTTGGATTTTCCAGAGGTACCGCTATTGGTTTGAATTGGTCCCCACCAGTGGCGGCTCGTGGCAGTAAAATTTGTGAGTTCTGCATGTGGGGTTTAAAAAAATGTGGCGTAGTGGGCATTTAATTAAATGGTACCTACAGTTAATTAATTAAATCATAATTAAATCATACACCACATTCATTTTTACAAAAGAATACAACAACAAACACAAAAATACACCGAATTAACAGTCTTCTAGTTAAAATAACAAACGTGAACGCGAAGCGAAAAACAAACGACCGGGAAGTAGGAACTGTGTGTTGGTGCAGCTCCGGTTTGGCTTAAATTTCACTATCTTAACCTAGGACCAAGAGCGGCGCGGAGCAAAATTACGGTATTGAAATGGGAGCCAGAACTCGAAAGTGGCCCAGCTTTGTTGTATTGTAAGCGTTAAGCGTTAGAGACCTTTACCGGTCGTTTGGATGACTGTAGTGGCCAAGTACGGCGAATGTTTATAATAAAAACTTTTTATGCAGCCATGCGTTTGAAATATTCATACACTGTCGCACTTAAATATTAAATAATTAAAAAATTAGTCAAGTAATAAGAAAATTTTGGGAGTTCTGCAGCTCTGCAGCCCTTATGCACTAGCCGCCCCTGGTCCCCACTATCCATTTTAGACGTCTTTAAGGTAAAAAATTACGTGTTTTGATGGTTAAATAATTTCTCAAAAATAGTGCTGTTTAACATTTAATTTAAATTTTATAAATAGGTTCTGCTAAAAGTAAGTAGTGGGGCCCACTGCTTACTTTTCGCAGAGTGGGCCACAGGACGACCTGTGCCCCTTTAAAAATTCCAAAACGCCAGGCGTTTCCATGGCCAGTAATTTTGCCTTAGTAAGGAATCCTTACTTACTTATTGTGCTACAGAGGCGAGAGGTATGCATGGGTTGCCTACCTATTGGCGAATTGTGAAAATAAATATTAAAGTGGTATATACGAATAGGGTTCCTTGTACCTACACACCGATAAAATACCAATTCAGACCATTAGTTTATCTATTGGTATTTTCCAGTAAGAAAATTGCCAATAGAAACAAGTGGTCATTTGTATTAAATTGCGCAGGCGCTGAACATTTAAGTGGTATTTACCAATTGAATTTCAATTGGGAATTTCCTGTACTTGTAACTTCTTATAAAAACCAATTCAGACCATTAGGTAATCTATTGGCATTTTCCAGTACGGAAATTACCAATAGAAACCAATGCTCATTCTGTTGAGAAACCAATAGGCCCAATAAAGACCAACTCATTCCATTCTGATTTTTTATTGGTTTCTATTGGTCTCTATGGGTGATTTTTAACAGGGATACTACGGGATATTCCGCTCGAGTAAAAAGTTATAACACTATAGTGACACGAGCTGAAGGCGAGTTTGACGGTTTCACGAGAGCGGAATATGCAATCCTAAATGTGTTTTAGACTATACTTTTTCTACGATTTCAAAAAATACCTTAGAAAAATAATTTAATTGGGAGCAAGTGAGGTTGGATCGGTCTAAAAGTCGTTAAAAAACCCGTTTGGACCAATAAAAAAATTCAACTAATATATTTATCCATCGGAGGAAGAATCAGATTCTGCTGGTTCCTTGGCGTACATTATTTGGCTGTTCATTTTCTTCGTTAGTTCTGGATTAATTTTAAAATTATGGCATTTGCAAGTATTGGAAACAAGGCTTTTTTTGTAAGAAGTATTCCTTCTAAAGTATTCAACCGATTTCGAGCTTCGCATGCTTTATACCTAGAAAATGGTTAAATTTAACTTTTTCTGGTCAGGAAATATTACCGGTCCAATAATTTATAAAAAAACAATACGTTTAAGTGTATAGGTATCTCCACAACGGCTACATAAGCGATTTTAATTTTTCCTGCAAAGTAACGCTAATAATATTACTATTTAAAAAAAATTTTTGGAAGATTATATATTTTTAAGTTGAAAACGCCAAATGTACCAACGTGGCTAATCCACCGACTCTAGCAACTAAATATACGTCTATAGTCTTTTTATTCCTGTTATACAGCATGATTCACATTTTAAACCACCAAACATTTACATCCAATATTTAATTATAATTTATTTAACTCAATCCAAAACCTAGTAATTATTTCACAAAACTTCATAAACATCATAACACTTAACACTGACTAAAGTGTAACAATTGAGTAACGGTGTAACACTTTACACTAACAATATGTTATGGAGTTCAAATGTTCCTTAAAACAAATGTACAGAGATTTGTCGTCACAAGGCGTAGTGTGATTTGGAGAAATAGGTTAATTGTTTATATTGTCATAGTATTTAGGCTGTCAAAAATTGTGTTAATATATTTTTCGTGCGTGCACTATAAAATAAGTTCACTTTAAAGTAAAATATGGAGGAACTAAGAAGTAATTTTGATTTATTCACACAATTAAGATCGCGGTTGTTAGTTTAAGCGACTTTAAAATTTTACTGAGTATAACGGTAAAAAAAACTTAATTTGGATAATTTAAGTGAAACGGATAGGCCATAAGTTTGTATTTTATCATATCTTTAAACTCAAAAACCTTTTCTTAATTAAATTCTTCTGAATATTTTTAAATTACGGTACTCTGCTTGTGAATGATTTTAATATTTTTTGCGTACTCTTTGAAAGAATTTCGTTTTAGATATTGTTACCAATAAACATTTCCTATATATATCACATATACCATACTGTATTAAAACGCCTTGTGTATTAAGTAACTAGGCTTAATATTTCCTTTTGTAAACATCAAACGTTATTTAATGGATCAGTGTTTGGATTTGGATTGGATTGGATTTGTTGGGTGGAGGGTAGCCACATTGTGGCTACATGCACTTAGGCCACAGTTGGCCCTTTGTACTGCCCCCGAGATCCATTTCCCCATTTGTGTTTGCTCAAATTTTTAATCCAGCCATCCGAGTTTCCGAAAGAAATCTAGAAAGACGGCTGGAGAGATGGAGCTAATGTTGGTTGCATCAACCCATTCTTCTCCTAAAGTGGATTTTCTGAATTCGAGAAGAGCAGGACATTCACAAATAATGTGTATTACATTCTCTTCGCCCCAGTTACAGGCTCTGCAAAGAGGACTGTCTACTTTTCTTATCGTATGAAGATGTTTGTTTAGTCTACAGTGTCCCGTTATAATTCCGACAAGGTCGGAGAGGTTTTGACGAGATAGCTGTAGACTGTACCTGGCCAGCTTGTCAGATGGATTAGTGATAATATTTTTGGTCTGACGACATGAGCTTAGATTAACCCATCTTCTTAGTTGTTTTTCATGGGTTAGTTTTTTTATCTGGACTTTTAAGGTTGAGTTCGTAAGTGGCAGGACAGGTTCAGGGCCCACTGGCAGCTTTTCCGATCCCTGTCTTGCCAGTTCATCAGCCTTTTCATTTCCTTCATTACCATTATGTCCTTTAACCCATACTAGTTCTAGGACATTATTAATCGTTATCAGCTTCAAAGCAGCAATGCATTCCGCTACCAGTCCCGAGTCAACTATATTGTGACTCAAGGCCAGCAAGGAGGCCCTGCTATCTGAGGAGATTCTTATTGTTTTTCCATGTATTTGGAGCTCTATTACTTTACGAGCAGCCTCCAGTATGCCTGTGATTTCACACTGGAATATGGTCGCATAGACACCCAATGATATACTGAGGCGTATGGATGGGTTCTGACAATATACTCCAGCTCCAGAGCCTGAGTCGGTTCTGGATCCATCTGTAAAGATAGAAAGATCAGGCGAGGTATTTGGGTGTCCATTTATCCACACCTGATAGGGAGTATTAAAATTATAGCTCCGCACAATCTGGTCGCGCACTGCACTCAGAATAGGTGTCTGTCGGACATTCTTTTCCAGGATGCAGGTGTGACGTTTGCTAGAGATATTTTCTTTCCACATTTTAGTGGTCGAAAGCCTCAGAGATGATCTCAGTGCATCCTCCTCTACGAACAGATCCAAAGAGGGGATGTTCAGGATTGCTTCCATGGCTGCGGTTGGAGTTGTGCGCATGCTGCCTGTAACAGCTAGACATGCAAGCCGTTGCACATGCTCTATTTGTTTTGCTGCAGTAGTTTGTTTGATTTTGGGCCACCAAACGACAGATCCATAGCACAACATTGGTCGAATGACTGCCGTATATAACCGACAGTCCTTCTACACTGCCAGAAGGCCACTGAGGCCTTCTAAATTTTGTGCTTTAGATGACTACTCCAGTTAAGTTTGCTGTCTAGAATTATTCCCAAGTACTTGACTTGGTTTGTTAGTTCCAGACAGGTTCCAAATAACTTAGGCATTTTGAGGAAGCCAAGTAATTCCGTCTTTGCAGGATTTACAGAGAGGAAATTCCTATTACACCAGTTTTCAAGTATGTTTAGAGCTGTTTGCATTAGATCGCAAAGGGTGCTCTCAATTTTCCCCGTTAGCGTGATAGTGATGTCATCTGCGTAGCCAAAGGTGGTAAAACCATTGTTGTTGAGAGACTCTAGAAGATTGTCAACAACTAAGTTCCATAGAAGTGGCGAGAGTACTCCCCCTTGAGGGCAACCTTTGATTACCACTCCTTTGGTTGAGTCTCCATCGCCTACACTGACAGCTCTACATTGTAGCATATGTCCAATCCAAGTGCAGAGCATAGGATGAACACCGTGCTTTCTCAGAGCTGCTTCTATGGATTTGAAGGAGGCTTTATCAAATGCTCCTTCTATGTCTATGAATACGCCCAGGGTGGACATATTGTTGTCCATGGATCTTTCGATTCTGCGCACCACCGAATGGAGGGCGGATTCGGTAGATCTTCCTGGAAGGTATGCATGTTGGTTTGGATGCAAAGGGTTCGTTATTTGTATTGCATCTCTTATATGCCTATCACAGAGCCTTTCCAATGTTTTTAAAAGAACAGAGGAGAGGCTTATGGGTCTGTAGGCTTTAGGGGTGGTGTAATCCACTCGCCCTGGTTTAGGTATAAATACTACCTTAATATCCCTCCATGCATTTGATACATGTTTTAGGGATAGGCATGCCCTTAATATTCTTTCTAAAAGGGTGGACAGTGCCTCCAAGCCCCATTGTAGTAGGGCTGGAAATACGCCATCCCTTCCAGGTGAAGAAAAAGGCGTATCCCTTGGACCACCAAGCTGTTTTTGATTTACTGGAAGTTAATGTAATTGGACAGGACTGCTCATAAGATGCAATAATAATATTTTGCATGTCAAGAACAGCTCCGTCCAAAACTTCCCTGTCATTGAGTTCAGTCGGAATAAGCAGAGACCCCAGGCCCTCAGACAGTGTGCTTTTGTACAGCTCGATGTCTGTCCTTCTGGGGTTCCTATACCTGCTGTTTTCCGACTGAACAGTTTTTATTTTAAAAAGGATGTATCTGTGGTCGGACAAGGATATTTCACTAGACACTGTCCAATTTAAAATTCTGTTTGAAATATTAAAAGAGGCTAGCGTGAGATCAATAATTGATTGGCCCCTACTGGTTACAAATGTAGGTTCGCTGCCTCTGTTTAATATTTCTAGGTTAGTACTTACAAGGTACTCGTATAGGCACTTACCTCTGTTGTTGATGTCGGCACTTCCCCATGTTGAGTGATGGGCATTGGTGTCACATCCTATAATTATGTTAATTTTCCTACTTCTGCTGTACTCAACCACCGCTTCAAGTTCATTACTTGGAGGTGGAATT
Organism: Brassicogethes aeneus; assembly: GCA_921294245.1. Lineage (NCBI taxonomy): Eukaryota > Metazoa > Arthropoda > Insecta > Coleoptera > Nitidulidae > Brassicogethes > Brassicogethes aeneus. The sequence goes on from OV121137.1 coordinate 27,332,842, forward strand.
TCAGCATCGATTGGAAGATAACATGAAGCAATAATTACGTCTTCTTTTATATTGTTTGCTTCCCAGGATATTTGAATTACAGTGAGATCCCGGGTGCAAAACTGTAACAGAAGAATGGCGTTGAGTTTCCTAGGAACTAATATGCAGGTTCTAGGTGAATTATATGGGCTTCCTATATAGTTGTTATAGGAAGAGTTGTTGCTCAGGCCAGCAATCCTAGATTTTACAATCCAGGGTTCCTGTATTAAGCATATTTTATATTGCTTACTGCCAAGTTTGCGGCTTAGAAGACCAGTCGCCTCTCGACAGTGTTGCAAATTAATCTGGATGAACTCCAATTCAGAAGTAGACAGATCCATTTCAGAATCAAAGCTCACCCGATGAAGAGGGGCTTCTCAATAAGTCCTCCTCCATTGCCTCCATGGAGTCCCCCTGAGCGGGGTCCATCGAAGAAGGAGGGAGAATATTTAGAAGCCCCGATGTGGATGGAGCCTGCACAGTCGTCCCCACCGCTGCACCAAGGGCCGAGGGGGCCGATTGCGCAGCAGCAGTGGACGATCCTGCAGGTCCCATCTCATTTTTATCCTGGAAACGAGAGGACTCAGGATTGTGGATTTTAAGGTAAAGATGGGAAAGCTGGTAAGACAGCCTTCCATTCCTTGCCTTAAGAAGTTCGATCTCAGTTTCGGGAACGCCAAGGATTAGGAGTTTGCCTCCAGGTTGATCATCCTTGACCATAAACTGAGTCCAGGTATGGATGTTTGCCCAACGATTGTGTAATCTCAGGCGCCTCATTACCAAGTCCGCTTCATCCCTACAATCAGGAATCCACAGAGTGGCTTTGCGGAGCCTGGGAAGCTCACTTTCGCGAACAACTTTGAGTTTAGCACCTTCCCACAAAGGCGGAAAACTTTCAATCGTTTTCCGCAGCCACTCCAGGGTTGCAGAATCACAGCATGTGATATAGAAAATATCAAAGCGGTGGCTACAACCCCCAAAGTCTGGAGTGGGAACGGTGGCTGGGGGTTCAGCAAACAGGAAGTCATCCACCGCGCCAAGAAGTTTCGCTTTGACAAGATCGGCCCGTTCCTTGGACATTTTGCCAAGTGGGTCGGTGCTATCAATGATGGCGACCCTCAGATGCGCAGTAGCAACTTCGCTGTATGCTCTTTTGTTTTCAGTCTGATGAGGCCGCCTCTTCACCACGTTTGATGGCGAAGGGACGGACCCATCAGATCTGATTCGTTTTTTGCCCTTAGAAGGTACATCCCGGCGACGAGCTGGAGCTCTAGCCTGGTGATCCTTAGGGGCTATTTTTGAAGAAGGAGGTTTGAAAGAGGGATCAGTGCTTGCTGTCTCAGCTTTCTCAGGCCTTAGCATCGGACTAATTCCAGATTTGGAGGTGCTGGCTAGAGCCAGAGCCTCCATTCGGGCTTTCTTCCGACGCTTAATTTCAGCACCGCACTTGTTTTTAGGACGGCGGTGCGGTTTAGGAGCTTTCGAGCCTGGAGTGCCTAAGGGTAGTCCCGGCTCGGAAGGATTTGGGTTGACAGGGTCGCCCGAGGGCTCGCCCTGCCTAAGGAATGTCATAGTGCCCTCCCCAGAATCCGAGGGGCGGCCTGCCGAAGCAGGATGGGATTCCGCGACATTGTCGCTACCCATCTGGGGTATTTCCATCGTTTCTAATGACATTTCATGGGGGTTAGGAGTGTTTTTTTTTTTAAAGAGGTTTTCTCCTCTTTTAGAACACAGGTCATTTCTTCATATCAATGGGGTTGTGACGCATTTCTGCTACTCATCCCCAACGATATGGAGAAAAAGCCTGTGTACTGGCTACAGGCAGTGTGGGTTTGCCAGATTTTGAATCCCACAGCAGAAAAATATAATTTTCCGGCCTGGATCAGTGTTTATTTTAAACCTAAAAGATTCTCTTGTTTCACACTTTGGTGCTATGTCCACAAATTCCTATGCATCGATGCACTGCGCGTCCCAATTTTTATCGCTGTCATAACGAGCTGAGCAAGAAAAATAAATCGTACACCAAGTAAGTAATTCATAAACCTAAGAGACCGGTTCCAATGAACAAAAGAGTGTAAACTAATCGAGACAGAAAAAAACATAGGAACCTATAGATCCTACGTCGAAAACGCAATAATCGAACTAAACAGTCGTTACGAAAACATAACTGACAAAGACGGACAAACTAATGCGTACCCACTTGACGACGAGGAAGAAGGTCCCTACAGCTAACTAACAACTCCCCAACTTTAGTAATCCCAAATGTTTGGAGTAATACTAATTTTCTGGTCTAGGGGGATCCTGCGTCGTACATAGATTTGAGTCGGTGTAATTGTCCCCTAAACACCAAAATGCCTGTCCCCCCGTCCCCACCTCATTTTGTTACTACTGGGCGTATAGCAACGGCCCGGCGAAACCGGGAGAGGCTGTTCAAACTATTTGCATGTCGCTCTTGAGCCCCAAATATTGTACAGTACCGGACGCGGTGGACAATGTCCACTCGACATTCGTACCCAGCAATCACGGGTGAAGCCGTGCAGTAGACCTATTCCATAAAACGGACTTTTGGATAGCGCGTGCGTGAAAAGGCACGTCGTCTTTTTTTAATTATATAAAAGAGAAAGAGATACCACTCTTCTTCAGGCACGCGCTATCCAAAAGTCTGTTTTATGGGATAGGTCTATTGGTGCTGGCGAAAAAAAATAGGCCCAGGGTAACGGAGGCCTGTGCGGGGCTCAGGAGAGATGAGGCAATGGGGCCAGTTATACGACTCTTATACAAATCCTTATACTGAAATTATTTTTTTATCAAAATATTTTTCTTTTAAATTATGTTTTTTTTAAATTAATTTTTATTCGAATCAAATATTATTGATGACTGAAAATTTATTTGGTAAGGACGACGGGCGCATTTTATCAATACATGTTTACTGCAGCTTTTATGTCAAGTTGACATTTCAACCTGTCAACCATTCGGCAGTGAAATGTATGCTCTTCTATAATATGAGTTTTCTCCGCGTGGTCTATAATATAAAGAGTCTTTAATTAAGAGTAAAAGATCTTTGATCAAAGATGATGTTATTTCAAAAGATCCTGCTGTCATTTTTTTAAGGAAGTATTCTACAAAGCTTGTCATTTTATAATGGAGAGAAACACAAGGGCTCAAAGAATCCAGATAATTCAAATTTATTATCAAAATTACCTTTTCTTGCGACAAACGTTCCGTGCGTTACGCGAATTTTATGATATTCATCATCCACCAACTGAAGCCACCATATTAGTGGTGGTGTTCTTTGAAGATAAGCAAGGCAGAGCGTTGAAAGTCAACGGAGAAAGGTAGCGAACGGGGTTTCTTTTGGCCTCGATTGCAGAATATGGATCTGGAAAACATGTTTTTCCAACAGAATGGCGCCATTTGCCATACAGTACGTGAAACACTCGACTTGATAGCAGACAAATTTCCTGGGTATTTAATTTCACGTTACGGAGATATCAATTGGCCAGAGAAATCATGTGATCTTACTTCTTTGGATTTATTTCTATGGGGGTATGTGAAAATCCTGGTGTATACAAATGAGCCTCGAACTATTAAAGCACTCAAAGAAAATATCCGACACGTCATTGGCGAAATGCAACCCGATCTCTAGAAAGTAATCCAAAAAAACATAATGTAATAATATGTTCTTTAATCTAAAAGTAAAACAAAGTTTGTTCAATTCCACTTCAAAGATCTATCTCTCACCACACACATCGGGCATTTAGGTTTATGAAACTTTTCAACTCTGTGATTGGTAAGCTGAACTCCCGTTCAAAATCGGATATCGGAATGCCCATAGAAAAACTGTAATGTCGAAGTGCGGCAGGGAGTGAACATCTGTGTAAACATAACCAAACTGAAAGTATAAAATTAACCTTAAAAAATTGTGCCAGTAGTTTTCCACAATATACATGGTGAGTCGGGAGGAAAGTGAACTATTTCAAGGGTGTATTCTAAGCACGATAACAATTAAAAAACTTTAATATTGTTTTTCGATTTTTTTATTGTTTTCGAAATACAAGGTTTAGAATATTCATCTGTCATCTGTCAAGTTGACACCTGTCAAAGTGTTGCTTGATATTATAAGACACAATAATTAGAATAAGCTAAAGAAGTATCGCTAGTAGCGCCACCACTCGGCTGTTATCATCGTAACAAAAGTAGAACTTTTAATAATCAGCTGTCAAACGCTTAGGTTACAAACGAGATAATGATAAAAAGATCGAAAAAAAAACCGGGGATCGATTTGTTGTGTTGTTGAGTGTATTTCGAGAGGAAATCCTGGGTTGAGTTTTTACCGGTTTTCCAATAAACAGTGTTAATCTGAATGAAGAAATAAATTGCCTACAGTCTCTGTAAATATAAATTGTACATATTAGATACAATAAATACACATTTTAGTAGTCATTAACGTGAAAAGTGTAAACATTTCAATTCAGTAAAAATCGTCAAACAAATAAGTCGTCTAAATTTAAACAGCATTTAGCATTATTAAAAGCGTTGATTCAGAATTCTTTAAAGTCTTCACTTAACGGTAAAATACCATTATATATGAGACGCATATGTAAGCACATCTGTGTAGTGATCTGCGCGCACGCGTACCGTTTAAAGACGCACGCGTGCACTCACTGTGCGCGCATCGCACATTTTGCTATCTGGGTAATATTATGTTGTCATGAATTCGTAGGTACCTATATTTTGTTGTTTAATATGCAGTTGTCGGCGTTTTTTAGAGAACTTTAATATAAAAATGATTGATTTTAAGGTTATGTTATGCAAAAATTATTTTTTACTAATTTCTTAAAAATGTCCAAACTTAAATATAAATTGTATTAGGTAAAGTTATCATTAGTTAATTCTGCACCAACAAATGTACTTACCGAATTGGATCCTTTGACAAAACATGAAAATGCAACGATTTAGTTCTTGAATTTTATTTACAATAATTCACCATGATCCCTTTGATAAAATACACACACTAACGTAACTATATAAGCATTTAAGCGTTGAGTTTCTTAATCAATGATATAAGGAATAATCAATCGAAATCGAGTAGGTACTAAAAAAGTTTTTTAATTTTTTCCTTGCAACGTAAAACACAAATAACGTGCGCGATTTAGCTGTGCAATTGAACAAAATTTGTCGAGTAAGACTTCTGCCTTCCTCTCTTTTGTGAAAAAAATTTCCTATTTATTTAAAAATGATCGGTGCTTTAAATTTATTGTTGACAATTCTTAAATTCATGCAATGCATTCGTCCACCAGACGGCGCGCGCGTTGCGAAAACCCGATACTTATTTAGCGTATAGGTACTCTCTAAATTATTGTATATAATTAAAATTAAATAGGATTTTTTTCAAAACCTTGTAAAACAATCAAACAATGTAAAGGTTGTACCTAAATAGTGTAAACTTGCGTTTCAGGATTATTAGGAAGCTAATTCACATAAAGCTATGTAGGTATTGATGCTTTTGTTTGTAGGAAGAGGTTTTGAATACCATAATAATAATAATATTCAATATTGCTTATAGAAATATTTAAAACATTGTCTGTATGTAAGTAAATGAGTCATGAATACACAAAATTGTTGTATTGTTGCGCAGTGCAATTATTTATCTTTACCAAATGGTAGGTATAATTCAGATACATAATGTTTAATAATTTGAACTGAGGTAAACTTAAAATGTCCTTGATAACCGTGCATAATGAAAAGCAGCTAATGATATCCAACATTTATATAGGTACTCGTACAAACGATATTTGCCAAGTGTAATCAACGTATATTTGAAAATACCATTTTAATTAGGTATGTTCTAAAATACATAGATTGTAGGTACCTACCTTTGAAATTTACAATGTACTTATACAAGCATATATGCAATGTCTAGTTTAATATTAAATCCAGATTATCAAATAATTGCAATTATTTGTTTACATATTTTATTATGTATTTATTAAACAACTTTTATTTAAATTTTTCTTAAACTAATACTCGAAAAAGGTAAACATTGGTGATATATATTATCATAATATGATACATTAAATGCAAAACTCGGTTTTTGCAAATTTTTAAAAAATTTATATTTTATCCTATTTATGTATATTACTGCACTGCCTACAGCATACCTAAGTAACCAGATGTATAAGTTAATATTTGTAGAATAAAATACATTTAAAAACTTAACGCAGATGTAAAACTGGGTATTTGTTTCTTCCTGTCGGATGCAAAACTCGGTATTTGCCGTTAGAAATATTCCCTAAGTGTTACACTTTGCTGCTGAAGATGACAACATCGTTGGCGAAAAGTACTTTAGGCACTTTGTGTTTTGTTTTAGTGTTGGGAAATATTTGTAATATTTGTTTACCTTAATTAAGTTTAAGTTTAAACTAATAAATAAATAATATAATATGAGTCTATAAATTACGTAGGTATTAATTTAAGTATACTTATTTATTTAAGTATACTTAAGTAATATTTTGTCTCATTAAAATAAGATTATTCTACTTTGTGGTTTTTGAAACCTGATGCTTTTAATTTATAAGAATTATACGTATTTTACAGTGGCGACTCGTCAGAGGAGGAAAAGGAGGCTTATTTATAATTAAATTTTCAATCATAAAAATTATTACAATAATACTATTAAGTAATATTAACCGCGGCAGCACCCTACCACCAAATATAAGCGACCATCACGACGCGTATAACGCCAAAGAAGCATCGCTAGTGGCGCCACCACGTGGCCGTCATCTTAACAAAAGAGCAGCTTTTAATAAGAAGATGTCAAACGCGTATGTAACAAACTAGTATTTTTGAGAATGAGGCCGGAAAATGTTAAAAATATCGAAAAAACCATGGAACGATTTGTTGTGCTGTTGGGTGTTTTTCGAGAGGAAATCCGGGGTTATATTTTTACCGGTTTTACAATAAACGGTGGAAATTAATATTAAATACACATTTTATTAATGATTAACGTGAACATTGAAAACATTTAAATTCAGTAAAAATTATAAAGAAATAAGACTTAGTAGTCTAAATAAATGCAAACAGCGAAAACTTCATTATGAATTAGTAAAAGCGTTGATTGAAAAATTCTTCAGTCAACGGTAAAAGACTAAAAACCGGTATTATATTATGTATTATATCAGTGGCGGCTGGTGGATTTTGGTAAAACCATATCTCAGTTATTAGACATGGGACCCACATCAAATTTATATGAGTTTATAATGACATTATATAGACAAGTTCTGCGCAAGCAGAATTTAAATTAAAGTTTGCGAAAAAAAGTTAGTTTTTAAGTGCAACCCCCAGCCTCCTGCCCCTCCAAATTAAGATAATTCAAATTAAAGTGGTACAATATTTAATTCACTGAAGTTTATCGACAAATTTCAAATTTTATTAAAAAAATTCAAGAATTACAGGTTTTATACCATTTACTTATAATTTTTTTAAATTTAGTAAAAGAAATAATAAAAATTATAAATGGTATAAAAAACTTCAGTGAATTAAATATTGTACCACTTTAATTTGAATTATCTTAATTTGGAGGGGCAGGAGGCTCGGGGTTGCACTTAAAAACTAACTTTTTTTCGCAAACTTTAATTTAAATTCTGCTTGCGCAGAACTTGTCTATATAATGTCATTATAAACTCATATAAATTTGATGTGGGTCCCATGTCTAATAACTGAGATATGGGTGTGCCCAAAATCCACCAGCCGCCACTGTATTATATATAATATTATGTTGCCATGAATTTGTAGATATATTTTACATTTTACTATTTTAAAAAGCAGTTGTCAGCGTTAGCATTTAGAGGGTTCAAATAAAAAAAATGTTTGATTTTAAGATTATGTTTCAAACATAATGTTTGTATAACTAGTATTTTGTGTAAGATTTCTTAAAAACTTAAATATAAATTATATTAGGTAAAGTTATCATTAGTTAATTCTGCACCAAAAAATATACGTACCAAATTGGATCCTTTGGCAAAACATGAAAATGCGGATAAGTTTTTAAATTACATTTACAATTAAAAACAACAATAATTCACCATCTTCACTTGAATAAGTTGTAACTTAACTACAATATAATAAGCACATAAAGAATAATAAATCGAAAACGACTACTAAACCAAACAAAGTTTTTCAGTTTTTTACTTGCAACGCGAAACACAAACTTCCTCTTCAGTTGTGCTATCGAGCGCCACCAGATCGCGCGCGCGAAAACCCGATGCTTCTTTAACGTATTCAGCGATTGTATACAGTTTTGTGCCACTAGAATAGACATATCCTGGAAACAAATGTGTGTCGTTATATATCATGATATTACTTTTAGAAATCCGAAAGCATCGTTGACTATAGTTAATGATATATTGGCCTAAAATAATATGCCAATATAGGACCAACCTTGGATAAACATTGGCAAGATATATTAAATTATCATTTTATGCCAAAATAGGGCTAACATCGGCTAAATAAATCCAATATTGGCCCCAGATAAAATATTGGGCATAGACGCGTCCCATATAGGACCAATATTTTGTGCTACTGGGGTGGTTATGATGATTAAACCAAAAAAGTTAAAAAAGAAAAATTAGTCAGCCATTCCACGCTATAGCTACAAAAATTCCCGAGTATACTCGGGAATTTTTGTAGCGTCCGTTACAATAAAAAATTGTGAGTAAAACTACCGTAATTATTATGCTTATAAGTTTAAGCCTAATTATTACAAGCATAATAAACATGTTTGCAATATTAACTATTGTAACAGTATTTAATTTAATTACGGTAGCTTTTAATCACAATTTTTTATTTTAACGGACGCTTCAAAAATTCCCGAGTAGCGTGGAATGGCTGTAGTATAGAGGAAATAAATTAAAAAAGCTGCCACTAGAAAATTAATTTTTGTTCCTACTGGTACCTGATTCTTTCCAAAATATTGGGTTATTAAGCACATAATTATAAAGTTTTTTTTCTACTTGTTTACGGAATATGACCGTTCTAACCTCACTTTTTAATGTGGAATTACATATATTCCTTAAAGTGTTACAGAATATACCATTATAAGTTATTAATAAAAATTATGCCAAGGCCGGCACTGTAGATAAATAGTCTGAAAACATTTATATAATAATTTATTATATAAAGAAGTATTTTAAAGCTCGCTGTACAATAGCCCGGTAACGGGAACGGGAATCTGAACAGTAAAGGTGGGAGAGATTAAGAAACCACTGTTGATAGATAGTGTTTGCTGAGTCTCTCCCACCTTTACCGTTTAGGTTCCCATTCCCGTTCTGGTTACCGGGCTGTTGTGCAGCGGGCTTAAAGGCGGCTGTCCAATTACTCGGGAACGCAAACGAGAACGAAAACTTAAACGAAAACGATAAGATTCACAATTAACATAATTATTTCAAATCTTAGGTTAATATATTTTGGGGATATTTAATTTTATTGGTATTTTTAATAGATATATACGTACCATCATACTGCAGATGTTCGGCTATTAAAAGCCAACTATTTTCCTTTAATAATTTATCTTTGTACTCTTTAAACGAGAGATCGTACAGATGTGGGCACTTTTTTCCTAATAAAATAATTAATTCGTCGTTCATTTTCATTAATTTATTAACAGAAAACGTATTGATAAAACAAATAGCGCGAATGTCAGAAATAATTTGACAGATCAAACTCATTTTCTATTGGTTTCGATAATGCTGCGTTCCTATTGGCTACCGGGAACCAACTTTTTCGTTTTCGTTCGCGTTTCTCGTTTTTGTTACCGGAAATTTGTTGTGCATGTGTACCTACATTGACATATGTTTTTTTAATTTTTTTATTGTTACGTTTTTTTATTGTTATTTTCGTTTCCGTTCCCGTGTAATTGTGCAGCCGCCTTAAGACTATTTATCTACAGTACCGGCCTTGGCATGGTGCCTGGGCAAAATTTAGGCCCCTTAATTATAGTTAAATAAACATTTTTAATATTTTTCTATAATTGTTGGTGTTATGCTTTATAATTTGGTATTTCTTATTAATAAAGATAAAATTTAAAAACTAAAATGTTGTATTTTTTATACTTATGGTGTTAGTGCGCTATTTTTAGGTCTATTTACCCGGAAAAAAACTTCAAATATAGGTTTTTTAACGTTTGTATAAAAGCATAAAAAAGTCTCATCGATTTCCAAATCTAACTTTTCCATATAAACAAAAATTTCATATAAAATTTGAATTAAATATTATATATTTCAATTAGTAACGATCAATTACCACATCTTATTTCTTCTTCAAAAAATAAAAAAATACCGATACCGAATTTTGGTCTATGTGAATAAAAATATACATTAAAGTGATTAAGAAAAATTTGGCTAATACTTCTCATAAATACTCGTAGAAAAAATAAGTAAACTTAAGGAAGTAACAAGAATATATTTAGACATGTTTCTGATGTGTCCTGTCCATGGGCTTGGAATGGCCGTATAGTAACATTTATATTTAATTATAATTTTATAAAAATTTATCGGATTTACAAAATTTTCTTCATTTATCTTAATGTATTTGCATTAGCTGGTTGCTGGCGATCGTTTTTTTACGGACGAGAATATTTTTACGGTTAAACGATTTTACAGTCGCCAACTGACAAGGAAAAATTAGAAAAAGACCACTGTAAAAAAAAACTATTACTTTCAGCCATTTTCCAAATTTTGTGATGGTCTGGGCTAAAATCTATGCAACCGGAAAAACTCAATTCTGGAGTAGGAAACACTTCCTTGGTAAAAAATGAAGTTTACCTACATTCAGAAAACGATGGAAATTTATAATAGTGTGTTATACACATAACGTTGTTTTAATGTATGATTCTAAGTGGTAATTCAAACTCGCTTGATTTTAACCCTAACGACTATTGAGTAGGGTCAATCTTAAAGGCAGGTCTGAGACGTACATGGGATGAAATTACGTTGGAGCATTGTCAATTTTCAAAACCGTCTTAGCAAATAAATTAAGGCACCTGATGCACATTTTGAAAAACTGATGTAAATTTGTAATGAATATAAACGTCTTCATTTCATGAAAGTACATTTTTATTTACTAATAAAGCAATTTTATATATGCAGCTAAAATGTAAAAAAAATCCGGGAACTTAAGTTTCAAGTTGAAATTTTAATTATTATATTATTTTAGGTGCTTCAAAGCACAAAGATGAACATAATGAGAAAACTGAGGGGCGGAGGGCCATCGGCCCCCTCCGCGTCCACGTCGGACATATCGGATACGACATCATCGTCATCAACAGCACACAGCCAACTGGGACTGATGCATCTTAAAAAACTCTTCTCGGAGTACACCCATCCCACACACCAGCTAACTGATCAAGAGAGAGACGACAAGCTCTACAACATGTTGCCGCTATTTTGTAAAGTACGAAAGATATTTTTTTCCTATTCCTTTTATTAAGAAATATAATACGTATTTTCCTTTTATTAAGAAATATAATACCTATGTTTTGATAATTTCATAGAAGTTAATGACACACATATCTCGTCATGGTCAACTTTTAATCAAGAGATATACAAAAAAGTTATTATTTTTACATTTGCAAATGTTACGGAAATAGATAAAAACGTTTATCTCTAAAGGCAAATGCTGAAATTCTTATATAATTTTAGTAGATTATAATTATTACAGGGTGTCTCAAAATCACAGGACCAAACGAAAGAGGTCGATTTTTTGCGAAAATTTAAGTCAAAATTTCCTTTACCATTTTTTGGAATTCGCAAAATTGCAGAAGTAATTTAATTCTTTAAGACCGCCAAAGAGGGTGTCCTAAAATTGGTCAAGACAACTTTTTCTTTACCTACTATTTTTTCGAGTTCGCAAAATTGCAGGAGTTATTTAACTTTTAAGGCCGCAGAGTTTTAATTTATATTTTATCTGACATTTAATGTCAAGCAGCTGCCCACCGGTTGAAGTAAAGAAATGAAATTAAATGTACAATTTTTAATAAAGCAAATAAAAATAACACTTAAAAACAATGAAAAGTATGTTAAAAAAACTAAGTAAATGAAATAAATTATTAAATGGGCTTTGAACCTAAACCTTAAAACTGATGTTTCTTAGTAAACATTTTTAATGGGTTTAAAATTGTTTTTAAATAAATTATTAGGACCATTTAATTTTAATAAAAAATACTTTATATTTTCAATTTGGCCACTTTAAATATTAGAAATAGTTATAAAATATCCTCTAAAATCATTATTTAGAATGAATATGATAAATATACAAGGTGTCCCTGTACAAAATAATACCACATATTCCTGAGAACAAAATAATTTATTATAACTAAATTTACCTTTATACAAAAGTTGATAATAATCAAGATACAGGGTTTCAAGTTGAACATTCGTCTTCAAATTTATTAAATAACTTTGGAAAAAAACAACGTTTTGATAAACGGTTTTTTTCAGGACTGAAAAATTAAATTTCTTCAAAAAATAAATGTAGGTTGTAGAGAGGACTCTGCGACATTTTGCATACGTTTAAATGGTCACTTTTTTGCGCCTTAGTGTATTTACGTTTTAGTAAAAATATTACTTTTTTATCTTTAATGAAATAACCGTTTTCGACGTATGCATTTAAATTGTTAAGTGTACCCTTTTTAATGTAATTAATTTGTACTTAAAATAAATATTTAAAAAGGTAAAATTTCGAAAAACAATGACAAAGTTGGGCAGTAACTAAATTTATAGCGTCTCTTAACGTACTTTTTAATCGTAACCTAGTTTTTTTTACATTTTCTAATCACATTTTAAATGCAAATATCCCGATAACGGTTACTAGTAACCGTTATCGGGATATACTCAGACGACATTTAGAAAGTATACCATTATCACGTAATAAAGATAAAAAAGATATATTTTTATTAAAAACGTGAATACTACATTAAGGCACAAAAAAGATGTAACCATTTAAACGTAGGTATGCAAAGTGTTGCGAGAGTCCTCTCTACAACCTATATTGTTTCAGTCCTGAAAAAAAAAACCGTTTATTAAAACGTTGTTTTTTTCCAAAGTTATTTAATAAATTTGAAATCGAATGTTCAACTTGAAACCCAGTATCTTGATTATTATGTGTCGCAGACAGCGCCCTCTAAATTAATTTTTCAAGAAATTTAATTTTCCCGGCCTGAAAGAAACCCCAACAATTTTGTGCAAAAAAGTTATTTAATAAAATCGAAAACGAATTTTCAACTTTGACCCCTGTACCTTGTCCCAGGAAAATAGGCTAAAAGGAAAAAAACAATGAAAATAACAAAATTTATTCCCACTTGTGTTAATTAAGTTAATGTTGAAAATGTCCACCTGTATAAATATTATAAATAAAACATAAATTATTTAAATTCACATTCGTGTCCAATATACTTATTTAACAAATATAGATACTTTTATGGCTCGGATTCAAATAAAAAAAATAGATTGTTAAATTATGTTAAAACTGATTTTAATTGCAACTAAAAAATATTTGTATAAACTTTACAAGCGACCTGTAGTATTTTGTTGTTTACATGAATATAAAAAGTTCATCGCACCTACCATAGGTACCTAGGGCCTATTATAAAGTTTTAATAAGTAAAAGTCTTATTAAGTCTTATTAACTCTTCCAGAAGACTCCCAAATATTGCTATTATTCTGACTTAGTAAAACTTATTCAGACTTTTTCAGACTTAGTAAGTCTTATTCTGACTTTTACTGACTTAATAAGACTTATTCAGAGTTTTTAAGAGGAAGTAAGACTTTCAAAACTCTTACTTTTACTTATTTAAACTTTTTCAGAAAAAAAATTCCACAAGGGTAGGCATATTGGTTTTTTTAAACTAATTGTACAGTAATAAGCATTGACAAGTATTTAATTTCAAATGATAAATCTATGGGTACTTCTAAATAATGAAGAATAGAAATAAATTATACCAAAAATACACCTTTTTAATAAGAAAGTATTAGTTAATTGACAAATATTATGAATTACATTAAGAAAATCAGAAAATGTAATGGGTTAATCCTCGAGGGTAAAGAGCCGGGTAACGGATCCGTTACCTGGCTCTTGTTATGGCTTGTTTAAAATAAACATTTAATTAAAATATAAAACAAAAATATTCAAACATAATTACCTGACCAGGTACATGTGGAAGGTACCCACATGGCCGCCAACACCAATCTTAATTTATTCAAAGATATATTAGAGCTCGAGTCTGTCAGACACAACGCTATTAAGTGCCACAACGCTATTAGAGTTCCACCAATCTAACAATATATGTTTTCTATGAATTAAAACTAGCGGCAGGTAACACGTAGTTGGAACGCCAACATTTTATTTATTGTAGTATTATTTAGCAGTTGTTTACTTTATTTTTTGCAAAACAAGAGACGCCTAAAAAAATTGGGATGAAATTACAAAAAGTGAAACACTTTTAGTAATTTCATCCACAGTCAATTTTTTTATCGTCATCTTGTTTTACAAAAAATAAAGTTAACAACTGATAAAGTATAGAGGTGTAATAAAGTTGAATTTGTTAATCAATTAAAGTTGCAATGTACCAACAATATGTAATGGGCATTGTGCAAACAAACAGCAACGCAAAAATATGCCAATCAATATAAATAAATAGCATGTTGTGGCATAGCGTGCACAAATTGGTGGTAATTGCTAAAACAAGTTCTAATAAATTCTGACAAATTTAAATTCTTTGGTACTGTTAAACTTTATCATACATTTATAGTGGATTTAACCGCTAATGTAATAACCACAAATACTTAAGATAAAGGAACTTAATTAATTAAAAAAAGAATATTTTATTAAGTAGAAAAACAAGGTATAATAAGTATACATTAGGGTGATCCAAAAAATGGGTTGCAGGGCACCTAAAAAAGCTTATCTGCGTATGAGCTGTTACTATTAAGAATAATATCCTCCAATTTTCCATTTTCACATTAGTCCGATAAAAAACATTTTGAATCTCGCTAATAAATGAATATAAAGCCAAGCCCAATATTTATTTTAAAAGGAAATTAAATCTACAAAATATTTTTGTTTTTTCGTAAACCTATCCATTCAAAAGATATATTAGGTCAAAGTTTGAAAAGTTTTGAAAAAAAATTAAGGTACCCAGCAAGTCAAATAAAAGAAATGGTTGATTTTTAGAATCACCCTTGAAAAAGGACAACTGGTGATATGTTAAAAAAATAATTAAAATATTCCCCAAACACAAAGTGCTTTGTTTTGGTGTTGGGGAATATTTATATTATTTCTTATGAAGCTTATAAGCTATAGGTAACTCTAAAGGAAATTAAAAATAAGATTTCGCATTAAAGGACTTTGCAAAAAGTTAATTAAGTTTTTAATTCCTAAGTTTTAGAAACTTCCTTACAGCTCAGACTTAATATTTATCCTTCGATTGATGCAAAAAGCTAATTAATGCACATGTCTAAAACTTAACTATTAGGTACATCATCAAAAAGTTTTTAATATTAAAAAACTAATTGCGCTTTAGACAATATGATAACATTAAATAGGTAGGTAGTAGTTGATAATGAACTTTTGTAAGGTATTAAATTAAATGTAATTTGCCCAGCTTTAAATAATATACATATACTTTTTTAGGTATTTGGTTCTAGTCCAACATGTGATATGAACGAAAAGTTCTGGGACATACTGGCATTCTGTCACCAAGTGTCAATGCTTATGGTGTGCGAAATACGAAAAAGGGCGTCGAATCAAAGCACAGAGGCGGCAAGTTGTGCCATAGCAAAGTTCTTGGAAATTGAAAATTGCGAAGAATCAAGCAACGGTTGGATGTTACTGTCAACGTTAAATTTATTGGCTGCTGGCGATGCCACACTGATTCAAGTTATGGCAGAGGTGGCTGTTCCGTCAACGCTGGTCAAGTGTTTGTATTTGTTTTTCGATTTGCCAGAAATGTCCGAACAGGAGGCCAACTGTAAGGATTCTAATAGCGATTTTACGCCTAGAGAAAGAAGAATCCTGCTACAGAAAATTTTTGTACAAGTATGATTTAATTTGAAAATCATTCAGTTATTATACTTTTCTTCTTGTAGCTCTTGGTAAGGTTGTGCAATCATAGAATTCCCGCTGAAGAACTAGCAAGAAAAGACGATTTAACTTTGCTTTTTTCTGCAATAACATCTTGGTGTCCTGCGCACAACGTAATGTGGCGAAAAAGTGCTGCAGAAGTTTTAATGACATTGTCAAGGCATGGCCTCACGCCACCAGTTGTTGGATATATTCATTGTAATATATTAAATGTCTCCAACATTTATAAACATGACATATTTTGTTGTTTTAGCTAAAACTTGTGTGGCTGTATGTATAGATAATATGAAAAGAGTACCTGAATTAGCCCCTTTAGAACTGGTGGAAATGTTTGTGACAGTATTTTGTTTTCTAAAAGATTCTAGTGAAGTTTCATCTACTTTGCTTGATGATTTTCGTCAAGCACAGGGTTATCCATTTCTTTCCGAATTTTTACTAAAGTAAAGTAAAACACCTTCAATTTCAATAAATTAATTAAACATTTTTAGATTGGAATCCGAAAAGTCTAACGAAGCCCACGAATCCATACGAAATTTAGTATTAATGGTTACCTCTCTTTGCATGTGTGGTTATTTAGAAATGAAACCCTCTCAGGCATCAACTGGATCCTTATTTCAAATGCAGGGATTTGTGCTACCTCAACCTTCAGGCAGGGGAACCAGTGTTAGAAATATACAAGCATTTCATGTAAGTTTAAAAAAATATTATCTCAATTAACTTTATATTATTATATATTTCTAGGTTTTACAAAGCACTTTTCTTAAATCAAACTCGTCTCTCCTATGCTGCACAATCCTCGATGCTATTTCAAGCATTTACCATTCAGACAATGCCAATTATTTTATACTTGAAAGTCACAATACACTAAGCCAATTTACTGAAAAGATCCACCACAAGTCTTCTGAGATTCAACAAAAGTTGTTTGAACTAATCGAATTTCTAGTTTTTCAATTAAACTTCGTTCCTTGCAAGGAACTAATATCCATGTCAATTTTTCTAAAAACCCACAGTCTTAATTACGTTGAATGCAGTATTTTGTGTATGAATAGTTTGATACATATTCTTAAACATAACGTTATGTTTAAAGATGTGTACAGAGAAGTTGGCATGTTGGAAGTTTTTGTTACCTGCTTAAATCGCTACGAAAATTTTTTGGATGAAAAGAAAGTTGCTAATTCCAAAGGACAACATTATGTAATGTCGCCTGGACAAGAAACCCTCGGAAGTTTAATTTTGGATGCGTTGACTCTCCTTTTACCGAATAATGGAGCCAACGCTACTGTTCTTAGAGAGTGTGGAGGTGCTAAATGTGTCCAGGATCTGGTTCTGTATCCAGAATGCCGAAATGCAGCTCTGGGCATTATAAAAGAATTGGCGTTAACTACCGGAGGAGACGATGATATGGCGCATTTGCTGAACACTTTACATCAAGCATCATCCACAGAACTATCAGTAAAAATCGATATTTTGGAAGCTTTAAAACAATGTCTAAAGGAATCTCATAGAACAAGAACTGTATTTAGAAAAGTTAACGGGTTTGTCTATGTTACAAGTGTTTTGGTAGCTCTCGAGGGTAAATTTAGTCAAAAAGTAACAAACCCGGAAGTTATAAATCTTCTGTGTATTGTATTGCAAACAATATGTACCGCAATGCGATTCGAACCAGCCAATGCCAAATTTTTTTATCATGAAATTTGTAAAACTAGCCTTTGCGATACGCTTAGGCTTCTTGGATGTTTTACAACCGAGAAAATTTTAAAACTAAGTGAAAGTGATTTTGAAACGCCGTCGAACAAACTGCAAGAAAAATATCAGAAGATTTTTACTGGTTCTCCGCATAATATAGCGTAATAAATTAAGTTTTTTCCTAAACTATTTTTAATTTTGTAATTTTAGTTTTACAGAAGAAATTTCGCCCGCTCTGACTTATGCAACAGTGGTTTATAAACTGTTGTATGATTTGGCACTAGATTTGTTTGATAAACCAAATTCAGGAGCAAATATTTTTCTAATTAAGTCCCCACCTTTATCTAGAGAAAATAGTGAACATTATGTAAGTTACTTTATTTTTTTTATGTTATTTGATATTCAATTATATAAATTTTAGGGTAATAATGCCGCAGAAGGCAGAAGAAGTAATGTAAACTCTTTAAATTTAAACCCACCAACTCCAGATCCCATAATAGTTCACCCAGGAGTTGTAGTTTGTATGCTTCAACTACTACCTTGCATACAAGTATGTGTAATTCATTAATGATATGATACATTTAACACATCAATTTTAGGATGATAACTACGAAACGTTTTTAAGTTTGCAACTATTTTTGGCCGAGATTATAAAGTCCTTAGTGCGAAGTGAACGCAACCAGCAACTGATGTGTGACAGAGACTTCGTCGGTTATCTACTGTCCATCGGTTCAGCCCCTTTACAGAACGAAAATCACCCTTTACACGGGCCTTTGCAATACATGCTAGAAAGACTTGCTGCTCAAGCTTTAGAACCTACCGATCTAAGACAGTTTCTAAGATTAGGCAATCCACTTTGTTGCATACCCTTGGAGTCAGACGAACCTGGAGGAGGCGCAGTACCTCTAACAAGGATAAAAACGTTGGTCTCAATGACAACCCCGAAAGATTTTAGAGCACAATCTTCCTGCACTCTTCCTCCTTTTGTCGAATTCGACATGTCTGCCGAGGGTTTTGGTTGTTTGTATCTGCCGAGTATAGCGCCACAATCACCTTCCACGCCAAGTGTTGTTTCCACGGTGGACAGTAGCGTTTTGGGTGGAATAGGATCAGGAGACAGACTGTTTCCACCTCAGACTGGGCTAAGTTACTCCACGTGGGTTTGTGTCGATAAGTTTTCGGACCCCAGATCGGATCCTCACTGCGTTAGGCTGCTCACTCTAGTCAGAAATTTTAACAGCCAACGCGAAGATCATTTGGTTTGCCTGTCTGTAGTTTTATCGGCCAGGGATAAGGCTATTATTGTATCCACTCAAGAAACACATATCCCTAACCGTAAGTTTATTATTATTGTATTTATATAATGAGGTTAGGACATGATATCGAAAATCAGTCTTAAACCACTTCTATTATAGAGATTAGTCACTAAAAATATCCAAACCATTGTAAAAAAAACTAAAATAAAAAATTACTGAAAATCTCACTAGCGTGACGTCACGAATCGTCGGACGTTACAAATAGTATCGGGACTCACGAAACTTTTTGTAAGGTCCGACCGAACCTGATTTTTTTTGTCTAGGCCAAGACCAAGACCGAGAACAAAATAAATTATCGGCCGAGACCAAGATCGCGACATGACCAAGAATACAAAAAATCGGGAAAATATACAAAAATGTAAAATTCGATAAATAATCGTTTAATAGTAACTTAAATTTGTCAATGACAATTATATTGTCTATTTAAATAACGTATAGACAGGCGATGCGAGGTCCATCCCTTTCAAAAATATTTCTCTGCTCGATAGATTTAATGCAGGTAAAATTTACAGTGTGAACTCAGATTAGTTGAATATATAACATCAGTTTCTAGGTCATGTTCATATTCTTTAAGGTATTTAAATTGTTTGAGTAAAGTACATACTGGAGGTGCAAATTTTAAATTTAACATAATTTTAAGAATTTTATACTAAAACACGGTGCATGTTAATGGTTGGTTATAAACAAGTAACGAAATTGGTTATGTTCGTATTTTTATTTTTGCGTATACTTCCTTTGTAAGTCTTGACACGAATGTTACACCAATAGTATCGTGACGTCACGCGCTTTCCTTGGAGGTCATCGAAACGTTTAAAATATTGCGTTTTTTCAAAACGCTGTAGCGTTCTTAAAAATGGTTTGAGAAACGTAGGAAAACATTTTTAATGACAAACTCGTATACGTATATTTTTATTAAAAATTTGGAATCTACATATATATATGTAGATTCCAAATTTTTAATAAAAATTGCATGTTTCAACCCCCTTATATGAAAATATTGTGGTGTTTGCAGATGTAGGTGATTGGGAACCTGAAGGCTCTGGAGATAACGGGGCTCGGGTGTGGTGCCCAGATATTCTTCAAGAAGGACAGTGGCATCATATCGTTGTAGTCTTGAATAGGGCGGTATTAAAAAATTCATCTTTTTCACTATACCTTGACGGTCAGCAAATTCATGGTCAGAAAATGCACTACATATCGCAAAATCCTGGTGGTGCGTCAGCTAATTTAAACGTTGCCTCCTCCGTTTACGGGTTTATAGGAACCCCTCCCTCTTGGAGAAGATATTCCAGATTATGTTGGAAACAGGGTCCGTGTCATTTGTTCGAAGAAGTTCTAACACCTGTGATAGTCTCAAAGATGTACAGTCTGGGGCCGCATTATATGGGATCTTTTCTTGCCCCAAATCTAAATACGGAAATTAGTCAAATGGTTACAGAAGAAAAAGTTGTTTTTGGCCTAAACGCCAAGGCTGTATCGCAATTAACTTTAAACAAGATACGCAAGGTTTATAGTAGAATTGATAATAAATCAATTGCAAAACAATTAGGTATGTCCAGTCATGAAAGTGCAACGCCCATAAGAATATTACACAATTCGTCTGGGCATTTAGCTGGTTCAGCAAGAACCCTAGGGGGAGTCGTTATTGGATACTTGGGAGTGCGTGTGTTTTGTCCAAGGCCTGTTGCCACAATTATAGACACTGTTGGAGGGTGTTCGGTTCTATTGGGTGTTATCGCCATGGCGCAAGATGTGGAAAGTCTTTATGCAGGCGTTAAAGCGTTAGTGTGCGTGGTGAGAAGCAACAAAGTAGCCCAAGCAGAAATGGATAGAAAACGAGGATACCAAACTTTGGCCATGTTGTTAAGGAGAAAAAGAACTCTACTTAATTCTCATATCTTACATTTAGCATTTAGCCTTGTTGGAACAGTCGATAGCGGACGAGAATCCTCAGCCATTCCAAATAAAACAGCTTTTCAGGATCTTTTGTGCGACCTTGAGGTATGGCATGAAGCCCCAGGCGAATTGCTACGTTCCCATCTCGAACACCTTTACGAATTAGCGGCCGAATCAAGCGAGAAGAAAAATAATTTATGGATAATGCGGGAACTTCAGTTAGTCGAGAAACTTTTGCATATAACTGTCGAAATAAGGCATTCAGCAACCCGACATATTTTATTCAGTCTTCTTTCTGTTTTGCTTGGTGGTCAACCCAGACAAAATGATCTGCTTCTTTTCGGTCAGTTTCTGGTATCTACCTTGCCTGCGGCATCAAATATAAATGAAAAACTATTGAATTTACGTGAAGGAGATAGCGAGAGAGAAGGTGAAGGAGAACATATTCTTTTAAGAAACAGATGTCTGCAATTATTACACTCCATGGTTTTTTCCAGTAGAAATACTGTTGGGGACGAAATATCAAGAACACTAGGTTTTGATTGGCTACTACTTTTTATGCAACAAAATATACATTCTTCTACAGTATTATGGGCGGTCAGGATATTGGTTGCCATTTGTTCTAGTCCTACTTTAATGTTAAGGTAAATGTTTTTTATATTATAATTAAATTATTAATGTTAATTTTTTATATGTTAGATTCAGGGAAGGCAGTATCAACGGTGGATGGCTAAGGTACACTGAACAGGTTACTCACAATAAAATGGCAGTTGTTTTGGGTTGTCAAATGAACAGTACCCATGGCAACGATATGAAATCTGAAGCTCTAAATATATCAGGATTTCAGTACTTGGGTTGGTTACTGCCGTCGCATTTAGAAATACCTGAAATTTACTATTTGCTCACAGCTATGATGATGGGACAGCCAGCAAAACTATTGCCCGCAGAAACTAAGTTTGATCTAGATACCCTTTGGGCTTTTTTGTGGGGCAGCTCTATAAATAATCAACCGATAAATAGCGTATCACCGAAAATAAATTTATGCCCTGAGGCAGTCGTAGTTTTGTTGGGCATGGCTCGAGCTATGTTGCACTCGGAACAGAATACTTTACCGAATTGGTTGCATAATCATACAATATCAATAGTTCAAGTTTTGTTTCAATTGTATCACAATATGCCTGAAATTATGCCCATATTTATGTCTGCTGAAGTTCTAACGGCATTGGCCAGTGTTCTGTTTCCCCCTCACTTAACTTCAATGGACAGTACTGACAGTAGTGGCGCTTCAACCCCTGCATGCGAAGAAAATGAAGGCCTGATGATGGTTACCCATCAAATGGAAGAAGAAAACCTAACACAACACCCAGCTAGACAATTTATTATCGATTTTATTCGTGTGATTGTGGTGGATTCTTTAAGCTTGGCAAACACTGGTAAAACATCGCCAGTGATTGACCTGGCATTGGATGCATTCCCTGAAAACTCCACATCATCTCAACAAACGTGTTATCAAACTGAAATTCTAGTCACATTAATGGATCACTTGTTGGCCGCTGACATGCTTGTGGGGGATCAAGCGGCCATTCCCATAGTGCCATTAAACAATGCTCATATTCAACACGTGGCGCCCAATGTTTTCTACTTGACGGCGAGAATTGTTGATAAATTATGGCAGGGATCGCTTACTAAAGATCCGCACGAAGTTTTCGATTTTATAGTGAAATTGATCGGGCAGGCTAAAAGGAGAACAGGAAATTTATCCTTGGAATGCCTTTACCACTGCTTAAATCGCAGCATATTGTATTTGCTAAGCCGACCTACGGATTCTATAGCCGATCAGATGTCTGTTTTAGAGGCGCTACATAAACTCACAACCAACAGGTTGATAGTTTTTGGTGCTGGAAACCACGAATTAGACTTCATTGGTTGTCTTACTTATTGTCTACTTCAACTTACAGCCGATATGAAGATAATGTTGGATTCCAACATGAGAACAACTTGGCACGTGAATCCAAGCAGCGATTTGGAATCGAGAGATGAACACTTAAATACTCACCAGGGAAGGAACCTTATGGCCGGTGCAGCCTTACGCGTATGGGAGGAGTTGTACGTGTGCAAAAAACCAGCTATTGAAGAGGCGTTTAAGGTCACCTTTGCAGCTCCAACAAGCTCTAAAGCACCAGATTTGGCAACGGTTCGAGACCAAGTGTTTGAAGCGGCTACCAAGCTGTGGTTAAATTATGTCGATGGTGAAAGGAAGGCCAGTTACCGAGTACCTTGGGAGTTACACAACCAAATTCAATCTAAAATTCATAAAGTTACAGGGGGATTAACCAGATTAGCCAGTAGAACAAAAGTGAGAAAAGATGACACCATGCGACCAAAGATTAGGATTGGTAAAAAACAGGCTTTAACGTGGATGATTACGCACGTAAACATTTTAAAGTAAGTTAAGAAAAATTTAAATAAGTAAAGAAACTAATTAATTTATAACTTTCAGAGAGCTAGTCGATATGCGTAGACAACAACATTTAAACACAACCCAACACACACAACGCTATGTTCATCAAGAATGGTTGCAGACTGAAAATGAACTGACCAGGGAACGCGGACTTTGGGGACCTCCATTACCATGTCATTTGGATAAATGGATGTTAGATATGACTGAAGGGCCCCACCGAATGCGCAAAAAGGCCATGAAAAACGAATTATTCTATTCACACTATCCTTATAGACCTGATCATGAAAAAGGGTTGCTCAAATATAAAGTAAAACAAAATATTGCATAATGAAAATAATAATACGAATAACAAAAATTTTAGGTAGCTACAAGTTATCACAGCAAAAACCACTTCCAAGCCCATCAAAAAAGGCAGTTATGCGGAGTAAGTGAAATGAGTACACACGAACCTCTGGAAAGAAGTGATAGTATTGCGGATGAGCCTTCGCCATTACCCATAACTGCCTTGCCTTCCTTAGCAAGACTTAAGTCTGAACCAGAGGATCAACAAGAAGAAAACGATGTTGAAGAAGAACAACAAACACCTCAACCGGACAATCAAACTCTCTTGAGATTATTAGAAGATAACGAAAAAGTAAATATTTTACAATTGTATTAATATTATTGATTAAACTTTCTTTTTAGATTACATATATGTTTAGATGTGCCAGAATACAGGGTTTAGATACCACTGAGGGCCTTTTATTATTTGGCCATGAACACTGCTACGTAGTGGATGGTTTTACTTTACTTAAAAATCGCGAAATAAGAGATATAGAAAGTGTTCCTACAAATAACACAAACGAATACGAGCCAATTTTGCCCAATCCTGGATCGCCAAGAAGATCAAGGGCAATGAGACAATGTTCTAGATTTGCTTACGACGATATAAGAGAAGTCCACAAACGGCGATACCTTCTGCAGCCTATGGCTTTGGAGGTATTCTCTGGAGATGGCAGAAACTATTTGCTTGCTTTTCCAAGAAAAGTGCGAAATAAAGTTTATCAACGATTTATGGCTACAGCTACTGGTATTGCAGATAGTGCTCAACAATCGGTTGCTGGTCAGAAAAAAACAGCTAATGTGGAACAAGCTACGAGTTTACTGAGCAATCTTATTGGCGAAACGAGCGTCACTCAGAGATGGGTGGTAAGTAAATAATAAATTTGTATGGTGGTTAGGATTTAAATAACATATTTTTTAGAGAGGAGAAATATCGAATTTTCAGTACCTGATGTACCTAAATACTCTTGCTGGTAGGTCTTACAATGATCTCATGCAATATCCAGTGTTTCCTTGGATTTTATCAGATTATGATTCTGAGGAGTTGGATTTAACCGATCCCAGCACTTTTAGAGATTTTACAAGACCCATGGGAGCACAAAGTCCGGACAGACTGGAGCAATTTAAAAAGAGATTCAAGGTAACATTTAAGTCTATTCATTCTAACTTCCAACTCCCCATAACACAAAAACATTAATTCTCAGTGATATTAGGTTGAATACATTGATAGTCCAACATATCAGTTTTGCAAAATAACACATAATATTTTGTTAACCATAGGAATGGGATGATCCACACGGTGAAACCCCACCCTACCATTACGGAACCCATTATTCCAGCGCTATGATAGTATGTTCATATTTGGTGAGAATGGAACCATTTACTCAACATTTTCTGAGACTGCAAGGCGGGCATTTCGATCTGGCCGATCGTATGTTTCATTCCGTCAAAGAAGCATGGTTTTCTGCTTCAAAGCACAACATGGCCGATGTTAAAGAACTCATACCTGAATTTTTCTATCTTCCGGAATTTTTGGACAACTCAAACATGTTTGATTTTGGCGCTAAGCAAAGCGGAGTAGCGCTAGGCGATGTCGTGTTGCCACCGTGGGCTAAACAAGACACCAGAGAGTTTATTAGGGTGCATCGAATGGCTTTGGAGTGCGATTATGTATCACAGAATCTTCATCATTGGATTGATTTAATTTTTGGCTACAAGCAACAAGGCCAGTCTGCTGTGGATGCCGTTAATGTTTTCCATCATTTGTTCTACGAAGGAAACGTTGATATTTACAAGTAAGAGAGCTTATAGACTAAGCAATAAAAATAATACCACCTTAATTTAATAGAGGTTCATATATCCAATTAAAAAATAGTAACATTTTGGTGTGGTACTTTATTTTTATTGATTAGGGCATATTATGATAATATTTTTTAGTATTGATGATCCTTTGAAGAAAAATGCAACCATTGGATTTATTAATAATTTTGGACAAATTCCCAAACAACTGTTTAAAAAGCCACACCCCAGCAAAAGAATGGGCGGAAACAATAATCGTTCTTCTGTAATTGATACTGGTGCACTAGTTCAAGCGTTTACTTTGCCTCAACCGGAAAAACTATTCTTCCATCATTTAGATAACTTAAAACCATCACTTCAACCTATAAAAGAAGTCAAAGGTCCGGTCGGTCAAATTTTGCACGTGGATAAAGCAGTATTAGCTGTCGAACAAAATAAAGTTCTTATGCCGCCCCAGTTTAACAAATATGTTGCCTGGGGCTTTGCTGACCATTCCTTGCGAATAGGGAATTACGACAGTGATAAGGCAGTATTTGTATCTGAGAGCGTGATTCAAAATCACGGCGAAATATTGGCCTGTGTATGTCCGTCTCCGAAATTCATCATCACAGCTGGCAACAGCTCGGTGGTGACTGTATGGGAATACGAGGCGAGGAAAAAATCTCTCAGCATAAAACACAGTTTATATGCTCATACGGAAGCCGTAACGTGCTTGGCATCCAGCCCTGCTTACAACGTTATAGTATCTGGATCTCGTGATTGCAGCGCTATTATTTGGGATTTATCTCGGGGAGTTTTCGTAAGGCAGCTACGTGGTCATGCTGGACCCGTAGCTGCGGTGGCAGTTAACGATTTAACTGGCGATATTGCCACTTGCGCAGCTACTTGGCTACACGTTTGGAGCATAAATGGAGACGAGCTGGCCAGTGTGAATACTTGCGTGGGAAGAGCCGATAGGATGCAACAAATTTTATGCGTGGCATTTTCTCAAACGCACGAATGGGATTCCACCAATGTTATCATGACAGGATCTACAGACGGTGTTACAAGAGTAAGTTATTTTTTATTTTAACAAATTGTATGTTCTATCGTTGTATAAGATTGTAAAGTCTTATTAAATGAGTAAGCAACTTAAGTTAAACTATCTTTTATATCCAACCAGTTATAACAATTTACAATTACATTAAAAACGTACATCAGTAGCGCATTAGAGAAAACATGTGTTTTTTATTATATTTTATTCTGTACGCTACTGACTGGAACTTTTGCTGAATAAGTAGGTCGAACAGTGTCAGTTTTGCTTTATTAAAGAATGAACCTACTTACATAATTATTATGTAAACAATAACAATAAATGTATTTTAAAGATTTCTCTGTTAAAATTGTGTTTTAACATTCTACCGGCCAGGGGGTGGTAATGGTCTGCGTAGAGGTTGAAGTTCTATCGTACGTTTCTCTTTATCATGAGTTGTCTTTGCCTCTGGGGAGTTCTTCTGGAGGTGGGTCCGTCTGCATTGTATGAAGTGTAAGAAGACCTTGATTGAGATTCCTAAACCGACGACAAGAACCATTCTTGTGATTGTACTTGTTATCAAGGAGTGGTGGTGGACTTTCTTCCAGATGGTGGATTGTAATTTCTCGGAAAGGTCGATTTCTGCATGTCATCATGATCATCACTATTTCTTATGACGGGCTTAATAGGTTTCCAGTCTGGGTGGATATGTGGTTTAAGCTCGTTCAGTTCTTCTACTGTTGATTTCGAGTACGATGCTATTACCGGGATTGTTGTGATCCGCCTAGGAGTTAGAATGTTCTGCGACGTTTTTATTAAGCATTCTTGATTTATTAGGATAATTGGAGTGCTTGATATAATGACATCTTCCTTTTCGCCGTAGCAATGTATGTAGATACGTTATTCCTTTCCAGATATCACAATCCAGGCGTTGGGCATTTACAATTCTTTCCAGGTCATTCCAAACATGCTTCTTTGTAATGTTTTGCATTTTGTGGGGTTTAATCGTTAAAAGATTAGTTGGCGAGGTTTGGATGCTAGAGTTGTTTTCAATACGTAATGACACGGGAGTGATCATAAGCAAGGTGACGTTACTCATCCAAACTAACAGGAACTGACTGTAGAAATGCAAGTATTCGATTATCAAAGTTGTCTTGACTATTGAATGGTTTATTAAGTGTTTATAAAAATTACCCCTATAGGGGTAATTTTTTCCGGGCATTTGTTAGAATTTTGTTTACATGAGATGGTGGAAGCAAACAATGTAAGCTGCCACGACGGGAACGGACATCTAACAAGCAATTGTGTCTTCTAAGGCAATCCGTAGCGACAGTGTTTGCTACTTGATATGCGCTCATTAGATGAATGTTAAGTTTGTTTGTATCGCGATATCGATCGTGGCAAACCAGTTGTCCATCATTTTTACTTATTGCAGTCCTTGACTGATTGTTTGGCAAAACTCTTCCAACCGTTGGTTTATCCTCGCTTCAGTTTCATTGACTATGGCTAGTGATGATACCATGACTTTAGTTTAGCGATTGATGGCTTGAATTATTTTCTCTTGATTTTTATGTAGATTCTCAATGTCTTCGTACACTTCGTTATTGTCCACAAACACTGATGTCATTAGTTTTCTAAGCAATCCTCTCCTTTTACGACTTTTGTTATCTTCGATAGTGGTTTGGATTACATGTATTTCTTCTACTAAGTTACTAAGATGGTTTGTCAATGTTGTGCATTGCACAGTATTTGTGAATCTTTTGGCTTTGATCCACATATTTTTAAGTTCACTTGTGGCGCTCAGAACTGTGTCGATTTCTTCCTTTAGCCTTGCTCTTGCGTATCGTGTTTTAACCTCTTTCTACCCTAGCAAATCCTAGATGCTCTACGTAGAAACCAGGGTTTAGGGATGACACGTTAAATTGTGTAGAGGGACACCCTTGGGCAGCCACACTCATTGCTAACACAATAGTTAGAAGTGTCTTTGCTAAGTTTCTTTTTGCTTGTCATGTCAAAAAATAGATAGCAATGGCTGAATGTTATTTTAGATGTGGTCAATTGACTATGTTCAAGTCCCAGATGAAGATACAAAAGAGACCAAATCCAACGAACCTGTAAAACACGCACCAATTCATCACAGATTGATCAAACAAATCAATATTTCCATTGAATCTACGGGATTGATGAAATCAGGTTCAGAGAGTAGTTTATCCGAGGACAATAATCATAGCAGATCTCCTATCGACAAACAACGTTCAGATGAAATACCAAGCACCAAAGAGTGGAGAAGTGAACTGCAAGAAGAAAAAGAAACTTGTAGCGATACCGAGGAGCAAGTGTTGGTTGCTCCGATTCCTGCTGTTAGAAGAAGGCGGTCCAGAGTTCATGCAGGGTTTAGAAAAAGTGAAGGTATAAGGAAAAATTATTTTATAGTTACAGGGTTGTTTTAAGTTTTAGTTTTAGGCGGCAACAGCGCAGACAATACTAGTTTAGATGTGGACGATAATGCTGCTATGAGAACCAGTAAATCCGATACAAGCCTAACAGATTCTTTTGTGATGGTTTCTGATGCCAAAAAGAAAGTTAACACCTTGAATGCTTTAAGACCAGGTAAATATGAATAACAACAAACATTTTTTTTTAAATTAAACTTATTTTTTAAAGGGTTTAAATGGCAAAGACAATTGGTATTCAGAAGCAAGCTCACAATGCATACTGCATTTGACAGAAAAGACAATGCAGAACCAGCTTCCATTACAGCATTAGCAGTCTCAAAGTAAGTAATTTACGTAAATCCGACACATACTCTTCTTCCAATTATTTTAATTCTAAAGTTTTTTTACCCATGAGCAAGGCTTGAAATAAAATGCGTTCAATGAAATTTTACATGCCTACATTATTGATTTTTTAAATTTGATGAAAAGCTTGGCAAAAGAGTTTGATACAAACTGTCAGCAAATACATATGAATGGGTAAAAAGCAAAAGGTACAAGTGCATTTTAACATGAACATAAGTTAAGTACAGAATTGGTTGTCCAAATTTTTTTAAACATCTTGTTATAACGCAGAACTCGGCATGATTAATGCAAACAACAATTTTTAAACAAGTATCCAGATTTTTGTATATAGCAAAAACTATAAAAGTTAATAACTCCACTTCTCTTTTTTGCACTTTTACCCTTTTGCTTCTTACCCCTTCACATGACAACCATGTTAGATTTTGCTGGATGCCTTATTTTAAAACCCATAAAAACCGTTCTTGGATGTAAAAGGGTCTAAAAGCTGGTAGCAAGAAATCTGGCAAAAATAAAATAACAACTTTCAATAGGGTACCTTTTAAAATTCTTAATCTTATTTAAAAAAAAGCATATGATTCTGCCGATTTGACATTTGCACTGAACAGAAGGGGAATACATTGTTGGGAAAAGCTTTAATTTTAATAGGAATTATTTAAGATTTTACTTTTTTATTGCCAAAACGGTAAATTTAAAAGATTAAGCTTTGAAAAAAATTACAAAAATAATAATTTTAACATACAATTGCCAATTTTAAATTACAGAAAAATTTACTAGGGAAAGGAATAAGTTAAGTTAAATTACAGAGAAAGTTACTGGGAAAAGGGACATTTTGAGTTTTGTCAATAATTTTTAATATGAAGTTTAGGAAATTATAATCAAACTGAAGTTAAATTACATAGAAAGTTACAGGAAAAAGTGACAGAAGGGGATTTTGCCAATCATTTTAGAACATTATAATCAAACTTAAGTTTTACTGAAATTATTTGTAAAAGTGTCTGATGCCTTACAAAATCATATATTAAATTCTATGGAAACTTTTCAAATGGAGATACTACCTTAAACTGTACTTGTGTGCAATAAACCATGTTTTTGTATGCGCCCTTATGTCGGTGTGCAAATCGGGAACCTGACTTACACTGCACCCTGTAGATTGTCAACTTACATACTAAAACGATAGGAAATTATAATATTACGTTTTGAAATTAAAATGCTGTGGGGAAGTTATTGATTAAAATAAAAATATGCCCTTATATAATAGGGTGGGCCGATTATAATATTTTTCAAATATCAAATTGTGCAATGGTGGAAAAGTTGTGCATTTATAAGGACAGAAAAATATTATATATATTTAAACTGCCGCAAGGCCTTGAAAGATCTTAATGTAATTTAGTATCGTTATAAATACGAAAAAAATTATCTGAGAGAAAATAGGGTTATTAAAAGTTTTGAATGATAAATATTTATTAAAAAAAAAACAAAAATAAAAATGAATTTATCATCAACACAAATTTAATTCAATTTATAATCCTGTTTTACCTGCCATTTTTCACAAACACCCAAAAACCACAAACAGATACTACTTGTAAAAATTTCTATTATTCAACTAATTGACGATGTCAAAATATTATAATTTATATAAACAGTGAAGCCTAGACTGTCCTACGTCAAACACGAAAATCCTAAAAAATATTTATTCACCATTTTACGCCGTCTCTCCAATAATTGCAATTATTGCAAAATTTAAAATTTATAGTTTGACTTCGTACAGTTCAAATAATAATAATAATAATAATTTATTATTCACAGAATTAAGGAAAAGATAGTCTCTATTGTTTTTTAAAGTAGAAACCTGTCATGTTTATGTTTGATATACATTTAATTTATCTTTTTGACCTGTCATATTTACCATTTTCTGTTGTACAATATTTGTACAATATATAATAACAGAAAATGGTAAATATGACAGGTCAAAAAGATAAATTAAATGTATATCAAACATAAACATGACAGGTTTCTACTTTAAAAAACAATAGAGACTATCTTTTCCTTAAATTCTTCTATGGTGTAACAGCATGCAGACTGCAAAAAAGATTTTATGATTTTTTTAAATTCATTAAAGGGTTTTTCTCTTAAACCATTTGGCAAATTATTATAGAGGCGAGTTCCTACGAAGTAAGGAGACTTTTCATATTTTGCATGCCAATGCATTTCAATGGGGATTTTTTCTTTAGATCTGGTGCTGTAGTGACACTTATTTTTATTCATTAGTTCCATT
Source organism: Brassicogethes aeneus (assembly GCA_921294245.1). NCBI lineage: Eukaryota > Metazoa > Arthropoda > Insecta > Coleoptera > Nitidulidae > Brassicogethes > Brassicogethes aeneus. The sequence continues at coordinate 27,364,559 of OV121137.1, forward strand.
TTATTGTTATGTACCAGACAAAGACAAAAAAATATTTAAGGAAAATATTCACAACTTTTCCGCTTATGAATAATTTTAATTTTTTTAAAAATTACTTTTAAATTTTTAGAGGCGTCACGGCAGTTCAATTTTGCAAAAAATGTTTACTTTCCTATTTCACAACTTTTTCTTAAATGCAGAATTTAATATTTTTAAATTTTAGAAGTTAAATATAAAATCGGACCACCCTATTATATAAGTACATAATATTTTTCCCCAAGCAATTCTTAAATAAGAATTATTTTGTACGCAGGGATCACAGAAGCGTATTCGTGGGCGACACTAGGGGCAGAGTGTTTTCTTGGAGCGTGTGCGACGTACCGGGTCGCGCTGCCGACCATTGGCTCAAGGACGAAGGGGCTGACGTTTGCCACAGTTGCGCGATAAAGTTTACAATCTACGAGCGACGTCATCACTGTCGAAACTGCGGCCAAGTGTTTTGCTCGCGATGCAGCAAATTCGAAAGCGAGATATCGCGACTGCGCATACTCAAGCCGGTGCGCGTTTGTCAGAAGTGCTACGCGACGCTAAAATCAAACTAGTCGCACAAAATATCCCAAGAGTGTTTGTTATTTATCTAATGTTAATTATGAATAGAGATTTATATAAGTTGGGACAACCATATGCGAGATGAGACAATATTTTGTATACAAGATTTAGGTCATTTTAAATTTTGCAAAGGAATATTTACTATACATCTGTATTTTAGTATGAATATGATGGAGCAAAAGTCTCATCTCTATTTATTGTTTCGTAATTTTCTACTGTAGCCATTAAGTTGTCCTGCTTTAGAATTGTGTATAAAATAAAAAAATATCTGTATTAATAATTGTTACCAGGTAGAGGCAACGATAATAATGCATAATGATAGCATAGTAGATAATAGTAATAAATAAATGTTTATAGAAATCCACTGTAAATTTAGTACAGTATTATCAAGAATACTTTTAACATTGAATGTGTTGTTATATTTTTAATTGTTTATATAATTTTTTATCTAATTTATTGTAATATTTTGTTTTATATACCTTTTTTTATTATACCTATTAATTTTTGTGATATATATTTAATTAAATTTAATTATTTTATCTTAAATTGAAATTGTTGTTCTTAGCGCTACCCTATTATTTAATAACAGCAATATAATATTGAAGTACAATAATATTTGTTGCCTGTAAAAGATAGAAATTCATACTGTGTACAAAAAGAAAGCTTGTGCAATAAGAGGCATTATCTCCCTTATTATTTTTATATTTAATCAAGGACCGAAAAATTAAGTGGACCATTTTAAGACTTTCCCATTTTAATTATTAAATTTCTCCAATATTAACATTTTAGGGAAAAGTATAGTCAAAATGTTTCATTTAAAGATGGGTGTGCATGAGCATCTGTAGACAATATATACATGTGCATTGTAATGCATTCCAAAAAGTATATTTCCGTATATTTTGTAAATGTATGTGATATTGTAGGATATAGTTTTTAGAAAGTGTATATATATCCACTGTCCTCAATAATTATACAAATAAAATTATACCCCTATAGCCCTACAGTTTTTTATTTTTTAATATACTATGTATATTGGGCAGATAAAGTATAGCATAGTAAAAGGAACACTATGTGCAAATGGTAAACACTCAATTTTTTTTGTTTCTTTAAGAAACTTTCTTGACCCATTACTGGTAATATTTATAAGAAAGAATTAAACCTTCACCACGGCAGAGTTTTTGTTTTGAGTGCGTTCCACCAACTCAAATACCTACAGACAGCTCATCGGTGTCGGACAACTTGGTGTAGTGGAACATATTGAAAACAAAATACTACCTGAGCTTATATACTGCGCTGGTAAGCCAATAGAGGCGAGATTTAAGAACATCACGTGATCCACACCGTCTAACGACGTAGCCTTTACCACAATCGGTACATACTAGGCAACCAAGAATGCACGACAAATTTCACAGATACTAATATGGCCTAAAGGAATCTAGAATTAGCCCAACCGGGCTATACATTAAGGTAAACATTCAATTTTCTTAGTTTCTTCATAAAACTTTCCATAAACTACGTGTCTCCTTTGGGGGGGGGTTACTGAAAAGTACACAACATGTCTCAATTGGAACTCCCCATTAATGGGGGTTGCCACGTTTTTGTAAGTATTTTTTATTTTTTTTTCAACAATTTATGTATTTGCTTGTATATAATTAAAGTCTCCAATGTAAACAAAATAAAATAAAATCCAATACAAATTATACTTATAGATAGACTTAAATAATTTAGGAAATTGGTAATTATACTTACCTTTGTCCCGAATTTGGCCACTTTATTAATTAAACATCGTCAAGGTCACATCTGTTTAACAACGGTTTTCAGACGTTCCATAGGTCCACTGAACAATATTTTAAGGAAGCATGCTTTCTTAAAAAATTATTCACAAAGAACCACATTGGAGGAAGAAAAAGTTCAAGGAAGCAGCGGTTATGCACCAGAACCTTAAATGCTTTAGTAAGCCTTCAGTGGATATAAGAAACGTCTAAAAACCGTTGTTAAACAGATGTGATCTTGTAATGAAACGATGATATATACGTCAACCTGGATGCTTCCACTTGTACCTAGGTGCATTTGGCTTGATTATAAAAATACCTGTAGCTACTTAACTTATTCACTATTTATCTGAAGACGGAAACGTCCTGTTTAAAAACTACCAAGTCCAAAACCTTACTTTTATTCAACAAACATTATTTGTCTACAACCTTCAACCAAACCAACTTATTACAATTTCTCTTAAGTCTATTCAAATCCAAGCTGGACTAAACAAAAACGCCCAGACGCGTGATAACTCGTTTCTATTGGTCGATTCTGATGGTGTGACTCGGATTGTGAGCTCTTATTGGTCGATTCGGAGGATTGTGTTTACATTTAGTCCAGCTTTAGCGTAATTGGCGATTTTTAGCATTATGCTAATATTATAAAATACTGGTTTTTATATATGTATATATCAGTAAATTAATAAATTTTACTACAGCAAGTCTTATTTACGAGCGGGTCTAAGACTTCAATTTAAAGTACAACATTACTCGCAGATACTTCTACAATCTCAATACAAGGACAGGATAATGCACTTAACTGTGTATAATCGAAAAAAGAATCTCCATCATTTCCCTTAAGCTTCAAACAACTTGTGATTATGATTTTATAAATATTGTAGCTATCGGCGATTACACTAACAGCATTGGATTAGTGTAATCCAATGCTGTAAATGTAATCGATAATAGATGCATTATTTACAAAATCACTACACTAATCATTACACTGTGTAATTTACACAAATATCATTACATTAAAAGCAGTTGTCTACATTTTCTTTTCCGTTTTTAGCCAAAATTGAGTGGCAGAGAAAATTTCTGCAAGTGAGAAAATCCCCAAAATTCGCATAATCAAAATTAAAAGGAAACATAGCTCACTAAATAATAAAACATCTTACACGTGTGTTGACTCCACACAAATTTTAATTAAAAAAAGTGGGTTTACAACGGTGTAAAACCCATTGAATTAAGAATGTTGACATAAAATAATCATTTTAAGGATGTTAGGGAGGTACTTGGGGTTTACACCAGTGTAGGACCACAGGTGCACTTTAAAATACATTTTATAAAGTGAAATTAAAATAAAACATTTTTAGGATGACCTTACCTAACTAGGTATTTCATGAGGTGTTTTAGAATTTAAATTAATAGATGAAGGTTAAGTATTTATAATAAATTAAATACATATGGGTATAGGTATACATATATGTATATATTTTTAATAAAAAATTCTATAAAATTAATAAATTACATCAAACCTTCAATATCAGAACCTATGCTTATAGACGTATTTTCTTGTGTGTCTCTATTTAAGTACATTCCAAAAGAAATTTTTCCTTTTAATTCTCTGGATAATGAAGCTAATGGTTCTTTGGAAATATCCCCAGTTGATTGGTCTATGCAAATCATTTGACACCTTGTGCATTCCTTTCCAGACTAAAATATTATTTTTTCATTTACAATGTATTTTTTTAAACCTGAATTTTAGGTGAACAAAAGTAAATAGCTTTGTTCGCGGAGCCCATCCATGACTAGTTCCGTATCTGTATAGGGTAAATAATCACGAACCATGGTACGCATGCGCGATTCGGAACCGATCAAGAATTAACAAATCTCCGCGAACGCGTTTCTAACCGCAACCATCAGTCAGCTGTTTTGTGACAAAACTTTTTGGGGAATCTCCTTCCTGATAATTATAGTATTCAGAATTGCTAAATCGCTCTGCTAAATCATCAACAATCTCTTTGATAACTCGAAAATGCTCCCTAAATAGCTGATCATCGAACATGGAAACAATTTCTTTAAAATATGCAGTATTTTTAGGAACTTCAATTAAATCTAAATTATTTTCTAAATCTTCATCACTGGATGATAGATGATCACTAAAGTGACCAGATTCTGTCAAAAAAAATCGGGACATTTTGTATGAATTTACCTTAATTACAAAATTGACACAATGATACAATGCAAATTGTAAATTTGATGTTACTTAATTATTGTTGATTGTGACATTTTTGTATTTAAGGTTAGTTTACACAAAATGTCCCGTTTTTTTTTGACAGAATCTGGTCACTTTAATGATCACTCATCTATAAAATAAGCAAGGAAATGAACAATGCAAGTAAAAAATAAGTATTTCAACTTACGTTTTCGTTTAACAATTTAATTAAAAACAATATAGAACATATAACCTAAAATAAACTTTAAACAATAATGAACAATACGCATGTCTGACAGCTAGTACATGCTAAAATCCTCGGATCGTTTTGACTTGTCAGTAATTAGTTCGAAACTGGTCCCGAAGGCTCCGCGAACGAGTGATCAAATGTCAAATGTTGCCGATTTTTACACCGCGAACGCTAAAATTGCCAGTGCGCATGCGCAGTTGTCGCGGATTGATCACGGATGAGCTCCGCGAACAAAGCTATTATTGTTTGGCTGCGTCATACAAATATTTTGGGCAGGTTAAAAATTTAAAAAAAAAACCTTCCTGAGGGGATCCGAAAATACAAAAAATACGTGTACAACGAAAAGACATGGATACTTAATTTAACCTGAGTGCTTAAAATATTAGATTTAAATAGTCTGTCATAAAATAGGCAATATGGTTAATAAGAACTTTTTTATAAAATAATATTTTCCCACCTCGTAAAAGGTTTGTATTGACCAGCCAAATATTCTGTACATTACCATAAATTTAATATTATCAATTAAAAATTCCTTGTAGTTTTTTTCTTGAAAGGCGTGTTTAAAATCAACCACAAAATTAGCTCTAAATCTATGAATGGTACTATCTATATCTTCAGAAAAATGTTCGTTTGGTACTTTATCTCTTAACCATTTAATACTTGCAGAGTTTATAAGCAAAAATTGAGCTTTATTTGCTAAAGATAACTGATAATCTGAAAAATAACTAAAAATTATACCAGAAAATTTTAAAGACGTTGTGATAAAACCTTGTTTTGAAGTTCTTGTATTTATTTCTTCTATTACTGAGCATTGCCGAAGAAGTCTTAAATCTGGTGTGTTTAAAACTTCCTGCAACCATTGAGAAACTGTTTCACCACAATCCCAACCCTGTATTTTATTACCACACACTTTGCTTTGGCACAAGTATGCATTATTTTTAATATTTTTACTAACATTATTCTCCAACAGCATCTCTATACTTTTATGTCCTGAAATAAAATAATTTTACAATTATTTATAATAAAATAATACTTTACTTTACCCTTAAAATGCAGAGTCATTATGTTTTTATTCAGATCTATAACTGGTTTAATCATACACATTTTTTTTATTTGTTTTTGAGTTATGGCAACTCCAGAGGAGTTAACAATCATCCATTGCCTATCATACTTTAAACCAGTAGCTGTTAATTCCCAATTATCATTCACCGAACAAGCTCCACACGATTTAATAGGAAACAGGAATATTTTTTTTAATACTCCTTTGTTGTCTAATAAATTATTTTGCGTTTTTCCTGATGTAATATTGAATAATATAATAGGCTCTTGTTTAATTGTACTATTTTCTTTTACACAAGTACCATTTTTAATAAGGTTAAACTTTTTTTCATAAGAACTTTTCAAAACTTCATATGTATCAGGTATTTTAATAACAATCGGTTCAGATACAAAACAATTTTTAATCATACCCAAAAATTTATCAGCATGTTCTTTAGTAGAATAATAACCAAAAGATATTCTAACAGCCCCCGTTGGGTACCCATTTATTAAATCGTGTTGGTCACCACAAATATGACCAGCTTCAAAATGCTTTTTGACTTCCTCAACGGACAAATTAAGGTATTTTTGACAAGCACCCGGATTGCAAACACAACCGGTTCTAAGATAAATTCCATTTAAGTTTGCAAAGTGTAAAACCTAGATTAAAGTAAATATGAATTATAAAATATAGGGTGTTCCTAAATGATATGGTAATAAGGATTCTAGAAGTTCTAAAATGGTTTCAATTTGTGATAGTTTTTATGATTTTCAAATAGGTATCTTATTACGTTTTATTAAATTTTGGAGTACGGCTCACTATAAAAATTTTCCATATAGCCACCATTATCCGTTTGTTTTTTAGCACACACAACCCTGTCTATATCCCTACGAATTTTTTATTCTGCCAGGTATGACGGTCTTGGTTAAGATAAAGCAAATTGAGTAAGTTGTACTTATTTTTATGTTCTTAAAAGAAAAATGTTTTGTATGTTTTGCTTGCCAAAGATTTTTTTATAATAAACGAAATCAATTAAACAAATTTATTGCAACCCTATCAGCTCTAAATCTAAGAAGGATGGAATGGAAAGAATTTACCCAAGGCATCTAGCCCCTAGATGAAGTTAACATGGTGGACATATGTAAAAAGTTTTTGTTAAAAAATACAAACTTTAAATTATCAAATTATTATAACAAATTATTATTTTTATTTTTGAACCGTATAATAGAAATTATTAAAAATTGTTAAAATAAAATTCCTTTAATAAATAAAATTAATAAAGTTAAAAGATTATTCCTGCCCCTGGGATACCTTCAATGAATAATTTAAAACGTAAAATCCACGAAAGCAAGGAAAAGGAGCGCCCTTTATTTTATAATTTAAATATAGACTATCATAATTTTCGAGGCCTAGAAGTTGTTTAATTTAAAAAAGAATATTGTTTGTTTACTTTTAATGTAATAATTTTAAATAAAACAGTATTTTTAAAATTATTGTGGAAAAATGTATTATTGATTTACAAAAAAAATCATTGAATTTTTAAGAATGCACTGCTGAAAAGTTTCTTATAAAAAATAAAGCAGGGCTGTCCTAAAAGACATCTCTCTGCAAAGAGTTGTTCATAAAAAATAAACAAGTGCATATTTTTTATAAAATTTATGTTATCTCCTACATAGGAACTTTGTTTAAAAAAAATGTTATAAAAATCCGACCCTTGGTAAATTCAGGGTCCACTTTAGGAAGCCTTACCCAGCTGTATTTTTTCCATACTTCTTGTACACCTCATAAGCTCATAAAAAACTTAAACACCAGATATCAAAAAAGAATGTATTTTTATATAAACCTTTCTTCTTACCTCCTTTTGTATTAGCAAATCATTAAAGAACATCATTTACTTATTTACACTTAAACTTTATTTACCTCTGAATATCCAATATATTCTCCAGTGCACCTTAGTAAATTAAAGTTGATAATACCACCCTGAGTGCTCTCATGCTCAAAAATTGTACTGTGATATAATTTTGCCAAAGGTTGACCATTAGAGTGATGCATTACCAATAAATTTTTATACACATACTGTGCTAAGGAAAAAGTATGGGAAGATATTAATTCCCAACTTAAATTTAGTCTTTTAAATGTCTCAAAACCATGTCTTATAGCCAAGATAGACAAATACGGTAAAGTGCCGGCTTCAAATCTAAAGTTTTTATTAATGTAATATAAAAAAATCATATGATTATAAATAACAAACCTTTCATGTAAATTTACTCTGGGAATCATAACATTTTTGGAGCTTAATGCCATTAAAACTGTTCCTCCTCCTAAATACTTGAAATTTAAGAATTTTTCAGCAGATGTATGTACAAGTAGTGCCCCTAAACCAGTAGGAAAGCCAAACATTTTATAAAAAGACATTGGCACAAAATCTGGTTTGTATTTTGATAAATCAAATTTATTCGTACTTAAAAATGTTGCACAATCAAGCAAAACTAACCAATCCTTAGGATTACTATTTGTAATGTTATTTAAAGCACCAGATTTAACACTTTGGATCCACTCCAAAGGGTATTTGGTTCCACAAAAGTTTGACTGTGCTGGGTATACAAAAAGACAGTTGTATTCATGTTTATTTTCTATTTTAAATTCGGTATTTGAAAAAATATTGAAAGCTTCAGAATCATTAATTTCTATGCTTTTTTTAACATATGCTCTCATACCCAAAACAGATGTGTGATTATTTTGTAAATGAGCAAGTAAACCATTTTCTTCATAGTTAAAATGCTCTGCCACCAATTTTATTGATTGTGTAGCCCCTGATGTGAAAATTACAGAGTATTCGTCAGAATTAGTGTTGAAGTGCTGTAAAATCCTATAAAAATATATTTGTTATAAACTAAGTAAGATCATACTACTTCAATTTTTTAAAACTTTTTTGATTGGAAAGTAAATTTTAATGTTTTTTATAAGTTTTAAGTATTATGTAGCCTAGGCTGATCCACTAAAAATTAAAGATTAACAAAAATAATTTTCTAATAACATTGTCACTTTTTTGCACTGAGGTTTTATAACTCGCCTGCCGCTTGTCATAAAATTTCCGCATACGTGCAAAAAAGTGTCTATTTATATTCTTGTGGCACTATTTCTGGTTATTGTACAGGAAAAGTTTCAAAAGCATCCCATTTTTGTCAAGCTTAGATCCACTTACAGTTTTAGTGTATAATTATAATTTGGAAATTTGCTTTAAGTCCAATACCTGAAATTGGATTTTTTTTTGGGTAATTTAACTTTTACACTTTAATTACACTGCCTGAGTTTATAGCCCAATTTTTACCCATGCAAAATCATAAGTTATGAGTTTGAGCCCTTAAATGTGTAACAAATAGTTACATTATTATGCAAGGTAGTAGGTACAATTAAAAAGCACCTATTGTCTCAAAGTCTTAACCCGTAACTGGTGAAGTGGGGTTTCTCAAACCACACCCATCTAAGAATCTTTACCACGTATTAAATAATGGTGCGAGGCTCGCTACCCCCTGTGTAGCTTTCGGTCAGTAGTCCTTCAGTACTCTACCGGTGTCAAAAAAACCCGATATTTTACTTGGTGTACGATATTACGATTTTTGTACGAATTGGGGTTTGCGTAACCCCCCCTTACCGGTTTTTTTTACTAGGGTTTACTAGAAATACGATTTTGTTAAAACTTTATTCCTTTGTATGTTTGTAAGGAATTTTAGAAATGTCTTTCGCTATTTTGTAGTTTTTTTATTCTATATTTTCAGTTTGATTACTATGAGGCGCCATATGTTTAAATTGTTCAAATTTTTTTAGTTTGAAAAGTCCCTGCCTGTTCATGATTTTTGTTTGTGTATGTATGGTGTGTTGAATTAATAAAGTATTCGAATTTAAAAAAATCATCATTTGCACACGTATTTTTTAGATAACGAAGGTTGATTTGTAAATTATACGGCTGTAATTACAGTGGTTCATCGATATTATTAATGATAGGTAGGTATTTAAATTAATTATAACTACACAAACAAAAATCATGAACAGGCAGCGCCATCGCTCGGGGACTTTTCAAACTAAAAAAAATTTATATCGAACTTTGCATGGTGCTAAATTCAATATATGCAGGGTGTTTCATAATATATGCGCAGGACTTCAGGATGTGATAGCTCATCCAAAAAGATGTAAAAAGTCGCTATTAACTTACCCTCTAAAATGCACAAAACGATTTTTTTTCTAAAATTTCAACACCCTGTATCTCGAAAATTGTGCATTTTAGAGGGTAAGTTAATAGCGACTTTTTTCATCTTTTTGGATGAGCTATCACATCCTGAAGTCCTGCGCATATATTATGAAACACCCTGTATATATATATTTTTGAATTTTTATTTTTGAGGGGTACCCACACCTGGGAATCCCTGGACATTTTAGAGGGGGAATACCATAGGAATACATAGGAATACAATAAAATATAATGGGAATACATGGGAATCCCTGGACGTTTTCCCTTTGGGTGGTTGACCCCTCGGTATCAACTTATATAAAACTTATATTTTAAAATATATATACTTAAGCAAAATTGTAGTAAATTTTACTTATATATTATTTTTTCTTCAAAACATTTTATATACCTATCGAATGAAATAATTATGGAACATATGGCGCCTCATAGATTACTTATAGCAATTTAAAATAGGTTTTGTGGAGTCCCACAGTAAAATTAAATTATTACTATTTTTTTTTATTTTTGTTAAAGTATGTATGCATTATAATCAATAAAGGTTAAGTACCCAAAATTAAATAACATACGCGTTTTTTATTTTGATTTCGTAGAATCGCCGTTTTCATTTGGGGTTTGGTAAACCCCACCTCACCAGTTGTGTAACAAAAAAGTGACTTCACCAGTTAAGGGTTAATTCTCCCTAAATGTGTGACATACTTTATGGATGACCCCTTTTAGTGTTTTTTTAAATGTTTTTGTCAAAAAAGTGTTTACCTATTGACCCATGCAACAAAGATTATTTTAGCTCAAAAAATCGTGTTCGTTATTTTATTAGCGTCAGCTCACTCATAACCTTCTAATTAAGACATTTCGTCACCTGAGAATTACAGTGTTATATCTGCATTTTTTTTTAAATTGAGGTTAGTCTTGTTTTAAGTCTTAAAGATGCATATTGTTCTATCTTTATTAGGGTGTGCCATTTTTAAGCAACTTTTTTTTTCAAATAAAAAACAGGCTAAAAACTTTCAGGAAAAAGAAAAATTTGAGCTCTTAATATTAACATTAAGTGGTGCCTGTTTCTAACTTTCCATTTTTCATTTAAATTTTAATTAATTATTTTTTTTTCTTTTTTCTTATTTCTGTAGCTTGACATTTGAGCATTGTAAAAACGAACTGAAAAATTATTTTGGTAGGAAATTGAATGCTCTACAAAAAAGTGTCAATATATTTTTTCATAGAGTGAGCCGTTCTGAAGGTATTCAAACTTAAAGTTGCCTTTAACATTTCGAATCGCGGCACGTTAGCGTGCCTCTAGTCACTGGGTAATCCGAACGGTAATATACCGACTGAGCCGATCGGGGTCTTGATCTATCTTTCTTGCTAATCTTTTATGATAAAAGTTTTATCAGAGTTATCGACTTTAAAATAAAAAATAATATAGTTAAGGTAAAATTATAAAAAATAAAGAAAGATTAAAAATTTAATACAATAACAAATTCATTATTTTATTTAATATATTATAATTATTGAACAAATTTATTAAACACAAATAACTTTTTTTGATAGTAAATAAAATAAAATGGAAAAAAAAATTGAGATGTAAGTGTTATTTTCTTTCTATACGAAAATAATTATTTATTCCTAAAATAATTTTTAAAACATAAAAAAGTATTAGTTTAATAAAATAAAAGTCATAATTTCATACATTTGCAAGTTTGAATACCTTCAGAATGGCTTACTCTATGAAAAAATAAATTAGAACTTTTTTGTAGAGCGTTCAATTTCCTATCAAAATAATTTTTCAGTTCGTTTTTACAATGCTTAAATGTCAAGATACAAAAATAAGACAAAATATTTTTTTTCCATTTTATTTAAATGGAAAATGGAAAGTTAGGAATAGGCACCACTTAATGTTATTATAATAGAGCTCAAATTTTTAGAGGCTTCTTTTTTTACCTTCCTGAAAGTTTTTAGCCTGTTTTTAGTTGAAAAAAAAATGCTCAAAAATGACACACCCTATATGGTTTATTATAATTATAATTGAAGACATAAGTGGATAAAGGTGTTATGTGACATTTGAGGTAGTAAAATAAAGAAGATTTTTAAATTTTATTTTTGCATAAAAAAACAGTTTGGTGGATACTTTTAAGTTTTTAAATTATAATAATAATTAAAAAAAAACTTATTTTGGTAGTTCCTTGTAAGTTTAAAAATAATAGAGAAAAGTATTACTAGTATGAACATTGTTTGTCCTTTTTTACTTAAAATGTGACATAACACCTTTACCCACTTATGTCTTCAATTATAATCTATGTATAAATATAATTGGGGTAGAAATTGTACTGTTTAAGGCTGTATAATTTCTACCCCAATTATATATAGATAGAACAATATGCATCTTTAAGACTTAAAAAAGACTAACCTTAATTTTTAAAAAAATGCAGATAGAACACTATAATTCTTAGGAGACGATTTGTATCAATCAGATGGATATATTTCTTGCTTAGATAATGTTATTTCTCACAGTAAAATGTGTTAAAAATCTTTAAATGCTTATTTTTCAGTTTAACAGAAAATGAGTTACTATATATAGTAACTCATTTTCTATAGTCTTTGTTGCATGGGTCCCTATAAAGTTTATATAAGATGTAGGTAGCACCATGATACAATAATGGGTAGCACTAGCATGTGTGAACTATAAAATCTAAAAATGGATAAACTTTTAGTTTAAAGTAAATATTTGTATGTTTATTTAAAAAATGTTATATTTTATGCTTGTCGTTTGCAATATTGTTAGCCTTTGCTACTACTGAGGCAAGAGACAATTATATGAAAAATTCATACATAGGAAAATCTTTTTCATAACAAAAAATACTTACAGGTGTCTTGTAATATCCACCGAGTCCTGTGTGGTTTTACTAAAAGTGTTTTTTGCATGAGGATTGGCAAAAATATTGGAAGATAATTCAGAGTACACATTTTTTATTTGATTTTCAGAATATAAGGCAGCACCAGCATTATCCAAATAAATGTGATCTAAAATTTTAACAATTATTCCAAATTCAAATCAAATACCTAACCTAACTTTTAACAAATAAAATAGATATCTGTTTTATCATTGATGATAAAAAAACTCAAGGTCAGCAGAAACCTGTTGATTATAATGTATAAATGTTTTAAATAAATGATGAGAGAGTTAATGATTGAGGTTACCTTTAGTTCTTAAAAACTCTTTGAATATTTTTTGTTCAGTTTCTGTTTTGTAAACTTTATTGTTACTCAAAAATTGTTCCATATTGCCTCCGGATTTAAATGGTTTTAAATCGACGATTGCGTGCATTTAATTACATGATCATTACTATCTTGTCATAACTACACAATGATAATAATAAACATAACACACAAAATGAGAAGATAAGAGAAACAAATACAAATTACAGTTTTTACTGTGTACAAAGTTTGAACCCTGATTTTTTTTAAATAATCCAACTTTCAACTATTTAAAAAATAAATCTTAGTAAAAAATGTGGCGAGGATTTTGTGAGAATTTTGCTTTTATTGCGAGGATAACTTTGAGCATTTTAAAACCCAATTTCGGGTATTATCGCAGTTAAGGAGAATTTTCGATTGACAGCACTGGTGTTGCGTAGGATGACAAATTACACACATGTCCAAAAGTTTGGAATACTTACAAATAATATATCTACGCCTATGGTAGTTTAAAAAAACTGTTGTTAATATTTACTCTATTTTCTCTGTCTTTGAGGTTTATTTATTATTGGTCGAAGTCGTTATAAAATGGTATTTACCTACTTATATAAGTATACCTATATAAAAAATATATATAAATTTAAATATCAATAAAAAAAGAAATATTGCAATATTCCAAACTTTTGGACATATGTACGATGGTTCTTAAGGACCATCACTATGTTTTTTTTTAGAAAAATCAGGCAGTGCATGTTTTTAAGTTGCACTGCCAGATTTTAAGTCGCACTGCCAGATTTTAAGTCGCATTGCCAGATTTTAAGTCGCTCTGCCAGATTTTAAGTCGCACTGCGAGATTTTAAGTCGCACTGCCGGATTTTAAGTTGCCTTGCCAGATTTTAAGTCGCACTGCCAGATATAAAGTCACATGTCACATGAAACTACTGCAGAAGGTATACCTTTATAAAGTTTGTTTAACTAACAAACTTTGTTAGTCGTGTGTGTTCTAAATGTTACGGTGGTGGGGAATTTGTAGTTTTATTTTATTGTTTAACAATTTTCAGAAAATTTGGATAATGGTGTACATTTAACCGATATTTTAGTATTTGCTACTGGGGCAGATGCTATCCCACTGAACATTAAGGATGTGGTGATGTCACAGTGACGTTTAAAAATTGTCAATTTTAAGGCACATTAACTACGTTTTTTAGTGATGTTCAATTTACGTAAAAATTACGCTAAAAAATAAACGGTACTGTCGAGCACGTCACTATACCGTCCACTCTATGCCTTTTATTTTACTTTAGCGTATTAGGTGCAAAACACAACGTACATTTTACGTCACCAATGTAACACATGATAAATATGAATGGGGTAGGTTTGCCAATGATGAACATTAAAATATATATGCCACATTTACATTTTTGTTGGAAATTTGAGTGTATACTTAGATAATTAAATACCGAATTTAATTCATAATTTTATATTAACTTACTTAGAAACCAATGTAAGTAGGTAGATACAATTATTATTTTAATGACTTATTATAAATCCCAGAGTGATTTATTAATTAATATTACCGAATAATAATTATTCTATTATTATCGCATCGATTAAGAAACGTATATTTTAAGTAAAATTTACGTAAAAAAGGACTCGGATAATTTCGTTTCCAGTCGATATATCGGTATAAAAGGGGCCCTGTAACAGGGCATACTCTGTTTGCGTTGCGACTGCCATTCAGAGTTGCGAGATTTGTACTTAAAAAGTATTGCCATTAGAATATTTAAGTTACTTAAGAATGGAGAAAATAAAAATTATCAATACATTGTATTTTTTACTCTAAATTGATTTAAAGTAAAAATACAAAAATAATTTGTACTTAAAAAGTATTGCCATTAGAATATTTAAGTACTTGAGAATGGAGAAAATAAAAATTATCAATACATTGTATTTTTTACTCTAAATTGATTTAAAGTAAAAATACAAAAATAATTGTACTTATTAATTTGAATAAATAATATTTTTTCGTACTTCGTAATGCAAAAAGTTTAAAGTCAAAGTAAAAAATTGATTGTACTTAAAATATAAATGAAAATACAAGTACGAAGTATTTTTTAACGGGACCGACTGAAAATAAAAAACAAAATCTAATTAATAATTATAAATACTATACTATAAAAAATTAGTGTAATTTTTCAATATATAAATTAAAATTGAGTTAGCTAAGGAAATTTAGTGTCTTCCACAATCCACACAACATTGTGTGGATTGTGGTGTCTTCCACCAAACGGACAGTTGAGTTTGGGTTTTGTTTGTGTTTTTAAAAACTTGCAAATCAAAAACAAAACTGAAACAAACCCGAAACTCTTGTTTCCATCAAGCAAACTAAGTTTTGTTCGAGTTTTGTTTTT
The DNA here is from genome assembly GCA_921294245.1 of Brassicogethes aeneus. NCBI lineage: Eukaryota > Metazoa > Arthropoda > Insecta > Coleoptera > Nitidulidae > Brassicogethes > Brassicogethes aeneus. Next base: position 27,380,257 of record OV121137.1, read on the forward strand.
GTTTTCGGTCCTTTTCCACTAGTTGTCGTGATTATGTCAGAACACACTTTTTCAGTATCAACCAACATGTTTAGAGAAAAAGATTTTCTTATTCTTAGTTGTGGCTGGTTTATACTGCCGTGTTTTATATACTATTTTTTTTTCAAGCTCTAAATTTCGATATTTTTTTAAAATTTTGTAACCTCATTTTTAGGTTAGGTTTAACTGTCAGACGACAAAATCTCACCATTATTGTTCGGTGGTCAATAATAATTTGACTTTTGAACTAGTACAGTAATGTAGTGACTACTAGTTCAAAAGTCAAATTATTATTGACCGCCGAACAATAATGGTGACATTTTGTCGTCTGACAGTTAAACCTAACTTAAAAATGAGGTTACAAAATTTTAAAAAACTACATTGTAGTATTTCTATATAGTATTACACTACAAGGGCAGAAAGTGTGAGATTCCTGCACTGCGCGCCATGATGCCCGAGGCGAAGCCGAGGTCATCATGGCGCGCAGTTCAGGGCTCTCACACTTTCTGCCCGTGTAGTGTATACTATTTTTCTTACTACCTCGGCTGAAAATACAACCCGGCCGAAAATACGGGAAAAAATTAAATGTGTATATCGAAATTGAAAACAAATTTTGAGGTTATATTAGAGTTGCATATGTTAAGTACTAGTGCACACGACTAAAAAATTTTTACTCCCGCTATTATAGAGGGTGCGCGTATAGCTTGACCAATGCATCAAACGTAAACTTTCTGCCGTGGAATTGATGTTACCGCTTTCCAGCGGGACTCGAAAAACAAAACTCAAACTGTCGCAAAACACGCCAGTCTTCAAAAAGTTTGCAAAAAGTTGCAGTTTTGTTTTATTCGACACGAGTTTGTGTTTTGTTTTTGTATTGTCCGTTTGGTGGAAAACCGGCATAAGATTGCGTCATTGGATGACGTCACTCTGTTAACGGGAGCGCAATAGGGAACCGTCTGACGGGACTCTAGACACGGCGTTAATTTTATCATTATTATGTTAACATAACCTTATAATAATTTTACATATTTTTGTAGTTTGCCTGAAGATGATCTAAACTAGTCGCAATAAAAACATAAACAAGCACGGAAGTATCCTTATTCACCATTCTAATCAAATCAAAAAAAATATAATGTATTCTGTTCTTTATTATTTTTTAATTATAAAATAAAAAAATATTTAGAATCAGTAAACATTTTAAGTTAAAATAAAAAGTACTTGATATTTTCTCTGATTATAATTACAAAATAAAAAAAAAATTGTAATTATCAAATTGGTAAAGTAAAAATAAAAAAATATTTAGAATCAGTAAACATTTTAAGTTAAAATAAAAAGTACTTGATATTTTCTCTGATTATAATTACAAAATAAAAAAAGAATTGTAATTATCAAATTGGTAAAGGAAAAATAAAAAGTACTCAATATTTTTCTCTCATTACAATTATAAAATCAAGTAATAATTAGTAATGATAGCATAATCCATTAAAAAAAATACTCAGTACTCCCAACTCTGCTGCCATTCTTCTGTGTTCAACACAGTGTGTTGCCATTTGTTGCTGTGTGATAGAAAACGCATTCTTTTCCATAGGCGAGACTGAACGGTTTAGGTAAGTTGGCTTTATCATTTGTTTGCAACCATACGGTTATAATATACTTAATTAATTGTCCCAATATCGCCATGATGGCGCTATTAGTGGTTATCGAATTTTGTTGATTTAAATGTTAGCGTTGAGTGAGAAGTAATATTAATCAATGCTGTTAAACTTAAAGAAAAGTCTTTTAATCAATTTGATTTTTCAGTTAATACACCAGTGAACATGGGAGACAAATTTTGCGCCAAGCGACAGGCAAGTTATACCTATAAGTTTTATATACCTAATTACTTAGATAATAATGTTTGTTTTAGAAGCCAGTATGAAGTGATTTCGATAAAGAGAGGAAGGAATTGTTCCAAACCTCCAAGCTACGCACATAACGTTTTTTGGCCAAATTTGGACATGAGAATGAGGCCGAAAATTAATTAGGGGGTAGGTACTCATATAATGTTTTATTTTTATAATTTATTTTAATAAAAAAAATATATTTCCAAAGTGGTAGTTTTATTTAAAAAAACGTAACTAATACGTACAAAACCTATACGTCCATATTAAAATGACATTTTTACGTCCTTTTAAAAACGTAATTTTTACGTCTCCTTATCCACGTAACGGTTATGGCTAATTCGAGGCCCAGGATCCGGACATAGGCACATCACAGCGACGTTTATGTGACGTTTATTTTACAAGATTCTTATACGTCACACTACAACCTTTGACGTTAATTTTACATATATTTTACGTTTTTTTGCTCAGTGGGATACCGCCATTAGCTAATGGCGGTATAGCATCTGCCCCAGTAGCAAATACTAAAATATCGGTTAAATGTACACCATTATCCAAATTTTCTGAAAATTGTTAAACAATAAAATAAAACTACAAATTCCCCACCACCGTAACATTTAGAACACACGTGTACACGACTAACAAAGTTTGTTAGTTATACAAACTTTATAAAGGTATACCTTCTGCAGTAGGTTGTTTGTTAGTTAAACAAACTTTATAAAGGTATACCTTCTGCAGTAGGTTTTCCATTTGACGCCCGATTAACATTTCTTCAAGGTGATAGTAGATATCCAACAGCTAATACATGTGTCACTGAATTAAGGATTGCATTCCTAAATTCAAAAACATTTGGGTTTGCATAAAGATTTGCCTATTTTAGGAAGGAGAATTATTTTTTATTTTAAAACCAAATGTATACATTTGGTATATAGTATGTAGTATGTAGTATACTATCATCCACATTAGGGTGAAGCGAAATTTTTTTCTTTCTTAGCCTGGGGGTGGAATTTGTAGCCTATAAAAAAAAAAAATTTTTGAAATAAAAAAAAAATTTTTACTCAACGTCTTGAGGTGGCCCACTGATTTTTTAAATTAAATTTAAGTTAAAATTCTTTTGAATAAAAAAAAATATTTTTGGCTTGTAATATTCAAATTTATCTAAAAATAAACAAATTTGATCGTGTTCAACTCGAAATTCGCTCTGTTGCCTCAGAAAAGCATGTTACTATTTTGGAATTTTTTTAAAAACAACAATAATGACCACAATTTTTTTTTCATAAACATAACTGTTAATTAGCAAGAAAGAGGACACTCCGCAGTTTCCGGAACACTTTTGAAATTTTTTTTTTATTCAAAAGAATTTTAACTTAAATTTAATTTAAAAAATCAGTGGGCCACCTCAAGACGTTGAGTAAAATTTTTTTTTTTATTTCAAAATTTTTCTTTTTTTATAGGCTACAAATTCCACCCCCAGGCTAAGGAAAAAATTTTTTTTTCTTTTTTTCGCTCCACCCTAATCCACATCCCACTTTGACATTTCATTGATGAACGCAGCCTTTTGATTACAAGGCATTGTATAATCAACGTAATTTTTTTTAAGTAAAATTGTATGTTTACGTTTGCATGTCAATGATATGCAAACGTTAAAATACAATTTTACTTTAAAATTACGTTGAATATACAATGTCTTGTGAACAAAAGGCTGCGTTCCTCAATGAAATGTCAAAGTGGGCGATTTTGTTGTGGACGATAGTACTTAATTTCCTTTTATAAATAGGAAAAATCTTGAAATAGTGATAATTTACAAACATTTGCATTTGTTTGACAAGACATTTTTTATCACCGTTCTTTCAGATATAGGTAATTTATTTTTTTATTTATAAACCAAAATATTTTTTTTATTTCCATTATAGACATTTATTATAAAAGACATCTATATAATAAAAATGTATGCGTCTTAAATAATTGTTTTACTTTCAATCTACCTACCTACCTAAATAAATAAACAAATTATTATGTTATACATACACTGAGAAAAAAATGGGACAAATAAACTGTTTACCTAATACTTTTATTTGTAGTGAATATATTGTTTATTACCTTTAAATAGTCGAAATAATAACGATAAATATACTTTAGTAAAACTTTATATGTCGGGAATAAAAATATATTTAGGATAAATAAACTGTACCCTTGTCCCATATTTAAATATTTTTTTTATTTGGGAGCAATAAACTTTTTTCTCCGTGTACTTTATAATTATCAAACTTTAAAAATAACAAAAAAATTAATAATATGTCAAAAATAATTTGATTTAGTTAATTTTCTTACTTTTAATATTAAAAAATAAGAAAAACAACCCTTTTAGGAAACAATAATAGCATATGGCAACAGCGCAGCATGCAGTTTGATCTACTGTGTTTGTTCCAGTGTTGCCGATTGGTGGATAATTCTCCGATTTGCGGATAATTTTGCCGGGTTGCGGATTTCTTTCTAACCCTATTATAAATCGGATAATTTTGGATAATTTAGGATATTGGCAAACATATTTAAAAAAAACATGGTATTTATATTTCTGAAGGAAAAAATTGTGGCAACACTCTAATTTGTAAAAAGTTAAAAACTCTAAATAAAGAATAGAAGTTTAACCCATTTTAAAATTCACTGTTTTAGGATAGTATTAATACATAATCTTCAGAATTATGAAGATTATGAGATATTACAACACCAAGATCCAAGAAGTTAAAGCGCTTTGTAATATAATGTGCAAGCAAGAATTTATGTTTATTTAAGAGTTTAATGTTGTTATTTTTTTAATACTCCTATAAATTATGTTTGTTTATTATTTATTTATGTATGCTTTAAAAGCATAATAAAAAGATTTGTATCTTTGTATGTTTTTACTTATTTTTAAAATTTGCGTATTTTCCCTTTTAATAAATCGGATCCTGGCGGATAATTTCAGACGTCTGGGTGGATAATTTTAATATATGACATTGGTAACACTGGTTTGTTCAGTAGTTCCGACGCTGTCGTAGGGAAATGTGTATAATTTTTAAGAAATACATTTTCGCCATTAACTGGAATTTAATGGATTTTAAACAATACTTAGTTTTTTTTTGCAGAAATGCATTAAAACAAAACAAACGAATTCGATAAAAATAAAACCTATAAATTCTCAATCCCTACCACAGTGGGCGGGGTTTGGCACTTGTTTTATCTAATATTGTATCTATTCGTTTTAATACACACTGTATACGTTATATATAGGTTTGTGCGCAAAGTATACTATGCGCACAAACTTGGTTACTTACCGTATATTAAGTTATGTTTATACAGGGTGTCCTAGTGTCGTCTAATCTGTATCATCCCTCTTATGTTCTGTGTCATCCCTGTTGTAAATGACCGATTAATTCCTGTAGAAACCAATTGAAGTATTGGTTGGTATCAATGGATCTGAATTGGACTTACTGGATTTAATTGGGCGCGATATAAAACAGAAGTTGGTTTTTACTGGTATTTTCCATGATGGACAAGTCCAATTAGGATTCTAATTTTTTTATTGGTTTCGATTGGATAAAACTACCTATAGGTAATTTCCAATTTAATTCAATTGGGCATTCCCAGTGTAAGATTCGAAAAATATGCTAATTGGTTATTCCCAATACAATAGAATTATCGCAAGAGGGCTCTCGTGTAGCTGCGCAAAACCAACGAGGTTGAGACGCCATCATAAAGAAAAAACAACACAAACAAGTCTTTGGACGCCATTTATTAGCGGTTTTTTTATTAGTCGATTTTTGTGTTAAGTGCCTAGTGCACTATCATGATAGTAGTGTACTTATATCTTAAAAAAATGTTTATATGTGTAAGGTTTAGGGACGATGGCGTGAAAATGGTGGTTACAGCGGACAAAATAAAAAAAATTGACATAAATAATATTGATTTCGACCATGCACAGTGGCCGATTTTTCAAAAAAACTGGTCAAAAGTCGATTGCAAAATTTTGAGAAAGTACTACCTAATAATGACTAGGGAACTCTACTGTGTATCGTCACAAAGTAAAAATCAGTTCCCGTGAATATATTCAGAGTTAGAGCAAATCAAAATGACAGTTCTTGAAATCGCACTCGACACGTTTTCAGGTCTGGAATTTTGCGCCCTAATTAAAGTGTCCATACAGTGTTTAAAAAAGACTTTATTAAATTTTTTCGAATGGAAGGTGTCAATAAAGGTATTTATAGCATACATCTTAACTATTTTAGAATAAATAAAATATTCGTAATGCAAAAACTGATATTAAACATAACCATACACGGCTGATTTTTTTGTGCTGTCATTTTATCAAAACGCATAAAAATAGTTATGAGAGTGGCCGAGATGAGTGGTCTAGTACATTTTTTCATAAAAGGTGGAGTGTAATAAATTGATTTTTTACAATATCTCCTGCTAATATTTGCTACTAAGTTTATAAAGTCTGTTTTTATCTCGATGTTTGCAGAATTTTTTATTAGCGTGCTAACATGCGATTAATGACTTGAGTTGAGCGCCCTCTATCTCAAAAACGGTTCGACGTATAAAAAAATGTTGTAAACAAAATTTGTAGAGAATTTTATTCTCTACAACATTTATTATAAATGCAAATACGATAGGAGGCAGAGAAAACGAGATATTCTCAGAAAACTGATTTTTGCGACCTTTGACCTTGAATATCTAAGGCCGCTCACACGTTGGCATATGTGACTTTTGAGACAACATTTGTAATGCTAAAATAAAGGTTGTCACAAAAATTCAGCTTATTCCGTTAGATTCCGAGGTTGATCCCCTTTTTTGACTAAGAGATATCGTGAATATTTTTCTCGAAAATGCTCTAGGAATAGCACCATGACAAACCTTTTTCATTGGTTGCTCGTGTCCTCAGACCCATTAATTTCAAGTTTGAGATTGGATCCGCCGAAAAAAACAACATTCTTTCAAAGGATCATCATCAGGGAATTCTGATCTTAGTTCAGATTCTGATGAATGAGATGAATTTACCTCTGACAGGTATTATATATAAGTTGTGTTGGGTGAAATAAATAATTCTTAATAACAGAAAAATACATGATTGTATCATATAATACTAAACATCAAACCTTACAATTGCAATTAAAATATTGCTGCAATATTGCACTCGTAATAAAATTTAAAGCTTTCAAATTTATATTGCTGCAAGGCTGCCGCAATGTTAAACAGCAAGCTTACAAAGCGTAACATTGCTGCAAGTCTTTGTTGCCTAATATTGCTTCAAGCTTACAGAAAAAAGGTTACTTATGGGACTGCGCGCATGCGCTTTTTAAATTATCAATTGATTGGTTGTTAACAACCAATCAACAACGACCCCTCCAATTTTAGTACAGCGCTGAACAGATGGCGTCATAGAAGGAGTTTTAAGTTAAAACTTTTAACTATAGCTATATAAAATATGGCGATGCCAACTAGTTGGCATCGCCATATTTTATGGGCATCGTGTTTGTGATGGGCAATAACTTTTGTTTCACAGATAATAAAGGTGTTGTGTTTTGTTTTTAAGCCTAATATAATAACAACTGTTACCCAGGTAAGACTTTAAATATTGTTTTTTGCGTAGTTTATAGTAATACCCGTAGGTATAGCTTAAGAATTGTTTTATACATATCAATTTTAAAGGAAATTCCACGCGGTCTAAGGCCCGGTATTTCAGTCGAAGTTTAAACAAAAAACGAGTTTAAATTCAGTTAAAGCATTGTTTTTAGAGGTATTAACCTAAAACAATGGTTAAAGTCAAAATTCGTGTTGTTAATTTTGAGGTTATACTTTTTTTAGGTTTAACTACTTGTTGCCATTGCTATGGGCATTAATTATTGAAATACGTAATATAGATATTGAAATACGTAATATAGATGCAACAACTGTTACCAAGGTAAGACTTTAAATATTGTTTTTGCGTAGCTTAGAGTAATACCCGTAGGTATGGCCTTTAAGGCTTTAATATTTTTTATTTTTAGATTCTATAAAGCAAATCAGGACACAATCAACGGACACATATATTAAAGTAAAAATAATGCACTGGCTTCAGTATGCAGGAGTACGCCACATGGCGGCCACAACCGTCAAAAAAATTGAGAAGAATTTTAGTTTTTAGTATTATTATTATGATTTATTTTTCAGTATTATTATGATTTAGTTTACACTTAATAAAAATGACAAAAAGGAACTGAGGTACCTGAAAATTCTAGTTTTTTTAATCAGCATTATGTTTTTGATTTAGTTTATACAGGGTATCTCAGAGATAAGGAGATTCCTTACACCAAAATAAGTCAAAAACTCTTTACAAATATTTAAAAAGTTGTCTTCCCTACTGGCTGGTGGATTTTGGGTATACCAATATGTCAGTTATTAGACATGAGACCCACACTAATGAGTTTTTAATGGTATTCAATAAACAATTGTTTTGCGCAAGCAGAATTTATTTTGAATTTTGCGAAAAAAAGTTAGTTTTTCAACGTGCCTCCCATGTCTCCCCATAAATAAGAAAATTCAAATTAAAGTTGTGCATAATTATAGTTTATCGAAAAATTTCAAATTTTATTTAAAAAATCCAAGCATTACAGATTTGATATTTTTATTTTGGTAAAAGAAATAAAAATTTAAAATAGTATTAAAACTGTAATACTTCGATTTTGTAAATAAACCTTAAAATTTTCGATAAACTAGTGAATTAAAAATTTTATCACTTTGTATTTTCTTAATTAGGGGGGCTGGGGAGGCACGCTGAAAAACTAACTTTCTTTCGCAAACATTAATTTTAATTTGCTCGCGCAAAACTTTTTTATTTAATGTCATTAAAAACTTATAAATTTGGTGTGGGTCCCATGTCCAATAACTGACATATTGGTATACCCAAAATCCACCAGCCCCCACTGTAATAAACATTGCAGCAAGCTTATCATAACAATATTGCCTAAATGTTTTGTTTGCAATATTGCAGCAAGCTTACAATGCAATATTGAAGCAATACTACAAAGAATGGTTGGGTCAATATTATATTTGCAATATTGTAGCAAGGTTATATTACAATTATATTACAATATTACATTGCAATATTGCTGCACGGTACATTCGAGCTTGCATCAACCTTTATGCAATGTTAATGTAAGAAATATAGCAATATTGCACATTGCTTCGCAATATTGCATAAAGCTTGTAGCAATATTACTTTGCTTAGTGGGATATGGTATATAATATAGTCTAAATATTTGAAATGGCGGGTTTAAAATGACAGATTCTTACTGCCAAAAATAATAATAAGCCACACCTCGTAAAAGGGTTGGGTTCCGAATAAAAACAGATATTCATTTTTTACATATAGTATATAAATATATACATATATATATATATATTTCGTCTATTTTTTTCGGGACCCAACACTTTTGATAGGTGTGACTCGACTTAGATTATAATGTAATAATTATTTTTGACAGTAAGTCTGTCATTCTAAATTCGCAATTTTAAATTTAAAAAAAAGTTCAAATGCATAACTAGCGACCTCAAAAACCCCGGTGCAGGTCATTTCGCTTAAATCGAACTATTTTTAAAGGTACAAGTACGCCATTTTACATTCGCCATTTTGAATTTTTAAAAATAAATTACAAATTTAAAAAGAGCGACCCCAAAAACCCTGCCATACCAATTTTGGCTTCAATCGGACCTTGTTTCGACTTTTGACCACTTTTTTTGAAAAATCGGCCACTGTGCCATGCATACACTCTTAGAAAAGACCTGGTATTTGTAACTAACTTATTATCGTTGGGGTAAAACTGTTGCAGAAAATAAAATTTTTTGTTTTTTGTAATCAGTACCTTTATATGTGTAACTGCTTGCATCATTACCTGAAAAGATTTAGTTTTGTTGTTGAGTATTATTTACTGCAAAAAGGCGATTAAGCTATTTTAACTGAAACTTTGTGTTGGCTAGAAGAATTGACAACATTATCTCAAAAAAATCATTTCGGCGGTAAAATGTTTTTGTTGGACCAAATATTTAAGTAACATTCTCAACTGACTGAAATTAGTCCGTGGAACTAACGGTTCGGTTGTATAAACTATGCGTCACTTTTCACACAGCTAAGACACCAGCGCGCTGGTGTGAAACAAAGTGTCAGTTGGGGATGTTGTCTCTGTAGGTTAATGCAACTGCAAACTTTGTGCATTTCGCACGCGATTTGTCCAGCCCGGCGCGTGCTTTACTTTTAACCTGTAAACAAACGGTGTTGCACGGCGTCCAGACTTCGGTGGTGTTTGTTCTTTTGTATTTGTGTATCAGCTCGTATGTAGTGTATATTTTAGGTAAGAAACTAGTTTATTACAATTAGTCATTTGCCCCTGTAAATTCAGTGGCGACATACTTTTTAACTATTCATATATATAAGAATATATTCTTATGTGTTGGTTACTTATAGATATCTCGAACAAATAATATGGATGAGCGGACTGAAGTAGCAGATTTATTAGGAACATGGGGTTTACCTGAATTGGTTCCAGTTTTTAAAGGTTAGGTATTATTATTTAACTCCTTTAATTACACTATTGTAGTTTTGGGGTCCGAAAAAAAATCCAAAAATGTGAAAATGCCATTCCGACTGAAAATGGCCTCCTGAATCCAATGGTGCCCACCAAAAGTCTCCATCACGTCGAAATTTCGAGAATTTTTTGTTTTGTTTTGTTACAGCTCAAGTCGCATTTTTGGTATAGGGCCTATACTATAGGCACTCACACTCAAAATTTATCGAATGCTTACCCCTGTTATCATGCAAGTATGTTACGTTGTACCTAAGAATTATTGTTAAGTTGTTAAACAAAGGCTTGCACTTCACGTAAACATCACGGTTTACTGAAGAAGTATAGTCAAATTTCATCTTAATGTACCTATCTGTGTATATTTACCAAAGAATCGTTTTTGTTTTATTGTTAAAATATTTATAAATGTTTTCTTAGAGTAATTATTAATTTTTGTTATAATGTTTAAACCAAAATTTGGTGTTTTCAGTTATATTGTTATTTTTTAATTTATAATAAATATTTATAAAACGAACGGGCATGAATTTCCTTTCTCTATTTTTTATAATATTTACACAAAAGGTGTTATATTTACTAAGCAGGTATGTACTGTGGAATATTATCAATTTGTTGTTGCTACTAATGCAAGCATTTAATATTAAATATAACTTAGTTACAGTACAAAACAAATTTATATTATATCAACTATTAAATTCTTTAAATGTACCTTTTTTCATGTAATTTCAATTAAAAAGTAAATTCCTGCATGATACAATGTTTGTTGCGATAAATAGCAAGTGCAGTTGTTACAACTTAGACGCTGCTAAAATGACAGACTAATGTGATTGCATTAAATATCAATTATTTGTATGAAAAAAAAAACTAATTTCGATGCACTTAAACTTGTTGGTTGGAGCTACCAATATTGGCTGTTCCAACAACAAACTGTAAAAACAAATTTGTATTAGTTCCCACAACATATTTTTTTGTTGTGCCTATTTTCACTAATAAAATTGGTTCTGGGAACTAAATTTTCATTGCAAATACCAGGTCTTTTCTAAGAGTGTACAAACATCCTTTGCAAGAAAGACAAAAAAATGATTATAACCGAGTAATTTTATTTACGCGGTTATTCTTCTGGGATTTTAATTATTTTTGAATGAAAAATGATCTGGTATTTTTATTTCCAAATTAAAAAAAATAAATTGGTTCAAATTGGTTTGAATGGGTTTAGCGCTATGAATTACCAATTCATTCCATGTGCATTTCTATTGGGTTTAGCCAATATATTGGCTAAACCCAATAGAAATGCACATGTCTATAGAGACAAGCATAGGCATGGATTGGTATTTTCCAATCGAAGCCGCTGACTTCATTGGAACTTACCAATAGGAATGCAACTGGAATGAATTGGTGATTCATAGCGCCAAAACACATTTCAAACCAATTACTTATTTTTTATTAGATTCTATTGGTCATTTATCATTTATCTTGTTAATAATTCTAATTATAATAGAGGGTTACTCTTGGTATTAGAAATTATCCGCAAGTCGGTAGATGTGGTCTTTGATGTACCTACTCTAAAGTCTATTCAAATCCAAGCTGGACTAAATGTAAACACAATCCTCCGAATCGACCAATAATAACTCACAATCCGAGTCACACCATCAGAATTGACCAATAAGAACAAGTTAAAATGCGTCTGGGCGTTTTTGTTTAGTCCAGGTTGGATTTGAATACCTACACTTTATACCGGTCTGCTTATGCATACTGTCAAATCTGGCATTGTATTCGCTGTTAGTGTTTAATCTTAGGGATTTATTTTGCATTCCTTGTAGATGCACCATGCTGGGCAACCGTACCTACACAAGAGACGGCCTGATGCATGCTTTGTACAGGATGGTCTCCCTTTTGTAAATGACCGATAAAATCCAATAAAAAATAAGTAATTGGTTTGAATTGGTTTGAAATGTGTTTTGGCGCTATGAATTCATATCACCAATTAATTCCAGTTGCTTTCCTATTTATAAGTCAGCGGCTTAAATTGGAATATACCAATCCATGCCTATGCTTGTTTCTATTGGCTAAATCCAATAGAAATGCACCTGGAATAAATTGTTAATTCATAGCGCCAAACCCATTCAAACCAATTTGAACCAATTTAATTTTTTAAATTTGGAAATAAAAATACCAGTTGATTTTTCATTCAAAAATAATTAAGATCGCAGAAGAATAACCGGGTAAAAACCTGAATTCATTTTACACAGAAGAGACAAAAAAATATTAGAACTGTGTAACTTTATTTCTTTATTATTTTTTTGTGTTAGTGAGATATGTATTGATACATATAACTTAATAACACAAAAAAGTAATATAGAATAAATAAAATTTCTCGGTTATAATCATTTTTTTGTCTTTCTTGCAAAGGATGTCACGGTAGGTCTAAATCCAGTCTATATTGACCGGATTAGCACCACGTTTTTTATGACAGATTTCGAAAATATATATTAAAATAAGCTCAAACACCCATTTATAGCAAAATTGCCCGAGCCGTTTCGTCGGAAATCGAAATTTAGAGCAAAAAATTACAAAAATGAATAATTTTACTTGCAAATCAATCAGGTTTACTAAATAAGAGTCATTATGACATTATAACAATCAAAATCGAGTCCTTCGTGCGAAGAGATTTTACAATTTTTCCGTGAGGTGGCGCCACAACAAAAGGTCATCTGTCAAACTGTTTACTTTACGGACATAGTTGCTGGACTACACATTGAGCTTTACGCTGCAGAATAGTTTATTGTCTAATTCTGAACCTTATAATAATGAACATTTAAATAATGTATGTGAAAACTCAAGCTTGGACCCATTAAAACATCGAAAAAGTTTGCTTGTTATGTTTTAAAAAGAAGGCGGATATGCGAAAAATTACTGGAGCTCTTCAGGTTAATCCTGAAGACAACCGTCTTTCACGACTTATATGTAATGCTTGCAAAATACTTAGTTACCGAAAAAACAGGATCAGAATTTGTCTGCTGTTCAGACACCCGATTATTCTACATTTCCTTCTTTACCAAAACATACAAGGAAACAAGATAAAATAAAATTCAAGTGCAAATTATGCAAGTTCGTACGAACACTGGTACATCAGAATTTTATACAGAAAAATATCAGTGCCAAGCAATGTGCAAGGTTTATCTCTTTTATTTTTAATGAGTTTCCATCAATGTTTCTGCAATAAACTTTCCGTAGCGATGGTCTCCTTATTCTTCTTCTCGGTTTGAAGTACGAAGAACCTGCAGCTACACCCACCACAGTATTTGTTGAATGTCCAAAATCTGTTCCAATCTTTAAAACCTCTTTTGCACGAATTTGTTTATCTCGTTTTTTTGTATTATTATTTCGGAGGTTTACCATGGCGTCGAGATAAGTGCATTTCAGCACCCAGGGCCGGGCCTAAGGGGGGTGTAGGGGGGGAGTCACCCCCCCAAAGTCTTGGCAGTTGGTTCCAAATCCAAACACGGTTGGCAAAATCTATAGTATTTGAGTCGGTTGGTTGGGTATACCTACCCTACCAACCAACCCATCACAATAAATAAAATGAAATATAATTTTTAAACTTTACCTACATATTACAAAATTATAATTTTTAATCTATTGTAACCTCCTATAATCGTTACCGTCAAGAAAATTGTATTGGTCAACCTTATTTTTATTAAAGGACATATTTCACACAAGCGGCATGTCGGCACCGCCTCGCGGCTTTGTCTTTGGTTTTGGCGGCGTTTGACTCTTTTTACCCACCGCAATTTTCGGCGTCTGATTTTTCTAGATTATTAATTAGTTGAAGCTTATCTAAGCTAAGTAAAACTAGTGTCAATAAATAGGAATTAATTTTTTTTAATATGGAAAAGAAAGCTAGACCGGGCCTAGTTCTAGTAAAATGCTCATTATGTGGATCTGTGTTTAACAAGGACTAGAAAAAAATGCACGAGAAAAATATTCACGGTGGAAATTTGGTTAAAGTTAAAATTGTTACTGTTCCGGATAATCCACTTACATTGGCAGCAAATCAAAAAAATAGAGAACGAGAATCAATCCCATCGACTTCGAAAGAGCATGCTAATGGTAGGTAAAGACATTCTTTATCTACACTTTACAACACTTTACATTCATGATAAAACTACTGAAAATTTTACAACACTTTACATTCATGATAATACTACTGAAAGTTTTTACTATTACTACTAAAGTATCGATAAAAAAATAAGTTGGTTTTTTTATCGTCTCCACCCCCCCAAAAAAGTGTGCCTCGGTACGGCCCTGTCAGCACCGAGTTCTTGAATATTGATATTGCTTATATTTTTAATCAGATCAGTTAATAAATGTTCCTGTACTTTTTGAGGCAATTCTGATTGAAATGACTCGACTAGCGTTTTATACCAAAAATGTGCTAGTCCGTTTTGCAAAGATTTTCTATACCTTGCACATCACAGACCAAGTGGTCTGTGTTGCACATTGCTTGGCAAATTTTTTCTTGATACTGATATTTTTCTGTATAAAATGTCCCAGTGTTCGTACGAACATAATTTGCACTGACATTTTATTTTATATTGTTTCCTTGTATGTTTTGGTAAAGAAGGAAATGTAGAAATTGAGTAGGTATCTGAACAGCAGACGAATCCTTTTTTTCGGTAAATATATATTTTGCAAGCACAGCATATGAGTCGTGGAAGACAGTTGTCTTCAGGATTAAAAGGAAAAATGTCCTGAACCGCGCTCTGAAGAGTTCCAGTAATTTTTCGTATATCCGCCTTCTTCTTGAAACATAACAATCAACTCGCGATTTTCTTCATGGGTCCCAGCATAAGTTTTCACATACATCATTTTAACGTTCATTGTTATAAGGTACAGAATTTGACAATAAACTATTCGGCAGCGTATAAGCTTAATGTGTAGTTCAGCAACTATGTCCGTAAAGTGGACAGTTTGACAGATGACTTTTCGTTGTGCCACCTGACGGAAAAATAGTAAAATCTCTTCGCCCGGAGGACTCGATTTTGATTGTTATAATGTCATTATAACTCTTAATAACCTTAATAAATGCTTTGCAAGCAAAATTAATTATTTTCGTGATTTTTTGCCCTAAATTTCGATTTCCAATGAAACGACTCGGGTAATTTTGCTATAAACGGGTGATTGAGTTTATTTTAATATATATTTTCGAAATATGTCATAAAAAACGTGGTGCTAATCCGGTCAATATAGACTGGTTTCAGGCCTACCGTGATGTTTGTAGTCGAAATCAATATTATTTATGTCAAATGTTTTTTATTTTGTCCGCTGTAATCAGAATTCTCACGCCATCGTCCCTAAACCTTACACATATAAACATTTTTTTAAGGTATAAGTACACATGTGTGGTGCACCACTATAATTATACTAATTATACTTAAGTACATAAGTACTTAAACAACTACCACTAAGCACAGAATAGTCTATCATAGTCTATCCTCTTGTAGCCAAAGATCCGTATCATCCAGCATTGTGCATGTCATTAAAGTTAGATATCCGTAATTCTACTCAGTCTGTGTGTATACAAAATAGTCATACATTCGACTATGCAAATGGTGACTATGTTTTACTCTATCATCTTTTAAACTCTGCTAACTGGTCAGATTGTTATAGTAGTAGAAATGTGGATGAATGTTTAGATAAATTTTACAATATTCTGTTGCAATGTATTAGGCTGGCTGTACCTCAGAGGCAAGTTAAGGTGGGAAAAAAGGGTCAGTTTCCTAGTTATTTTTCCGTAGATCTTGTAAGAAAAATAAGGAAGAAAAATAGACTGCATAAGCAAATACAGACTGGGAGAGCCGGCATGTTAACCATGGAGGAATTCAAGAGCCTAAGATACTCTATTAGGAAGCAGACTAAGCATGAGTATACTTTATATCAGCGCAATCTTGAAATTAATATAAATAGGGATCCAAAGAGTTTTTGGTCCTTTATAAAAACAAAAAGCAAGAATAAAGGCATTCCTACAGAAGTGTCTTATAACGATAAATCCTTTAATACCTCACAAGAGATTGCAAATGCCTTTGCCCAGTTCTTTTCATCTGTTTATGAAGAACCATCTGTAGCAAGTACAAATGACAAATTTGGTAATTTCTCTTTTTCTAGGATCACAGAGGAAACTGTTAGGTCAAGCATAAAAAAACTCAAGCCAATAAAAAGTGTTGGAACTGACAATGTGCCTTCCTTTATTTTCAAGGGCTGCATAGATGTATTTTTGAAACCTTTAAGTTATATCTTTAACCTTTCTATTAAAACTAATTCTTTTCCTACGCTATTAAAGGAATCCTTAATTACCCCTATTTTTAAATCTGGTTCCCACAGCAAAGTTGAGAACTATAGGCCCATAAGTATTTTAAATACTCTAGAAAAAATCTTTGAGAAGATTCTCTATAATGATATAATGCATAACTTTAGCAACTGTTTCTCTATCAGTCAACATGGTTTCCTGCCAGATAGGTCTACAGTATCAAATTTATGTACTCTTACTTCACATGCTATGGAAGCAATTTATAAAAGAAATCAATTGGATGTAATCATGACGGACTGTGCGAAGGCATTTGACAAACTCGATCATGGTATATTGCTTTGTAAACTAGGTGACTTCGGTTTTTCAGATAGTGCTTGTCTTTTTATGCAGTCTTACTTAAATAAATGGAAACAAAAAGTTAAAATAGGTAATTATTACTCAAGGTCGTACTTGGTAACATCAGGGGTGCCACAAGGTAGCAATCTGGGTCCCTTGCTTTTCGCCATTTTCATTAATGATTTGCCGAACTGTATTAGGTACTCTGAGAGCTTGGTATTTGCTGACGATTTCAAGGTCTTTAAGCCGATTACTGGAACTGGCGATTGCGAGAGATTGCAGGAGGACCTGGATTCTATCACTAGTTGGTTTCTCGACCATAAAATGCATCTCAATATTGACAAGTGTCAAACTATTACATATACTCGCAAAATAAATTTTATAAATAATACTTACACAATAAGCAATAAGCCATTACAACGAAAAACCAAATGCAAAGATCTTGGAGTCAACTTCCAAACTAATATGAAATTTAATGATCATTACCTTTACGTCATTAATAAGGCCTATCGAGCATTAGGTTTTATTATAAGAAATACAAAACATTTTAAAAATATTGATACAATAGTAAGATTATATAATTCCCTGGTCAGATCTCACCTTGAGTATGCGTCTGTAGTCTGGTCACCTGATACTAAAAGTAACATTGATCTCCTGGAAAGGGTTCAAAAGCGGTTTCTTAGATATCTCTATTATAAAAAGAACAATATTTATCCATACCTCGTATCTTATAAGGATATGCTTGCTTGTTTCAGTATTCAATCTTTGGAAACAAGACGAGGGACTCCACCAGTAGTGATGAAGCGGGGACTCCACCATCGATGATTGGGACTGTTGGGTGACGTATGGTTAAAAGGCCAAACTTACATTATAACGGCTTTATTTCTGAATGAATTTACATTACAAGCAATATGGGTTTATATACAAAACTAGAACACTACGTCATATACACAAGAAATACATGTTTGCTGATTATTGCAAGATTGCATTTCTCACAATAAATTTCCACGTAAATCTATTTGAGAATCAAATAATCTGCAATAATCTGAAACTTTCCTGTTGTTTTTATGTGGGAAAATAATTATTATATTAAAATAAAGTAAAATTAATAAATCAATAAATAATATTTTCTTATTTCGTGACATCTCCCTCGCCTAGAAAGCACGCCACTGGGCTTTGTCGTCCATGTTCTAGATTTGCAATAAACTGCCGACGTAGTCCTAGACACTTAGTTTTATCTTCAAGTCCGCCATGATGAATTCTTGATGTCCGTGTTTAATTATTGGAAATATTGTTGGTTTTTGTGTGGTGTTGAAGTGGTGAAGTGTCTAGTACTATTACATTTTGTCGGACTCCACATGAAAATAAAAAGGAACAAAAATTAGTAAGTATTCTTAAACTAAAATAATAATAACTAACTATGTACAATTTACAGTTGCCTATCGCCTATGCCAAAAAATATTAAATATATAAAAATTATTTAAAATTAAGCATTACTATACAAAAAAAAATTATTTGTATAACTTTAGTGAAGACCTACGTCCCTTTATACCCTATAACGTTAAATTTTTATTTTATCATTTTAAATGTTTGAATTAAACTTGCAATTTGTTTTTCAAGCTAGTTTTTATCTTAAATATGCGCTTGTAATTTGATATTAACACTACTGACCTAGCCAACAATTTTATTCCTGCGATTGACATGGAACGCATGAGCGACTCGTTGCGCTGGGCTCCCTTTTGTCATCATTGGAAATTGCTAACCCTTACTCCTGGTCATTCCTGGGGTAAGCTCGGACGAGTGTCAGCTGGAATTGATCTGGAAGGTTGATGTCATCTTCACAACAAACGTGGTACAGGATACCTTCTTGTGAGGAACCATTTCCAGGGTTTCCAGCATTTTTTGGTATTTTATTTTTTAATTATACTTTTTCCATTTTTCTTATTTCTTCTTTTGCAGATCTGCTCGAGGTAGGGTGGCAACTAGTACTACTGGGTATCTCTTGATTAAGAGGAATACCACGCATGCTGAAAGAATGTCATTCCAAAGAATAAGCATGTAGACTTGAATGGATGAAATGGAAATCAGAGTACGTAACTTATTTACCATTTTTTTTCTTTAGGATTAAGTAAGAATTACTTCAAGTTTGAACATCTCGCCCGCAAGATGAGACAAATTTTCAGGTTTTCTTCTATTTCCTCAGTTTCGTGGTTGGTAATTTTCCATGTTTTTCTTGGAATGCCGTTTTTCTTCATAGTAGCATGACTCAGCAGCACAAGCTTTTTCCGTACCCCAAAAAATATTTCTTTTCTTCTTTTTTATTTTCAATATTCTTTATTCTTTATTTACATACATTTTCTTTTTTCCATTTTAGCTTTATTAAAGTCGACTTCTTCTTTTCATTCTTCTATACGTTATGGGTATCGTAGCTTCATAGAACAGGGCTTCTGGTAAGGGCTTCCAAAAGGATCCTGCTGATATTTCAATGGCAGCTTCTTCGGGTTGCCAGGATAAAATAGGTTTAAAGTTAACTTAAAAATTAGTTTACAAGTATATACAAATTGGCATTAGGGATAGGGGGTACAAGGGTTGAAACGGAAGGGGTGTAGTATTTTTCTTTCTTCTTTTTTTTTATACTTGGGTTTGTGGGTAAAACTGCTGGTTTCGTTATTCTGGTTTATTGACTCTTTGTTGAGGTGTTTAAGTTTCGTGTTGCGACAAGAAGGTCAAGTTACTTATTTGTAACGAGAGAATTCTTTCCTTTATATCACTTAGTTTAAAAACAAATTTCTTTAATTCTCCCATATCCATCGTCGTTGGGGCAATAAGGTAATAGGACTCGTAGTACAAGGGGTGTAGGCCATTTTCGAAGTGGTCCCGGAAGGTGTCAAAAGCCATTTGAGGGTTAACTTCTTCGGCAAGGTGTTGTAGTTCAAAAAAATAGCTTTTGATGTTTTCGTTTTCGCCTTGTTTTTTCGAATTAAATTTTATTTTTGCTGCTCTCATAAAATTTTCTCCTCCAAATTCTTCTAAAAAGTCTTTTTTTAAATTTTCCCAATTTTTCTCTCTATTTTCTTGTTTGGTGACGTATTTTTTATACCATGTAATGGCCGCTCCTTCCATAAATGATCCTAGATAATTAATTTTATATGTGTCGCTCCATCCGTTAATTTGGGAACATCTTTCGTAGTTTTTCATAAAGGTCATGGCGTTGGTCATCGTCGGGTTGAATGTTGTGGGGGCAATAAACTTCGGGACTGCATGCAGGTGTTCTTCCGGTCTGGGATGCTTCTAAAATTGTTGTGTTCGACATGTCGATGATTTGTGGTTCGGTTTGGGTGATGGGGAAATTTTCTTCAGGATTATCTTGTATCTCAGATTCTTGGGAAAAAGGTAAGGATATATCTTCAGAAGGACTTAAAATTGAAAGATTTTGTAAAGGACTTAAAAGGCTTTGGATACGGGCTTCTACGTTGTCGTCTTCTTCTTTTTCGGATTGATTTTCGTCGGGATCTGCCTCTTCTTCGCTGTTTTCTTCTTCTGCGTTGAAAGTTTGGTTATTAGTCTTCTGAGTCTTCTATATTAAATGTTGAGTTTTGGATTTCTTCTTCTGATTTTTCTTCGCTGTTTTCAGTCTGTTTTTCGGGTATTATAGGTTCTTTCGGTGGTCGTAGGAAATATCTTGTTTGTTTCGGTTCGGTGCCAGTCGGTGATCGTGGTAACGTTGAGGAGGGTTCGAAGATGGATTTTTCCGTGCTGCGATGTGATGGGTTGAATGTCAATTTTCCCAAAAGCTTCTTGCGTGACATTAATTTTAACTAACGCCGATCTTGTTTTTCTTAGAGTTCCCAAATAGATTCAGCGAGCATTCGGTCAATCCTGGGTACCGATGCTTTCTCTATTCAGGAAGTCTTCTATGAATAGATACAGCGAGTATTCGGTCAATCCTGGGTACCGATACTTTCTCTATTCATAGTGATGGTACAAGATCGTTGGCGCCTCCACCATGTGACGATGAGGTCTCCACCATGTGACGACGAGGGACTCCACCAGTAGTGATGAAGCGGGGACTCCACCATCGATGATTGGGACTGTTGGGTGACGTATGGTTAAAAGGCCAAACTTACATTATAACGGCTTTATTTCTGAATGAATTTACATTACAAGCAATATGGGTTTATATACAAAACTAGAACACTACGTCATATACACAAGAAATACATGTTTGCTGATTATTGCAAGATTGCATTTCTCACAATAAATTTCCACGTAAATCTATTTGAGAATCAAATAATCTGCAATAATCTGAAACTTTCCTGTTGTTTTTATGTGGGAAAATAATTATTATATTAAAATAAAGTAAAATTAATAAATCAATAAATAATATTTTCTTATTTCGTGACAATATGCATTCAGTATTATTTGTATATTACGTAATTAACAATGTTAAATATAAATCATGCTTTTTTATTAACAATATACAGTTTTATGTTCCTAAAATGAATCTAAGAATTCACAATTCTAGTCTGTTTCACTGTGATACGTCAAATAGGACACCAATGACCGCAATGCAACATCAGAGCAATATAATAATTAATAAATATAATATTGATATGTTCAATGTAGATGTTAAGGAGCTAAAGTCCTATTTTATGCATGGGACCTGTTAGGTTAGGTAGTAGGTTTAGTGTTTAGTGATAGCTTTAGTTGTAGTGTTAGTTTTAGTCTCCCTCTTACTTGTAGGTATCAAAAAATTTTTTTGATGTTTGTAAGATGTACCATAAATAAATAAATAAATAATTATAAAAGAAACTGACTAATAAAAAAACGACATTAAATAGCGTCCAAAGACTTGTTTGCTTCTTTATGATGGCGCCTCAACCATTCGAACAAGGACTGCGTAAGTTGGTTTTGCGCAGCTACACGAGAGCCCTCGTGCGATATTTTAAAGTATTGGGAATAATCAATTAGCAGATTCCTTTTTAGAATCTCACACTGGGAATGCCCAATTGAATTCAATTGGAAATTACCTATGGGTAGCCTTAACCAATGGAAACCACTTAAAAACAGTAGAATCCTAATTGGACTTTTCCATATTTTAAATTATTGGGAATAACCAATTAGCAGATTCCTTTCTAGAATCTAGAATCTCTACCAATTGGTAGCTTTAACCAATCGAAACCCCTAAAAAACAGTAGAATCCTAATCGGACTTTTCCATCATGGAAAATACCAGTAAAAACCAGTTTATTTTTTATATCGCTCCCAATTAAACCCAGTACCTAAGTTCAATTTGTATTGATACCAACCAATACTTCAATTGGTTTCTATAAGGAATTAATCGGTCATTTACAACAGGGATGCTATTAGGTTATACATAATATTGTGTTTATTTACATGGTACATTATATTGTGAGCCGTAGATGTTGCAGTCGTTAGATGCAGGCACCTCCGCGGAGGTCCGCACCGTTGTTATGTTGAATGATTATGTAGTACGCCGCTATTGTTTGGCAGTGGCGTAGCTAGCCTCGAGGGGGGCCCGTATCAAAAATCTGGTAGGTGCCCTTATGCGGGAAAAGCTGCTGGCACAATTTTCTGGGTGTCACGCCCAAACTCTATTTTGGCTAAACAAAAAAAAATTAGGGTATCATTTTTTTTGCATTTAACAATTTTTTTATAATTTAATAAATAATATATTTATACATAGTTTTTTATGTATAGGCATATTTTAAAATTTGGTCTGGTTTTAGACATTTAGCGTTCTTCAACATCTTTTAAAAGGTTTCCATTTTAAAATAAAGGCAAGTCATTTGAAATAATTGGAACGCTAATAATTATTTCTAATTTGCTATTAATATAACCTTTGATAATAACACGTAAAGCAGACTCAGTATGCGGCGCAGAGCATAGAACAATATGTGCAGACTGCGCCGCAGACAACGCATAGCGAAAAGGTGCGGACACTGCCTCGTTAGAACAGGAGGGTATTCATGAAAAGTATAAACAATTAAATAATAACATTATTTATTTATTTATTTAATTTCATGCCTCATTTTTTTAACATGTGTAATATGTTTTTTTGCTTACGCATGTCGAAGCCATTCGGGGCCCCCCCTAGCCGGGGGCCCCGTATCATTGATACGGCTGATACCGCGGTAGCTACGCCCCTGTTGTTTGGATTGAAGTGAGTTCGCCCGCCTTGTTCACGTAGTGATTTCAGGAGCGATGCTGGTTTTGTTTTTATGTTTAAGTTTTTTGTTTAGACTAAGGTTTTTGATACGGAAAAAATTTTGTAAATTTTACAAATGCTTGGATATTTTCGGGTTGTTCGTTTTATTGTATTTTTATAGACTATGATTGAGATTACGATTTTAAGGCTATGATTTTTGTGTGGTTTTATTTTTACTGTCATTTGTTAGGGTTTTGTTTGCTTATATTTTAAAATTAAATTAAATTGTTTAAAATAGGTTGGTAAAAACAAGAAGTGTATAGGTAGGACGATTATTTAGTACCTATACACATCAATATATTTAACAGTTAAATAATAAGTCTCCCGACGGTCTTAGTCCCTTATACAGGTCTCCTTTTGATAACTATGAAGCAGTTCTGGCCTTTTCTCGCGGAGCAAATGTGAGGCCAGCTTGATCCGGGTAGAAGAGAAGAGTCTTGAAAATTGATTTATTTATTTTTCCCTTTCTCCTTTTTTCTTAAAGAATGTTGAATGAAATGAGAAATTTGGTAGAATGTTTCAGGGGAAAAATAAAGTCAAAAAACCCCCTTAAAAAATTTGGAAAAGTAGCTAACAAACAAAAAGAGAAAGAGTGAAGAAAGAGACTTGCAGCACCATGGGTTTAGTAAGGTTGGATTTGAAGGGGGTGTTGAAAGTTTGGTTGGTGATAATCCTGGAGGTCGAAAACCCTAAAGCCCTTGATCAGCGGATATCACCCACGTCGCTTATTGTTCTGAAGGTTAAGTTACCGCGGTGTTAGTAATGCACCGGGGGGTCCCGAACAAACTTCTTAAATATAATTCTCAATATTAACTTTAGCACGGTTAATACGTTTAAACTTTTTTAGGATGGATAGTTACAAGCCGGGCGGATTCAAATCTGCACTGTTAGTCCGACGTATCGATGAAGGCGGGGGTTTGCGGCGTGCGGGCGGAATATATCTGTTTCAGTAGGCGTCAGCCATCATAATCGTGCGAAATAGTAAGATGTTCGTCAGCGCGTTGCCGATGTATACAGTTTACTTTGTTTTGAAGAAGGTCAGTGAGTCAAAAATCTCGCCGGTCGTCGTGTCGTGGTGCGTGTTATTGTTTTCTGTTATTTTTAAAATGGAGATAAATATCGTAAATTATATAATTACGTGTTAACATATTGAATGTGCGAAAATAGATTAAACGCTATAGCTATGTTGAATTGAAAGAAAATTGGCTACTGAAAATTTTAATGAACTTGTCACTTTGCGCCCGTAAAAGAAAGGCGAATTGACTTTATCTATAAACAAATAAACTAAAATAAATGCTTGTTTTAAAAATGTTAGATTAAGAAACTGTAACCTACATAAAAACATTTTGTAAATGTTTTTTTAACTAGTTTATGGGTCTCACATCTTACATACATCGGTAAGTTTATTATCCAATTTTTGCATGTATATATATTTCTGCAACCCCCAATTTAATATGTCACCAGCCGCCACTGCTTAAATCACATCCCCAGGATATCCCAAAAGGTCAAACTATGAACTTCCTCTGGACGTCCCCATATGATCATCCCATTCTGGGACATAAGGCTGGTCCAAGGACGTCCTGAGGACGTTTGTGTTTGAGAAATCTTGACCTAAAAAATATATAAATTTTTTTTCAAAACCGTTTCTAGGATATGTGATATGACCACAAAAATGACCTTCACTAAGGAGCCACCCCAGCTCATTTTTTTTAAATGGCAACACGTGTTACCCTCTTTGTGATACCTTTTTGAAAAGCTCTTGGACATTGCAATTTAACAGTACTAAAATAATACATTTTAATAGTTTAATTTTTGAAAAATACGTAAAATATTTTTTATAATTATTTGTTTTAATTTATCGTTATAAATATCAAATAATACCATTTTCTTGTCGTAAAAACATAGTAAAAAACTGAGGACCACTAAATAATTCTAGCAAAAGTATACTTAATAAACTAAAAATTCGAAGTTTCGGCGAAATTACCGTATACTTTATACTTCGAAAGTAAAGCGATTTTTCGTGAAGTGCTAATTTCGAAAAGAGATATTTTAGCTATTATTTCACTTAAAAAAACGAACAAAAAGTCAATTTTGCTCAAAATTGAACATAGATTCTATTTCTTTGCTCCTTTAACTATGAGGATGAATTTAAATCAATATGAAACTGTTTATTATATAATAGATTTAATAATTATAATTACCTATTGCTAACAATCTAATGTTGACGAAATAAATTATAATAAAATCCAACAAACGTAAAATGACTTAAGCAAACAATCCACAAGGAAAAGCTTTCGTTTTCAAAGAGAAAAGAAGGGGCTCGACAAGGGCAGGTGGGTGTTGGGGGGAGGTAAAGGAAACAACAAGGGCAGGGGGAGGCCTCCCCTAGGGGTAACGCAGTTAAAAAGCACCACTGGAAATAATTGCTCTTTCTACCACGTATCTACGTGCTACCATAATGTACTACAGTACTAAAGTGTAAGAACAGGGAAAGCCCGTATTTGGATCATGCAGAGAAAAAGTTCTCCCTTATATCAAAAAACACCTCCGCGAAACCACAGATCTAGAAATATCTAGGCGCCAAACTTTGCAAAGGTTTAGATCATAAACCAAAAATATATATATGGTTTAGATATTAAAACAACATTCTGTAACAACCCTAGATAACAATGAATTTTATTATCATGACAGCAAAAACAACACTGACAGTAAATAACTAATTGTCTGCCGTCAACTTTAAAATGCATTTTAATTCGCTGCAAAAAGCAATTATAATATTTATAATAGTCACCACCTCACCTGCATCTTCTTTATACAATTCCTCCGATGATGTAATAGAACTTGACTTTAATACGTTTATGGAAAATAAAATGAAATCAGAATTTTGGCTTGTTGAATTTTACGCCCCATGGTGTGGTCATTGTCAAAAATTTGCACCAGAGTATAAAAAAACCGCCACTGCATTAAAAGGAATTGCGAAAGTGGCAGCGATAAACTGCGAAGAAGACAAGCGATTAGCCCATAAGTTTGATATTAAAAGTTACCCAACGATTATACTTTTTGGAAATGATGTTTATAAAGAATATAAGGGGGGAAGAAGCTTGGACGAGTTGGTAAAGTTTGTTGAAGGAAATCTTAATGCTACAAGTGATAAAATACAGCTAACAGATAATAATTTTAAAGATTATGTCTTTAATTCAAACAAATCTTGGATGGTAGTGTTTTACGCCCCTTGGTGTGGTCACTGTAAAAATTTAAAACCTCATTGGAAGAAAGCTGCAAATACGTTTAAAAATGTAGTAAACTTTGCCGGTTTAGATGCTACAATACACAAAAAAATGGGTAAAAAATACATAGACAAAGGTTATCCTACTATCAGATACTTTAGATCTGGATCCGATTATATGGGGGATATTTATGAAGGAACTAGGATTGCTGACGATATAATCCAGTGGGTTCAAGAGAAAGAATCGGAAGATTATACTCCCCAACTTAAAGAAATTATAAATGAAGCAGCCTTAAGAGATTCTTGTGAAAATACTTTGCTATGCATTTTATCATTTCTTCCAAATATTCTTGATTGCCAGTCGGAATGCAGAAATACTTATTTAAACATTTTATCCGAGACAGCTAGTATATATAAAAAGCAAAAATGGGGTTGGGTTTGGAGTGAGGGTGGGGCTCAAATTGAATTAGAAAACGCTGTGGAAGTGGGTGGTTTTGGTTATCCTGCTCTGGTGGTTGCTAACTATAAAAAGTCAAAAATATCTGTATTCCGTGGTTCTTTTTCCATTGAAGGTATTTCGGAATTTTTAAACGATATACGAAGTGGGAAAGGTTCTTCATTGGTTATTAAAAAAGATAAATTGCCCAAGATTAATAATGTTGTTTCATGGAATGGTCAAGATAGTACATTGCTTCTAGAAGATGACGCAAAAGAAGAGTTGTAGTTTGTTTATATGATTTATTATTAATATAAAATGGGTAATAAAATTATTTTCAAATGTCAATGTCAATATTATTAGCATTTTTATTACTATTACATTTAGGTTTTGACCAAGCTAATTTTGTCAATGTATCGATCTATCCAGGGAAACCACTTTTATCAAAAATAATTGATGGGTCAAGCTGTAGCACCAAGAAATATCCATATTTTGTATAGCAGTAAAAATTTATTAAAATTATTATTGATACGTTTTTCAGTAGCTATCGATTAGAGAGAAATTATCAAACATAAACATATGTGGAGGGACTTTAATAAACTCTGAATGGGTTTTAACGGCAGCTCATTGTTTTCAACCTAACATTGTTTACGTGGTAGTGGCATTTTATTCCAATGTTAATAAAAGAATATTTATGAATATCAAGGAGGTCTTGGTTCATCCTAAATATCAACCTAAATTGTTTATAAATGATATAGCTTTAATTCGTGTAAGTACAATTATTAGTTATGTTTATTTGCATATCGATGAATTTCTGCCAAAGTATCGCAAGCAACATAACTGAAATTTCGGGAATTGAAAACAATTTTTGTTTTAAAGTATGTTTAAATTAAATATAGTCTAAAGGTTTTATAACAAGTAAATAGCTTATAATTATTTATAATCTATTTACTACAGGTTATATATGGTTTCAAACAGACTTAAAAAAAATGTTTTCAATTCCCTAAATTTGAGATATGTTGCTTGCGATACTTTGGCGCAAAGTCATCGATATGCTCCATAATTTCTTTATGATTAAGACTATGGGTATTTATTTGGTCAAAAACCTATAAAAATAAAATAAAAGATTATTTCTTGCTAGTTATTTACCCTGTAATATGAACAATTTTTAATCATGAAATCCCTGATTATTGTGGAATGCATTTTTATCAACCTCCTGTTAATTATTCTTGACTATTACGGATATTCTTACATACTTTTAAAGAATCTAAACGTGAATTTTTAGCTTGATAAATCTCTTAATGTGTCACGACATTTTAATTTTATACAGTTACCCAAAAAAATGCAATCAAATCTACCACATTGTAAAGAAGCAATGGTTATGGGTTTAGGGTCATTAAGTTCAGAAGAAATAATATTACCTCGTGATCTTCAATGTGGTGTTGTTAAATTAGTATCCATAAAATACTGTTCGATTTTTTATGGAAAATACTTAAAACGTTCCCTATGTACCCAAAATGGACCTAATTATAAAAGTGATACTTGCAAAGTAAGATTTAAATATAGTACTATTATTATGATTATTATTATTTTAGATTTCTTTTTTAAGAAAATGGTTTTTAGGGGGATTCTGGAGGGCCATTACTTTGCGATGAAATACAAGTGGGCATCGTATCCTTCGGAATTGCATGTGGTAAAAACTCTCCACCAGGAATTTATACAAAAATTGATGAGTTTTTGGATTTTATAAATAGTCATACTGGTAATTAAACAGTGTTTTTTTAGTTCTATCCCCACTTCCAAAGAAGTCCAAGAAGCCAACTTAATGGTCTGTGTGAGTTGGGGGTAGAAACGGACCGGGCTTAAAATACCCTTCGAAGGACAAATACAAAAATAAATAACCATACCAATTTGGGATTTAAACCCCCGACCTCTTTACTTGTAGTAAGCTGCAAAATCAAATCAAATCAAATTTATTTTAATATAAAATATACATATATCGGCGTCCATTTCAAATATGGAGGGTAGAGAGATGAAGGACTCCCTTTGTGTATAAAGTGTTCATAAAATAGAGTAGCTAAGATGGAGTTATTACAGTAAAAGTCTTAAAGATGGCCGTATAGGTTATCCAATCAAAGACGTACGTCCACAGCACCCTGACCTTAACAACGCTAGCCAAAGACAAAGATAAAGACAACGAACGTGCGTTCAGGTCTTACCAGCGCCACTCTGGGTATTTATAGAACTACTTACATACTTCTTTAGGTGGACACTTTTGCATCTGAAGTTCCATAAGAAATAGAAACTTGTTTTTCTCTTTACCGTCCATAATTTTAAATATGAGCACGATCTACCATTTAGTTTGTCGCGTCATGAATGATTTCAGGTTTGTTGAAAAAAAGAGAATATTTTAATATTTTTAAAAATGGTGAATGAGCCAGAGTAACTGAATCTTTTGAATGGTTTACCAAGATTTTCATGACCGGACAGTTCGGTGAAAAACCGGACATGGGTTATTCCATTAATAGCGGACCAAAAAGACTTTGAAATTTAAATTTAATTAAAGACTTGCTAATTACCTCGAAATACATTTTTCACATTTCTCTATACAAAATCACTAGACTGTAATAACAGTTACACATTAAAATTGAGTTTACGTGAAATATTGCAGTTGAAGTAAGTGGTAACGGTGGGGAGAAGTAAAAACTCCATGTATCAAAAACTAAGTTTAATGCCTTTAAAAAACTTTAAAACTAAACAACGTTCTTATACAAAATAAAAACAGGTAATTATAACGTCGCCATAGATCAAAAGCAAAGTTTAATGGCTTTAAAAAACTTAAAGTTTTTTACCTGCCCACGGATATTTATCTTGGGCTCTGTAAGAACGGATATAATATTATCGTTATAAATCAACGATAAACGTCAACTATAGTCAACTATAGCTATAGGAAACGAACAGAAAGTGCCAGAAATTGATTTTCGTAAAAACTTTACACCGACGGTGGACTAGTGGTTAGTGTTGCTGACTACAAGCCTAGAGGTCGTGGGTTCGAATCCCACCAGGGGTATGGCTGTTTATTTGTGTTTGTCCTATTGTGTATTAGTCCTTCGGAGGGGAATTTAAGCCCGCGGTACGTTCCAACCCCTAACCCGCTCAAGCCATTCAGTTGGCTTCTGGGACTTCTTAGGAAGTAAGGGTGGAACTAAAAGAGAACTTTTTTTGTATATATTCGTTTTTGCTTAAAGTAGTACCAAACGAAATTGAAAGGATTTTTGCTTTATGTGACCTGGACTACGGAAAGGTACCTATGGTTGAAAATCAAGTTTTCGAGAAAACAGCTGATAACAAGTCGTGTCCGTGCGTCGCGTTTGTATTTGCGCTTCTATCGCTTCTTTTTTCGTCTTACCCTAGGCTCTCCCCTTCTCTTTAGACTTCCATTATACAGTGGTGCTTTTACAATAAATATGTTTGTACCTTATTCAAGTGATTTCCCCTAAATAGCTAATTTTGTGAACGTTGAAAAATAATACGTGCTGCTTTTCTTATCATTGTATTTTCGAGATCGTGGTTTTTCGTTCTTATGCAGCTAATTTAAAATTGGTTTAGTTTGTTAAAGTGCAGAATGGATTTAGAAGAAGAATTTAAAGTAGTGGAGGTGCAGGTGTTGATATGTCTTTTCAGGATATTGACGAAAATAAAAGATGAAAAAAAGCAATTCGTGATGTATTTACAACTTTTTTCGCGATTTTTATAATTCATGTTGAACTAAGGATGATTTCCAGCAAAAGTTTCAAACTTAGGAGTCTGCGGTTTGTTCCATTAAAAAATACGTTAAATTTTTTTATAAATTTCAAATAAAAAACAAAAATTGATTCTTTCGACCATAGGTACCTTTCTATAGTCCAGGTCACATATATTGTTTTTGAGACTTATTTGCGGTTAGCTCCATCAAAATAAAATCATTTATATTGACAAAGTGAGTAGCACCATCTTGATTTTTTAGTTCAATTTGATCGGGTTCTTTATATGAGTAGACATCTCCATACGCAACTTTGTTTTTCCTTGATGATGGTCTAAAACAAAATTTAAAAACTCTCAGATTAAAGAAATATCTTATTTCATTTCAATGTTTACCTTTACTAATTCTCGCAAGAGGAAGGTTTTCATCGCTACTATTTCTTGAATTGCTCTGATTTTCCAAATTGTTTGAAGTTAGGACATCTAAAATGAAAAAGTAGATTCTGTAGAAACATTTAAAGAGTTACATTTATATTAAAAACACGTACCTTCTAAATGATTTTGGAGGCAGTGAAAACTTGTATGCCCTTCATTTTTCGGATAAGCGATATCTAAGAGCATATTAAGAAAAATAAATTATTTTTAAGGCAAATATAGCGATCTGTTTTGAAAAGGATACTTTGCATATATATATAAGATATATCTTCGTTTGCAAAAGACAGATGAACAAGCGAGTGATGAAAACATATTTCACTTGGATGACAAACGTTACAAGAAACTTTTCTAAGATCCATACTCTTATTATCTGTATCCCATGTAACTTCATGTACTTGCATAGTTCCTTTAAACGCTTCTAGATCAATTATGTTTATTGCATCTTCGCTTACAGGAAATATGTTAATTCCTTTAGATCTCTTAAGTGATCTAACATGGCTTCGTAGTTTTAAATATAAGTTCCTTTGGCAACTAAATCATCTGCGCTTCATTTAACATACCATCCAATGCCATCGGGAGCTCCTTTGCCATGGTGGCTTTCAAAATAGTGCCCTCTTATATAATTTGCAGATAACCTGCCAGCCAAATATGTTGTCATTAGGTAAAACATGGTTTTATTTTTGTATTGCGTAGAAGGTCCGTCTGTTAGAAAATGTACTAATGTAATATTTGGTATAGTCATTTTAATGTCATCTAAGATCGGATCCACAACCACAGTATGAAAGCTTAGTTGTGGTTAAGATCCGCCAAAATGTGCCGACTGAATTTCAGAGGCGTACTTACTATCCATAGTTCTCTGAAAACTCCATGTGGAAAAGCAATTCGGAATGGGACAGGTTTTGTTTGATTTCACGAATTTCTCTGTATTGGTGTAATATATGTAGGGATTTATTTGCTAGATTATTTTAAGAATAAGAAGTCCGTAAACTTTAAATTAAAAATAGTCGTTTATTAAAATATAAAGTTAAACAACAAATGAAACTAAAAGTAAATATAATACTTAGGTACTATTACATATCTTTGGGGTTACTTCACATTCCCACGCATCTATTTTAGTCTTTTACGTTATCTACACTTTCACACACATATTATCAGTCCTAGACCCTTGCGGTCGTTCGAAAACACCTTATTGAACTTAAACGCTTGACGCCTAATTTTAACCTACATAAATAAATCTAAACATGCTACATGTTACGTGAATGGGACAAAAACTTTGGCAGAGAATTTTTGAAATCATTTACCAAATCTTCTTTTGAAGCTGTTATAGTTTCTCTTACTTTTTTTGTACACTTTTTTTCTTTTCCTCTTACAACAAAATTTTCTTTTTTGGTGATCCATTTTTCATACTTAACTATTTCTTCTTTCTGAAAATCTTCAAACATAATCTTCTTTGCTTTGCAATTTTCACACTCATTGATAAGGCAGTTTTCTAGATTTTCGGAACTGGGAGGCTTTGAACTCGTGTCTCTGAATTTCTTTCTTTAATATTGTTAAGAAGTTTTAATTTTGCAACAAGGAACTCGAAATTTGCATGGATTTCACAAAGACATGTGTCTCTTTCGGCCACTTTTGCCGAAACGACCCAGAAGGGTCTCAATTTACAAAAAAGTGAGTAGCTAATGTTACAGCCCTTATGTTTCTGTAGAAAACTCAGCTTTTGTAATGAGCTGTTAGGATAACGCTTTTGTTTTTTAATTTTTCTAAAAGTGATTGTCTCTCTTTTCTCAGGGCAGATACGACTGGATTAATCTTTTTCTTAAATTTTTTTACTAAATCTTTTAACTTAATACATTTGGAGACGGTTTTTTTTCTTAAATATTTTCGTGCCAAGAAAGCTTCCCAAACTTTGAAATTTAAACAAATTTATTAGTCTTCCAGAAATATTTCTTGCCATAGCTTTCTTCTTTATAACAGATTTTACATTGCAAACATTTTCTTTAATTTGAGCAGTTAATACCTCACCAAATATCAATTTTTGCTTAACAGCGGGACCGACTATTTCACCTTGCAACATATCTTTTACTTTTTTTATAGGCATTGGATCTTTAACTTTTTTCTTGAAACGTTCAAGTCTCTTTTTATATTTGAGTTTCTGGAATATGGAATATGGAAATAGCCAGTTGACAGTTGTCAAATGTCCTACAATCGTTAAAATAAAGTGCCTTTCTTGTAAAATAATACCAAATGTGAAAATTATTTTATTATCTCAATACAAAAATACAAAAGCATTAAATAGTTTCTAAACTCCAATATTTGAAAAGTTTATATGAACATTGTACTGACCTTTTAATTTTGCCGGCAGTAAACTAGATATATGTAACTTAAAGTCGGGCTCGGACCGTGAAGTGCTAATAAAATATTTTCTTCACTTTCACTGTTGTTTAATCCATTTTTAAGGGATACATTTTGATTTATTATCTATCTAACACGTACAAATTTGACATTTGACGGTAACACAGATTCCCCTATTGTTTTATAGAAGGCGCTCTATACAAATACTTAATTTAAATCATTTTTTGATAATAATAAGTATTTGTCGTAGAACAGTACAAGTATGCAACATTTCTAGACACTCATTAATTTAAGCAATCGATGGCAAGCTCGCTCATGCCTAAATTAAATTCGTGCTTAAAATTGCGTTTATCAAACTTGATACATAATATAGTTTATGCTAATTTCCCACAAATTTCTTGTTTAGCAGTTACTGTCTTTCTCTATAGTTGGGCAGTTTCCATCATCTCCTCCACCTACATTTTTCATCGACCTTAGTATTTTTTTAAGTCACTTATTGACAGTGATTTAAAATTTAAGAGTTTATGTTCACCTCATATTTATTGCTTATCACCTTCAGAACTTTTGGGAATATTTTCTATCATGTCTTTAACACTATCTACTTAATAACTATTAAATTCTTTGTATTTCTTCTGTCAGTTTAGAGGTTTTTTCAGGTAGTAACAATTTTAAGTTCTTCCACATCTCCCTTGAATTACATTTATTATTATCTATAACATTTTTATAAAAAAATTCTTCATATATTTTGATCTTTTTCTCTAACCGCTCATACATATAATAAATATATTTTCCTTATTTTTTTTCCTTTATCTCAGTGGTTATCCACTTTATGTTTAAGTGATTCGGTCTAATATCAATTTTAATTTTTGGACACATTATATTAACAATATTTTTTAAATCTTCAACAAATTCATCAGCTAAGTCGTTTATATTATTGGCATTGTTGTCCCACTTCATTTTCCACAAAAAATCATGTAGAACATTTGCATTATAATTCTAAGTAGCCCTGCTGTTGAAGGTGTATGGATATAATGGAATGATCCCCAATCCTGGGTGTTTGATGGACGTTACAGGTTATATGTTTGTAATTTGTTATCATTATCATTATTAAAGTCTACTACAATGACATTGATACCATCAAATACACTGATTTCGTCAATGTAGTTTTCAAAAAACTCTAAGAATTTTGCGCCATTGGTTTGGGGCGGATGATACAAGACAGTAAATAGATGTTTTACCCGAGAAACTGAGACTTCAATCGATACCAGCCACACAAAGTTTTGTACACACTGTATATTACCACGTCCATATTTAATGTAATTTCTTGTCAAAACAATCACGCCTCCAGTTCTTTTATTTTCCGAAACACACTATTCAAGTTGATATCCTGCAATGTTTAGTTCACACAAAGTAATGTCTGAACACATATGAGTCTCACATAGTAGAACAATTTTAGGGCACCATTCAATTACAAGAACATTTATAAGGTCTTTGTTGTTTAAATAGCCCTGACAATTAAAGTGTCGTTTAAATCAATTTGCTTATCTAATTGCTATTTAAAAAGTTTATTTTTTTGGAAGGTTTCAATTCTTGTAAGCGTTTCACATTTGTTTCTTTCCCAAATTCCGTGCTCCACATTTAAGGACATCCCATATTTTATGTTAGAAAACACACAACATTTACTAATACTACTTTTACAATCCTTAAAATCATGTTCTTCACTACACTTGGGACCAGGGCCGAGCCTAGGGTATCTGCCGCCCGGGTGCAAGAATTAAATTTGCCGCCCCCATTAATGTAAAAAATTAGGTTGTCGGTAGGGAAGGAGTTCATAATTTATCATTCTGAATAAACATACTTATAACAAATTTTAAAAAATAACAAAGTATTTATTAACAAATAGGTACATAAAAGAATAAAATAAAAATACATTCAGGAAAAAAAAACAAAAATAATTAAACTAAACTAAAAAACTAAAATCTACTTTTCTCGCTTTTTTAATAGCAAATTCCCTAATCAAGTCGCCTACATCCAAGTTGTTATAAATATCTTCTTCAATACTTATAATTGCTAAATTTGAAAGCCTGAATTGACTCATTTTGGATCTTAAATAGGTCTTAATTAGTTTTAATTTCGAAAATGACCGCTCTCCATGGGTAACAGCTGCCATCGTCAAAAATATTCTTAAAGCTACAAATAAATTCGGAAAGATGCCTTTTAAATCATTAACTAGTTTTTAACTTAAACGCATTAAAAGACAAAAGAAACTACTATGTTTGCATCCTATTTGCCTCACTTTAATAGAAAAATTGCTGAAATACGCAGCCGTCAAATCGGAAGAAATTATGCTTTAACTTAACAGTTCAGCTTGTAAACAATATCACGTGGTACACAGCGCGCGATTTGATTGGTTTCCCGTAAGCCCGCTTCCGTAAAAGATGAAACTTGACGAACTCGAAGCGGACGGATGAAAAGCGAAGCGGGCGGGCGGCAATCTATAAACCGGGCTTTAAGAAAATTGTCATCATCATTTTTTGTGGCTACCGCGGGTTCGGTTATGTCTTTTTTATCATTGCCGCCTGACAGCACAATTTTGGCATTGTTTTTATGTGTAGAATAATTACGATGATTCCTTGAAACGCCGACATCAATAAAACGCAAGTGATTTTTAGAAAGTTTTTTGCATATTGCAAGGTGGCTTTTTTATTCTTGATAATATGATACAATTTTTTTGATGATATTTTGCCGCCCTGTGTTAGTGCCGCCCGGGTGCCATGCACCCCTTGCACCCCCGGCACGGCTCGGCCCTGCTTGGGACACACTTTATTCTCCTTATAGTCTTTGCTAAAACATTTAATAACACTTATCATAAATAGGACAACGACTCCATCCAATATTAATTTTACTCTATATATTTTACTCATATTACTTAAATTTTTATCCAAGTCAAGTATAAAATTAAATGACTTTTTTACTAATTTAGTTTTTCTTAAATATTTCTGTGGGTAAAAGGCATAAGGGGATAAGTCAAAAAAAGCAATTTTTCAATAGAGCCTTTAACGTGTTCGCATTAATTCAGGAAATATATTTATGTTTAGCGGGTAAACTCTTTTGTTAGCATATGACATGGGCTAACAAAAGGGTATACCCGCTAACCATAAATATGAATTAATGCGAATACGTTTAAGGCTCTACTGAAAAATTGCTTTTTTTGACTTATCCCCTTATGCCTTTTACCCACAGATTTTATATATAAAATGGATTAATGTGTATAGATAATTTAAATATATTTAAATTATCTATACACATTAATCCATTTTGAATGATTACTTTTTCGACCATCATTATTTAAAAAATTTTGATGTACTTTAGGTCTATTCACATTAT
The DNA here is from genome assembly GCA_921294245.1 of Brassicogethes aeneus. NCBI lineage: Eukaryota > Metazoa > Arthropoda > Insecta > Coleoptera > Nitidulidae > Brassicogethes > Brassicogethes aeneus. The sequence continues at coordinate 27,417,197 of OV121137.1, forward strand.
AACTAGGAGTTCTGTTGAATTTCACTCTGAATGTTAATTATCTCCTTCTCATTGGCACAGTTAAGAATTAATCCTCAATTTTTTGTAGACCTACCCATTGTTACTCCAATGTCTATTTCACTCGGGTTTATTTTTGATCTTAGGTCATTCTTTACTTGTGCAATATCGTTTTGAGTACCTACTGTTTTGTTTTACCACTAGGACTTTGCTGGTATCTGTTGCATATGACTTCGTTGTGGATTTTGAGTCGTTGTTCACTTGTAAACCCTTTAATGATGCAATTTCCTCTTTTAAAATTTTATTTTCATCTATTAGCTGGTCCATTTTTATATATTATATTCATCTCTTCATTCTTTAATAGTATATTATATATTATATTATATTATATTATATTATATTATATTATATTATATTATATTATATTATATTATATTATATTATATTATATTATACTCGTATTATATTATATTATATTATATTATATTATATTCATCTCTTCATTCTTTAATAGTATATGCATAACTCTTTCAGATATATACAGTAGTGTTAATTGAATGGTTTCTAAACTACATTGATCCATTGAGGGATCTTTTAATCTGCTTCTTTTCCTAGTTTTTTGTTTATCAATTATAACTTCAGTCTTTGGTTGACATATTGTACATTTCCAAGAACTTTTTCGTAAATGAAACCCACACATATCAATTTCTTCGCATTTAATATGAAAGTAATTTTTACAGGCAGGTTTTTATGTTTAAAGATTCAGATGTAATTATTATTGCTTTTATTAAATAATACTTATATATTTAATTATATATACTGTGTAATTTTTGAAATAAATCACATTAAAAACAAAAAAAATGTGTTAAGAAGAGTATTGCATCTTTTAGCATTCTTTTTTGTTGATAAAAGAAAATTGAAGTACTTTGTGCAAATTATTTTAGAACTCATTATAACACTGTCCTGCAAATCCAAACCCAACAACCACATTCTTCTCAACTCAAGGATTTTTGTAATACTTAAATACCAATAAATTAAATAGGTACATACGTTTACACATTAATGTGTTTTATTTAAAAGGGCAATGAGAAGGCTGAGGACTTGTTGTTTGCAAATTTTGCACGATTTTGTTAACAAATTTACAACTCACATTACATTTTAGAAAATTAAAACAAAACCAACGTGGCTTGCACAGGATTAGATTGGATAGGATTTAAGAAATGTAGGTTATGTTTATGTAGTAGTTCCAATAAGTAGTACCCCTAAAGCCCCTGTATATCTGCGCCCCCTAGTGGGCTTGGTACGTATAAAGACCGTGGTCCTTATGTTCTGTGGATGAGTCTACACAGTTTTTTACACACTAGGAGGTAAAAAGCTTTACCCGATTGGTCTAAATTATTTTTACAGCTTAGGAGGTTCTTTGATTAAAGATAAATACAAATAACCCAGTTGGCAACCCTAAGCTAATCTTGTATGAATTTCTTTCAGGCTCCAATGGAATCAGTTCAAGTTACATTTCAAGACTAATTACTTTTGTTTATATTACAATATTTATATCTAATTAAATGTTTATAGTGAAATATTATGTTTTTACAATAAAATTATAGAATATTTATTTAAATAAATTTATAAAAAGATAACCTCGTTTCTCTGCAATTTTAAAATGTTACCTGGTTTATCATTATCGCGTTGTTAAAATATAAAAATATTTGGTGTTTAAAGACTCCTCATAAAAAATAACACTTTTAACTCTTTAATCTGCAATTGATATCTTTTGCTTAAATTTGTGGGTGGTGGTAAAACGAAATGGAATACAATTTGAGTCCCTGCGCATTCGCCATTTTTATGCATACAATTCAAATGTCACTTACATGGAAATAACCGGAAACATAGAAATAAACAAAATTTCCAATTTTTCTTTGATATGGTTTAATAAACTACTATGTAAAATCAATTATATGTAGTCAAGGATAAATCTTACTTAATAGGGTACTCGAAATTTCGCACATATAATTCCCAATATTGTAGTTTTTTTACATTTATAAACAACTTTTTTAAACTGTGCTGTTTAAAAAAATGGGGTTGAAAAGAGATAAAACGCTATTTTGGGTACTTTGGCGTAACTTACTTTTTGGGTGACAATGCCCCCTGCATTTTCTGTTAATATTTTTTTCTAAAACCTACCGTTTTAAATAAAACTAAAATCCAAAAACTTTTTCAGTTTTCACCAAAAAACCGTCTGCTATAACTTCGAAAGAGTATATCGTGGGAAAAAGGTTGATAAATTCGTTAGGTTTTTTTTATACAAACAACGTTTTTAATTAGTTTTGCATTGATAATATCTTTTTGGTGTTATAAAGCGATAACACGATTAAAGGGGACTTTAGCACCACCAACTTTTCGATGAGACTCATCTACATGCCTGAAAATGTTCTTACCTGCTAGATTTAATTTCTGGTCGAATTTTTAATTCTTAAACCTGTTAAATGGAAATAACACAAGGACCAAGCAACATTACCATGTTCTTCCAAGTGCAGGCAACACATAAATAAACAAAATTTGCCATTTTTCTTTAATATGGTTTAATAAACTACCAGAGGTACTACTATGTAAAATCAATTATATGTAGTCAAACTGTTAAATAAAAAAATGGCACCATTTTGAAAGTTTTAAGAAAATTAAAAGAAAACTAACTCGGTCAGTTTTCAAGGTAGGAGAATAAATTTGGTCTAAAAATGTTTAACATTAAGTGTATTTGATTACTTAAATTTGATTTTTTTGAAAAGAGGTCATTTTACCCTTTCCGCATTACATAATATGTAGGAATATTACGATTTTCTAAATATTAGTTTTTTCATAATTTAATTTTTTACTAAATAAATTTTTATGTCTAAATATGTTTATTTGAATTATACAAAGTGCAACTTTAAAGTGGCTTACAATTTAAAGAACAAAGTGTCAGCTTAACTAAACGTGACATTATACCAAACATGTGGATATGGAATAAATTTGAATTTGCACTAGTGGTTTAAGTAAATGAGGTAACGTCAGCGTCTACGGATTACAAAGCTAAAAAACTGTTTTATCTTGCCAATTTCAATTTATTTCCCACAAAAATGACAATAATGAGAAATCCTTACCAATTTATGTATTTTAAATTAAATTTTATTTTATAGCGAAATATTTAGGCATGCCTCATAATTAAACACAAATTTGCTAAGAGGTGCTTCATTTTCGTAAATATTTTTTTATCTAGCGCATTATAATTGCTTTAACCATGCCTTAAAAATAAAATTATTGGTTTTAAACAACTTTTTGCTCGAGGACTTGTTAAATATTTTTAAATAAATGTTATCAATTAATTGTGGATTGTATCCATTATGTACAGCAATTTGTTTTATTAAATTTAGCTCGTATTTGAAATCTATTTCAAATAATGGTACGTTTACGAGTCTGTGAATCAAAGAGGCTGCCATTTTGTGTGGGAACGGGTGTAATGAAGAATTATGTATAACTGTATCTGTGTGACTGGGTTTGTGGTAAATTTTAAATGAATGGATACCTTTGTTATTTTGGATAGTCAGGTGTAAGAAGTTAATTTGTTTATTTTGTTCTACTTCCATTGTGAATTTGTTGGGATGAATATTATTTATAAAATTTAATAAAATATTTTATTGTCTTTTAGTTCCTGTAAAGCATGTAAGTATGTCATCTACATATCGGTACCAATATAAGAAGTGTTGTATATGTGGATCTTTTTAGATGATGTGTTCTAAATGATTAATGAAGATGTCTGCTAATAAAGGACTTAGTGGGTTTCCCATAATTAAACCTTTAGGGCTTGAGGAGATCTGCAAATACCCCTCCTCCTTCTAAACAATCTGTGGGTTATTACGATCCTAATTGTTTAAAAATGTATTAAAAAAAAGTCATGTAAATAAACTTTAAACATTTAAATCTAGTAGAAATGTATTTGACGGAGACTGCCGAACGCTTGGCGTAAAATAAAAAAACGGGCACTCCTGTTTTTTTAGTGGGAAAAGGAAGGGGGGAAGAATGCCGGTAGTCAAGGTGGGAAAAGTGAGAACGGAAACGAGGATCATTCGAGAATATCCTGTGCAACGAATACGAGGTGTAAATTTGGTTAATGTAAAAGTGTTTAAATTTGTAGGTTTGCACATTTTAATAACTAAATTATTGAATTATTGTAGTAAAAATATTCCCGAACATTTTGGTATAATTAGTTTACACAAATGCCTTGTGTAAAGATAAATATTCGATCAACTGACTTGTCATCGATCTGTCCATTCGGCAGCCATCAAAGCTGCCGTTTTAAAAAACTACGCCTGTAATCGATATGATATAAATTTACGTTTGAACCACCTTGCATTATAATTTAGATTCTAAATAATAAACAATTTGTAATTGATTTTATCTAATTAAAAGGTCAGGGTTGTACTGGATTTAATCTAACTAAATGTCAGGGTTGTACTTGAGTTTATTTAATTATTTTAATAAATATTTCTGAAAGGGGATTTAGCTGATTATTATTTACTCCTTATTCTAACAGTTGATTGAGCCTGAACTACAATAAATATTACATGAAAAATTATGTAACATTAAACTTCAACAGTAAATAATTATAAAAACTTTGGAGGATGGAGGCCTAATGCAGATGGAATACTTGACGGATAAAGTTAAATTTAAAATACAAAAATAGAGACTAAGACTCAATCTACTTTTATCCAACAAACAAGCAAACAAACAAAGAAACAAACTAAAAGTTAAAACGAGGAGCATCAAAACGAGAGCTTAGAATTCTCTACTTAGTGTATTATTTATCCAATGGTATTTATATATTAATTTATTTATATTATATGTACGTTTTGGTGGCAGTAAGGAGATTTTGTATGGTTTTAAGGGTTTGTAGGATGTTACTCTCTTTCAGAAAAATAAGTTAAATGTCGTTTGGGTTACGGTTATTGTTGTTGCTTTATCCCAATAAATATCATTATTTTTTGTGTCTTATACGTTTAACTCTCTCCCATAGTCTCTCATTTTGAAAGGTTTTATGAGATATATATATATATATATATATATATATATATATATATGTTAGGGTGTTTCAAAAAAATCGACTTTTTCTTTTTCTTCAAATGGTCAGCAAATTCTTTCAGAGGATGTCAAAACAAAGACCTCGTTAAAATTTGAGCTTTTAATTTGAAGATTTAGAGGTCGCGGATCGCAATTTTCTATTTCCCATTTAAATAACATAGGAATTTTTGGAATTTTATACGTCTATATCAAATCAACTTATGGCAAGGAACATCTTAGATTTTTATAGTAAATTTAACGCTCTATAAAAAATGTCTCTTATAATTTTAATAATCTTCCAGAGTTATTCGAGGCCAAAGTTTGATTTCCATCGAACTTTTAGCATCATGTAGTAAAAAAATTACATATTTATATTTGAAACATAGGAAGTGTTGTGAAAAAAACAAAAAAACGTCACTTTTTTCCAAAGCCTACTACAAAGTTTTAATGAAAATATGAGATGTGTATAATATGCAGAGTAATTTATATATAAATGCATTTTTCTCGAAAATGGTGCATCTGAGCAATTCAAATCAAGAGTACCTATTTTTCGTAAAAAACTATAAATTCTCATAATTTCATAAAAAAAATTAAATTATTAACCCAGAAAAAAGTTGGGGCTATTTTTGTAACTTTGCCCCCTCCAAATGTTACGCCTATGATTAAATTTTAACAGTTTTGATCATAGATCTAGATTCAGCATGTCAAAATTACCAAAGTACCGAAAATTCATTTGTTCATGTTCAACCCTCTAGGAATAGTTTTAAAAAAATTATCCTCTTAGGCTCCTATTCAGGGGGCCGTAGCTCCTTTAGGGAGCATTTTTTGATACATGTTTATTAAACAAAAAAAGTGTTATTTTTATACGAATAATGCACTGTTTAAGTTTGGCCCCCTAATTTCGGGACACCCGTATAATGATAATTGTAACATAAATGTTAAAAAAACGCGAAAATTCGATGGAAATCAAACTTTGGCCTCGAATAACTATGGAAGGAATCAATTTATAGAAAAATGATAGGAGACCTTTTTTGTAGAGCGTTAAATTTACTATGAAAATCTAAGATGACATAAGTTGATTCAATTCAGACGTATAAAATTTCAAAGTTAAAAAAAAAAATTCCCATGTTATTTAAATGGGAAATAGAAAATTGCGATCCGAGACCTCTAAAAAAAAAAAAAAATCTTCAAATTAAAAGCTCAAATTTTGACGAGGTCTTTGTGTTGACATCCTCTGAAAGAATTTGCCGACCATTTGAAGAAAAAGAAAAAGTCGATTTTTTTGAAACACCCTAATATATATATATATCTATCCGGTCCACGTTTTCAGTCCCGGTACACTATACAGGCTACCTAAGACCCACTTGATCCAGGTAATTTAGGCGAGTATATAAACCGTAAATAAGCTTTTAAAGAATATAACTCAATAAGCATGCTTCAAGGGGAAACATTTTCTTTTTACAAAAAAAGTTGCAAACTGAATAACACTTTTTAAACCCGCATCATTTTACCGACTTTTCGCGCCCGTTTATACTGCATAACCATATTCAACCAACGTCCCGAGACCCAGCGATGTTGCCAAATGGTAGGGACTCGTGGCGTAGGTCGAAAGTACGTAACAATAATATACTTATCCGGGATTCTCCTCATTGCCTGTAAATAGGGTAATTGTGTGTGTGGTGTGAAAATATCGGCAGGAAGCAAATTAATTGCTCAAATGGCAATACTAGAGAAAAATCAAAATACAGTTAAGGAGGCATGTTTGGTTAGGTTAGTTTTTTTATTTACTATTATTTCTTTTAAAGCAAAGTTAATTTTTAGGTATCCCCATCAGTGGCGTAGCTAGCCTCAAGGGGGCCTCGTATCAAAAATCTGGTAGGGGCCCTTATACCGGAAAAGGTACTGGCAAAAAAATTTTTAGGGTATCATTTTTTTGCATTTACCAATTTTTATAATTCAATAAATAATATATGTGGGTAAATCTCACGAAATGTCCCCCGATGAGTTTGACCTACACTTATTGTGTTTTGATCTTTCATAATTAAGTAGATATATCAGGTTCCAGATTTTTAACCGCAATTAATTATTTTTTACAATGTTTTAAAAGTCTAAAACATATCCTCCGTGACTGTTACTCTTTATAGGTTAACCTATATGTTTTCAAATATCTGAGGTAGTAAAAGCATACTAAAAATATCAGTTCACCAAGTAAATTAAACACATCCAAAGCAATCGAATCGAATATAAAATATCATTAAAAATTAAAAGAAATAATTTTTATAACCATTTATGTAAGTAGGTGTTAAGTAGATTTTTTTATAAATATTTTATGTATGTACAATTGTATTTTAAAAAAATATTAAGGTGTCAAAAGATACAATAACTTATTTTAAATATACAAAGGTTAAAAAAAATATACGAAATCCTAACCTCCATGAAGATATCTTCCGTGAAGCTCTAATATTCAAAATGTATGATTTCTTAAAATTCTTGCATTAGTGCAGAACCACTTATGTTATGTTATTACTAGACCTGGTGGCTTCCCAAAAACCCCATTCTAGACTAACAGTGAAACAACCAAAAATAAAAAATAATCATTTTCACTTGGGGGACATAAAATTTAATCTGGTTTTAGACATTTACCGTTCTTCAACATCTTTTAAAAGGTTTCTATTTTAATATAAAGGAAAGTCATTTGAAACAATTGTAACGCTAATAATTATTTCTAATTTGCTATTAATTTAACCTATGATAATAACACCCTGCGCCGTAGACAACGCATAGCGGAAAGGTGCGGGCAGAAACATTTTGTATGAGTTAACGGCCTCGTTGGAACAGGAGGGTATTCAGGAAAATTTTAATTTAATAAATCGAAGAATAAACAATTTATTAAAAATATTATTTATTTATTTAATTATTTGATGCCTCAATTTTTTTTACATGTGAGTAATATATTTTTTGCTTACGCATGTCGAAGCCAATCGCCCCCCCCCCCTATCCGAGGGCCCCGTATCATTGATACGGCTGATACCGCGGAAGCTACGCCCCTGATCCCCATCCAAAGAAACGCAGAAAATCCTGTAGACGAATATAGTTTCGACAGCAAAGAAAATTTAAGTATTTGCTTTAAAAAATTTAACTTTATTTATTTTGCGTACTTCATCAAATTATTTTTTCTTCTTCCCTTAAAATTTTGGCGTATTAGTTTTTAAAATCGGTTGGTTTGCACAAATTATTACTTTAATTAAGTGTGGTTTAAAAGTACGTAATTTTATAAAATGATTCTTGTGAATATATAATGGTGTATAATTAATAAATTAAGTTTTTCTCAAATAACGTACCAACCCATTTTAAAACTAATACGAGTATTGTATAATTTTAAGGGCATTTTAAATCCCTTTATTTTGACGTAATAGTTTTTAATCGGTTTGTTTTTTTCAAGATATTACAGAAAATTTTTCTTTTTTAATTTATTTTTGTCTTAAATATCTCAGGAACAAACTAACCGATTTTAAAAACTAATACGCCAAAATGCCTTTAAAATGACGTATCACTCATTTTTAATTTAAAGTAAAGAAGAAAACCGGGGTGGAAACTTTTTGGCTAATTTAATTTGGAAAATATCAAAAAAATTTCATTTTCGCTAATCAGCATTCAAATTGTAGTATTTTAGTATTTTTATTTAGTAGTTCTGAGATACAGGGTATTAAAATTATACAGTAACCGTACAATATTAAAAAAATATAAATTTTAAAATACAAGTTTAAAATTTGGTATGCTGTAGGTTATATCTAAAGCAAATAATTTTTTATTTAATTTTAATTATTATACAGGGTGATTTACTTTATACGCTGCTAGTTAAATTTAATAATAAAAACACATGTAAATATTCAATTAATCAAATTTGGCAATATGTATTGATTATAATTCAACAATAAGAAAGCTAATGATAATAATAATAGTAATGATAATAACGATAATAATGCTAATAGTGATAATAATCATAATAAATAAATAAACGGAAATGAACATTGATACCTATTAAAAATACTTACCTACCATTAAAATTATCAACTACATGTTCCATGGAACATGTGCACAGACAGTGTAAGGTTCTTTATAATCTTGAGATATTTCGCAAATCTTTTTATTATCTTAATATTTATATTTTGTATAATACAATAAATATTACTATACGTAAATCACATCCATACAACCATATTAAAAATTACGATCTACTAATATTTTTACAGTAATATTTACCAAAAATGTATACTAAAAAAATAATATATTGTGTTAAATATTTAACATTTCAATTTTACTGACGAATATTTAAAAGTATAACCCTCAAAATTTGATAAAGTAGATTTTACTTTTTTTTAGTATCTAGATAGCTGAAGCTTACTTATCTCCGTTCAGGAGGGAAAGTGTGATTTTGGACCAAATGGTAAAGAGTATATCGGGACTGTATCAGAGGCTCTGATTCAGAGCTGTGAAATACATATTCAATATTTATATGCCAAACGGCGTTGCCAAATTTAGGGTTTGAAGACGTAGTTTAACTATGCCAAATATATACAGCTAGCTGAGCCCGACCGAGGCGCCCTCGAACTGGCTGAACCGTGAACTAAATCTGTATATTTCATCATGTTTCACCGCCTTTTCAAGCCCACCTAAAAATTTACCCCCTGCACCCACCAACCCCCCTGATTTCCATACTATGATTAACTTTTTCAGTCCCGAAGCCGGGTCTGAAAACGTCAATTTTGGTCTGTATAGGCGGCGAAGTATGACGATTTGGGTCTGTATGTGCGGTCAAACAAATCTATATATATATATATATATATATATATATATATATATATATATATATATATCTATCCGGTCCACGTTTTCAGTCCCGGTACACTATACAGGCTACCTAAGACCCACTTGATCCAGGTAATTTAGGCGAGTATATAAACCGTAAATAAGCTTTTAAAGAATATAACTCAATAAGCATGCTTCAAGGGGAAACATTTTCTTTTTACAAAAAAAGTTGCAAACTGAATAACACTTTTTAAACCCGCATCATTTTACCGACTTTTCGCGCCCGTTTATACTGCATAACCATATTCAACCAACGTCCCGAGACCCAGCGATGTTGCCAAATGGTAGGGACTCGTGGCGTAGGTCGAAAGTACGTAAAAAGAATATACTAATCCGTGATTCTCTTCAATGCCTCTAAATCGGGAAGATAGCAGAATTGGCAAAATTGTTTGTGTGGTGTGAAAATATCGGCAGGAAGCAAATTAATTGCTCAAATGGCAATACTAGGGAAAAATCAAAATACAGGTAAGGTGGCATGTTTGGTTAGGTTAGTTTTTTTATTTACTATTATTTCTTTTAAAGCAAAGTTAATTTTTAGGTATCCCCATCAGTGGCGTAGCTAGCCTCAAGGGGGCCTTGTATCAAAAATCTGGTAGGGGCCCTTATACCGGAAAAGGTGCTGGCAAAAAAATTTTTAGGGTATCATTTTTTTGCATTTACCAATTTTTATAATTCAATAAATAATATATGTGGGTAAATCTCATGAAATGTCCCCCGATGAGTTTGACCTACACTTTTATTGTGTTTTGATCTTTCATAATTAAGTAGATATTACAGCTCAGGTTCCAGATTTTTAACCGCAATTAATTATTTTTTACAATGTTTTAAAAGTCTAAAACATATTCTCCGTAACTGTTACTCTTTCTAGGTTAACCTATATGTTTTCAAATATCTGAGGTAGTAAAAGCATACTAAAAATATCAGTTCACTAAGTAAATTAAACACATCCAAAGCAATCGAATCGAATATAAAATATCATTAAAAATTAAAAGAAATAATTTTTATAACCATTTATGTAGGTGTTACAAAAATTGATTCTATCCTCCGTGAATCTGTTTTTGTTTTAAATTTTATGCAACGGATCATTTTAAATAAGCAAAAACCTCTATTTACAACATTATAGATGCATGTGATTCCTGAAGCTCAGTTAGAATTTATATGCAGATGAGAGTGTTGCTGTTTAATAATTCAAAAGTTTTAGTTCATTAATTTGCTATTTAAAAACCTATCCACCGTGAAGTGTAATATCTCAGTAAGTAGATTTTTTTATAAATATTTTAAGTATGTACAATTGTATTTTAAAAAAATATTAAGGTGTCAAAAGATACAATAACTTATTTTAAATATACAAAGGTTAAAAAAAAACATACAAAATCCTAACCTCCGTGAAGATATCTTTCGAGAAGATCTAATATTCAAAATGTATGATTTCTTAAAATTCTTGCATTAGTGCAGAACCACTTATGTTATGTTATTACTAGACCTGGTGGCTTCCCAAAAACCCCATTCTAGACTAACAGTGAAACAACCAAAAATAAAAAATAATCATTTTCACTGGGGGGACATCTCAATATATTCACCCATGTATTCAAATTTTAAAATTTGATCTGGTTTTAGACATTTACCGTTCTTCAACATCTTTTAAAAGGTTTCTATTTTAAAATAAAGGAAAGTCATTTGAAACAATTGTAACGCTAATAATTATTTCTAATTTGCTATTAATTTAACCTATGATAATAACATCCTGCGCCGTAGACAACGCATAGCGGAAAGGTGCGGGCAGAAACATTTTGTATGAGTTAACGGCCTCGTTGGAACAGGGGGGTATTCAGGAAAATTAATTAATTAATTTAATAAATCGAAGAATAAACAATTTAATACAAATATTATTTATTTATTTAATTTGATGCCTCAATTTTTTTAACATGTGGGTAATATATTTTTTGCTTACGCATGTCGAAGCCAATCGAGGGCCCCGTATCCACGGTGCTTTTGGACTTTCTGTGAAACCTAATTTTTTTTTATATTCTTGTTAATTAGGTCATAACTAAAATTTTAAGAGCAAAATAAAAAAAAATTGACGATTCGAATTGTTTTAATTGGCTGTTTATTAAAAATATTATGCACTCTTTCAATTATCCAATTAGAACTAGCGATTTAATTTAAATATTTAATATTTGCATAACTAAAAAAAAAAGGTTTTTACAATTTTTTTATATATTTTACTGTTTTGTTGCAATAAACGTTCAAACTTTTAATCTAACCTTTGACGTATACATTTATGTTCCCTTAATTAATATATCCTTAAAGGTTGCCATGAAACTTAGATCTATTAAAAATTTATTTGACGTTTGAATTGTCATTTTTAGTATACGTATTCTATAATTTTTGTTTAGTTTTTTAAAGTGTTTTTTATAAACAAAAATGAAAAACTGTAGTAAAAGTTACGAAGAAATTTAACTAAGGACCGGTTTATTCATCTTTAATAAAGTTTATCGGGCCGATAACTTTCATGTCTTGGCAATATAATACTAGATCCAAAGACATTATTCGTCAAATAAATCAAAAATGAATAAATCGGCCCTAAATAAAATGTGGCACCCTTAGAATTATTGTTTAATAAATGTATACTATACATTTAACCTTAAATTAAAACTTTAAACGTGTATTACAACAAAACAGTAAAAGATATAAAAAATGTATAGACATTTTTTTAGGAAATTAACTAATCTTTAATCTGATTTAAAAAGTTATGATAATATTTAAATAAAATCGCAAGTTTTAATTGGAGAATTGAAAGTGTGCATACATATTTTTAATAAACATCCAATTAAAACAAAATTAACGGTAAATTTTTTTTATTTTGCTCTTAAAATTTTAGTTATGACCTAATAAACAAGAATATAAAAAAAAATTAGGTTTCACAGAAAGTCCAAAATTCACCTCTCAGAACAGCATCGTGTATCATTGATACGGCTGATACCGCGGAAGCTACGCCCCTGATCCCCATCCAAAGAAACGCAGAAAATCCTATAGACGAATATAGTTTCGACAGCAAAGAAAATTTAAGTATTTCCTTTAAAAATTTAACTTTATTTATTTTGCGTACTTCATCAAATTATTTTTTCTTCTTCCCTTAAAATTTTGGCGTATTAGTTTTTAAAATCGGTTGGTTTGCACAATTACTTTAATTAAGTGTGGTTTAAAAGTACGTGATTTTATAAAATGATTCTTGTGAATATACAATATGTATAATGGTGTATAATTAATAAAATTAAGTTTTTCTCAAATAACGTAGGTACCAACCCATTTTAAAACTAATAGGGGTATCGTATAATTTTAAGGGCATTTTAAATCCCTTTATTTTGACGTAATAGTTTTTAATTGGTTTGTTTGTTTTCAAGATATTACAGAAAATTTTTCTTTTTTAATTTATTTTTGTCTTAAATATCTCAGGAACAAACTAACCGATTTTAAAAACTAATACGCCAAAATGTAGATATTTAAAATGCCTTTAAAATGACGTATCACTCATTTTTAATTTAAAGTGGAGAAGAAAACCGGGGTGGAAACTTTTTGGTTAATTTAATTTGGAAAATATCAAAAAAATTTCATTTTCACTAATCAGCATTCGAATGGGAGTATTTTAGTATTTTTATTTAGTAGTTCTGAGATACAGGGTATTAAAATTATACACTAACCGTACAATATTAAAAATATATAAATTTTAAAATACAAGTTTAAAATTTGGTATGCTGTAGGTAATATCTAAAAGAAATAATTTTTTTATTTAATTTTAATTATTATACCGGGTGATTTTCTTTATACGCTGCTGGTTAAATTTAATAATAAAATAAGATAAGATAAGAAGGTAGGTTCCAAAAACACATGTAAATATTCAATTAATCAAATTTGGCAATATGTATTGATTATAATACAACAATAAGAAAGCTAATGATAATAATAATAATAATGATAATAACGATAATAATGATACTAATCATACTAAATAAATAAACGGAAATGAAAATTGATATTAAAAATACTTACCATTAAAACTATTAACTACATGGTCCACAGACATTGTAAGGTTCTTTATAATCTTGAGATATTTCGCAAATCTTTTTATTAACTTAATATTTATATTTTGTATAATACAATAAATATTACTATACGTAAATCACATCCATACAACCATATTAAAAATTACGATCTACGAATATTTTTACAGTAATATTTACCAAAAATGTATACTAAAAAAATAATATATTGTGTTAAATATTTAACATTTTAATTTTACTGACGAATTTTTAAAAGTATAACCCTCAAAATTTGATAATGTAGATTTTCCTTTTTTTTTACTATCTAAAGCTTACAGTAAGCTGCTTACTTATCTCCGTTCAGGAGGGAAAGTGTGATTTTGGACCAAATGGTAAACAGCATATCGGGACTGTATCAGAGCTGTGAAATACATATTCATTATTTATATGCCAACGCCGCGGCGTTGCCAAATTTAGGGTTTGAAGACGTAGTTTAACTATGCCGAATATATACAGCTAGCTGAGCTCGACCGAGGCGCCCTCGAACTGGCTGAACCGTGAACTAAATCTGTATATTTCATCATGTTTCACCGCCTTTTCAAGCCCACCTAAAAATTTACCCCCTGCACCCACCAACCCCCCTGATTTCCATACTATGATTAACTTTTTCAGTCCCGAAGCCGGGTCTGAAAACGTCAATTTTGGTCTGTATAGGCGGCGAAGTATGACGATTTGGGTCTGTATGTGCGGTCAAACAAATCTATATATATATATATATATCTATCCGGTCCACGTTTTCAGTCCCGGTACACTATACAGGCTACCTAAGACCCACTTGATCCAGGTAATTTAGGCGAGTATATAAACCGTAAATAAGCTTTTAAAGAATATAACTCAATAAGCATGCTTCAAGGGGAAACATTTTCTTTTTACAAAAAAAGTTGCAAACTGAATAACACTTTTTAAACCCGCACCATTTTACCGACTTTTCGCGCCCGTTTATACTGCATAACCATATTCAACCAACGTCCCGAGACCCAGCGATGTTGCCAAATGGTAGGGACTCGTGGCGTAGGTCGAAAGTACGTAAAAAGAATATACTAATCCGTGATTCTCTTCAATGCCTGTTAATCGGGAAGATAGCAGAATTGGCGAAATTGTTTGTGTGGTGTGAAAATATCGGAAGCCAATTAATTGCTCAAATGGCAATACTAGGGAAAAATCAAAATACAGGTAAGGAGGCATGTTTGGTTAGGCTAGTTTTTTTATTTACTATTATTTCTTTTAAAGCAAAGTTAATTTTTAGGTATCCCCATCAGTGGCGTAGCTAGCCTCAAGGGGGCCTTGTATCAAAAATCTGGTAGGGGCCCTTATACCGGAAAAGGTGCTGGCAAAAAAATTTTTAGGGTATCATTTTTTTGCATTTACCAATTTTTATAATTCAATAAATAATATATGTGGGTAAATCTCATGAAATGTCCCCCGATGAGTTTGACCTACACTTTTATTGTGTTTTGATCTTTCATAATTAAGTAGATATTACAGCTCAGGTTCCAGATTTTTAACCGCAATTAATTATTTTTTACAATTTTTTAAAAGTCTAAAACATATCCTCCGTGACTGTTACTTTTTCTAGGTTAACCTATATATTTTCAAATATCTGAGGTAGTAAAAGCATACTAAAAATATCAGTTCACTAAGTAAATTAAACACATCCAAAGCAATCGAATCGAATATAAAATATCATTAAAAATTAAAAGAAATAATTTTTATAACCATTTATGCAGGTGTTCCAAAAATTGATTCTATTCTCCGTGAATCTGTTTTTGTTTTAAATTTTATGCAACGGATTGCGCTTTAATCATTTTAAATAAGCAGAAACCTCTATTTACAACATTATAGATGCATATGTGATTCCTGAAGGTCAGTTAGAATTTATATGCAGATGAGAGTGTTGCTGTTTAATAATTCAAAAGTTTAAGTTCATTAATTTGCTATTTAAAAACCTATCCACCGTGAAGTGTAATATCTCAGTAAGTAGATCTTTTTATAAATATTTTAAGTATGTACAATTGTATTTTAAAAAAATATGAAGGTGTCAAAAGATACAATAACTTATTTTAAATATACAAAGGTTAAAAAAACATACGAAATCCTACCCTCCGTGAAGATATCTTCCGAGAAGCTCTAATATTCAAAATGTATGATTTCTTAAAATTCTTGCATTAGTGCAGAACCACTTATGTTATGTTATTACTAGACCTGGTGGCTTCCCAAAAACCCCATTCTAGACTAACAGTGAAACAACCAAAAATAAAAAATAATCATTTTCACTTGGGGGACATCTCAATATATTCACCCATGTATTCATAGCTTTTAATGTACAGGCAACTTTTAAAATTTGATCTGGTTTTAGACATTTACCGTTCTTCAACATCTTTTAAAAGGTTTCTATTTTAAAATAAAGGAAAGTCATTTGAAACAATTGTAACGCTAATAATTATTTCTAATTTGCTATTAATTTAACCTATGATAATAACATCCTGCGCCGTAGACAACGCATAGCGGAAAGGTGCGGGCAGAAACATTTTGTATGAGTTAACGGCCTCGTTGGAACAGGGGGGTATTCAGGAAAATTTTAATTTAATAAATCGAAGAATAAACAATTTAATAAAAATATTATTTATTTAATTTGATGCCTCAATTTTTTTAACATGGGGGTAATATATTTTTTGCTTACGCATGTCGAAGCCAATCGGGGGCCCCGTATCATTGATACGGCTGATACCGCGGAAGCTACGCCCCTGATCCCCATCCAAAAAAACGCAGAAAATCCTATAGACGAATATAGTTTCGACAGCAAAGAAAATTTGAGTATTTCCTTTAAAAAATTTAACTTTATTTATTTTGTGTACTTCATCAAATTATTTTTTCTTCTTCCCTTAAAATTTTGGCGTATTAGTTTTTAAAATCGGTTGGTTTGCACACATTATTACTTTAATTAAGTGTGGTTTAAAAGTACGTGATTTTATAAAATGATTCTTGTGAATATACAATATGTATAATGGTGTATAATTAATAAATTAAATCGTATAATTTTAAGGGCATTTTAAATCCCTTTATTTTGACGTAACAGTTTTTAATCGGTAATGTTTGTTTTCAAGATATTACAGAAAATTTTTCTTTTTTAATTTATTTTTGTCTTAAATATCTCAGGAACAAACTAACCGATTTTAAAAACTAATACGCCAAAATGTAGATATTTAAAATGCCTTTAAAATGACTTATCACTCATTTTTAATTTAAAGTGGAGAAGAAAACCGGGGTGGAAACTTTTTGGTTAATTTAATTTGGAAAATATCAAAAAAATTTCATTTTCAATAATCAGCATTCAAATTGGAGTATTTTAGTATTTTTATTTAGTAGTTCTGAGATACAGGGTATTAAAATTATACAGTAACCGTACAATATTAAAAAAATATAAATTTTAAAATACAAGTTTAAAATTTGGTATGCTGTAGGTAATATCTAAAACAAATAATAAAAAAAATAATTTTTTTATTTAATTTTAATTATTATACCGGGTGATTTTCTTTATACGCTGCTGGTTAAATTTAATAATAAAATAAGATAAGATAAGATCGAAGGTAGGTTCTAAAAACACATGTAAATATTCAATTAATCAAATTTGGCAATATGTATTGATTATAATACAACAATAAGAAAGCTAATGATAATATTAATAATAATGATAATAACGATAATAATGCTAATAATGATAATAATCATACTAAATAAATAAACGGAAATGAAAATTGATATTAAAAATACTTGCCATTAAAATTATTAACTACATGGTCCACAGACAGTGTAAGGTTCTTTATAATCTTGAGATATTTCGCAAATCTTTTTATTAACTGAATATTTATATTTTGTATAATACAATAAATATTACTATACGTAAATCACATCCATACAACCATATTAAAAATTACGATCTACTAATATTTTTACAGTAATATTTACCAAAAATGTATACTAAAAAAATAATATATTGTGTTAAATATTTTATTTAACATTTCAATTTTACTGACGAATATTTAAAAGTATAACCCTCAAAATTTGATAAAGTAGATTTTCCTTTTTTTTTACTATCTGAAGCTTACTTATCTCCGTTCAGGAGGGAAAATGTGATTTTGGACCAAATGGTAAAGAGCATATCGGGACTGTATCAGAGCTGTAAAATACATATTCATTATTTATATGCCAACGCCGCGGCGTTGCCAAATTTAGGGTTTGAAGACGTAGTTTAACTATGCCGAATATATACAGCTAGCTGAGCCCGACCGAGGCGCCCTCGAACTGGCTGAACCGTGAACTAAATCTGTATATTTCATCATGTTTCACCGCCTTTTCAAGCCCACCTAAAAATTTACCCCCTGCACCCACCAACCCCCCTGATTTCCATACTATGATTAACTTTTTCAGTCCCGAAGCCGGGTCTGAAAACGTCAATTTTGGTCTGTATAGGCGGCGAAGTATGACGATTTGGGTCTGTATGTGCGGTCAAACAAATCTATATATATATATATATATATATATATATATAAATAAACGGGAGCCTACCGGGTGTTTGACCTGAGTTCAAACGTAGTTTATTGTCTTTTATTTACTGTATTTATAATTTCTCTGTTAATACTTTCCCCATGAATACAACACCTGAAAAGTACCTTGGGTTACTAAATGAGCTTTATTACCGCAAGTATTTATTTTATTTATTTGTCGCAATTTAATATAATATTTGCCATTCCCCTATGAATACCACAACAGTTTTACATACTTAGGTACTAATATGAGACAGTTGTGTTTTTTTTTTAAACAAAAACAACATAAAATTCACATTTAAAATTTAAAAAATTTCATTAAAAATAATAAAGATAAGACAAGGAAAAATAATAAATCAGGAGTTTACCAATTAACTTGTGCAGATTGCCCTAAAACGTATATAGGACAGACAGGTCGTAGCTTTAAAATTAGAATAAACGAACATAGGAAATCATTTATAAACCACAAAATAGATTCTAGCTTTGCAATTCATCTTATAAATGAGAATCATAATTTCAATACTAACTTTAAAATCTTACATATAGAAAACAAAGGTATGAAACTTAATTTATTGGAGTCCTTGGAAATTAACAAGTTAAAGAAAACTGATATTATTCTCAATGACCGAATAGAAACCACTAATTCACCGCTGTTAAACTTATTTTAATACATTTAAAAAGTATAGGGTTATATAAATATTACAGGGCATTCCCCTAATTATTGTTCCTTTAAAGTATCTATAACGCTAATTTAATCTACTACCAATATTGTACTAAAAATAGTACCTGTAAAACCATCATTTATGTAAATAGAAAATTAATATTATTTTCTATACGATCTGAAGATGCTACTGTGTAGCGAAACAACTGTCATATTTAAATAAAATAGTGAAACTTTCAAACAGTGCAGTTTATATTAACATAATATCAACATGGAGTTTCATCAAGTAAAAGTCGAAACAATTAATTAACATTGTATTACTTAATAAAGAGTAAAGGACATATAGTATTCTCTAATATGTAATGGTTTTCAAGGCACAGAACGTTAATACATTTCATGTCAACTGACATTTGACATAATGAGTCCTTGAAAAAAAGGACACCTACTTTATAATCCGTTATAAATAAACTAGTTTATTTTATTTATTCCATATGTGTGCTTTAATATGTAGATATTATATATATAACCATAGCTAACACGAGCAGCCTAACACTGGGATGCTTTTGGTTTAGTACACTTGAGGAGTGATTTTTCAAAAGGCTTTATTTCCATTTTTACTTGAATGTAATTTTTTGACAAAATCCCAAAGGCATATATTAACGGCGAAATATGACAGCAGGTCTGAAGTATTATTAAATATTCATCAGAATTTTTTTTTAAATAATCTATATTGCCCTAACCTAGGTATACAGGTTATAGTCATTTTTTTTAAAAATTGTTGCAAATGGAAATACGACCTTTTGAAAAATCACTCCTCACTTGTCTATCCTAACATCTTTTCTGGTTCATTATCCTTAACAGAAGGATTAATAAATATTAGTTTTTAGTTACGATGCAGCTATCTAAACTAAAAACAAACATCCTATTGTGAATAGATATTTATGGGTTCGGAAGGTTTACCCGTCCGGCGTTTCTCGAATAGATATTTATGGGTTCGGAAGGTTTACCTTACGATTTGGCAACTTGGCAAAGTCATTTTCATAAAAAAAAATATTATTGAGGCACTTGAAGTACCTAACAATAAAGGCACTTTATATATACCACTGGATTTGTTAGAAAATGAAATTTCCAAAAAGCACAATTATTTGTTGATTGATGCATTTTTCGTGCTTGTCTGGTCAGACAAAATCACCTCCTTTGAATTCCACGTTTTTTCACATCTTCCCGTTTTGTACTACTGGATAAAATTATTTTTTTTATTTTGTTGGTCATAAATAGCTCTTTCTATGGACGATATAGTATTTGGATCGATTATATATATATACAGGGTGTATCACGGTCGATGGTAGGTTAGACGTTTATGGAGAACGGCAAAAGATATCGAATTGAAATTTTTATAGCAATTATAATATCATTTAAACTATATTTCTAAATTATTTTGAACAAAATTCTTTTTCCGGTTTTAACGAAAGCGATATCAACTTTATTATTTTAAATGGATCACCACATTTTTTTTTACAATTTTAAAATCTTACCATCATTCCTTATAAAATGGTTATATCATGTCCTAGACCTAAACTTAATAGTTTTTGAGTTATTAATTTTTCTTGTTAAATTTGGTCAGTTTCACCTCAACAAAAAAAGCTTATAACTTTTTTAATATAAGGTTTCTTGATATTCGGTTGGATTTATTAAAATCCTAAAGCACTGTTTTAACCCTTTCAGGACGGTACTATTTTCACTTGTTTTGCCGTGTGGACAGCAGTTTTTTGCAGGCCGGACGGACGGGTGTCATATATATATGTGCCACCTAGTATTTGTTTTAAAATAAAAAAATGTTTGTCGTAAATTGCATAAATATTTATTAAAGTGAAACAAAATAAACAAATAATGCATATTGTGTGCCCAAAAAACAACTTTAATTAAAATTGCTTTTTTGAAGGGCCTGCCTGCTTCTCTGCCTACATTGTAAACGATACTAGTCACTAGTCACCTAGGCTTTTTACTGAATTTGCCATCCCGACGGCTGTCATGTAAATTATTGTAATATTTCTAAAAAGATACTTGTAAAAAAACAATGTAGCTAACTTAAAACAGCAATAACTTTTTCATTCTTAATGGAACGCCCTGTATATTTTTACATAATTAAATATGAAATTATAATACATTTTCATTGGTATAACTATTCCCTATACCTAAAGTTAATATTAAGAAAGATATTTTACAATTAACCTAATAATATGAAGAAAAACTGATAAAATGTTGCTTATGTGTATTAATTTGGTATGAATAACAAAACTTTCCCGATATTTATTATTATTAAAATAAAGGAAAATAACTACTCAAAAGAAGTAAAAATATTCATGCTTAATGGATAACCAAATTAAAGGTACAACATACAAAAAGTTTCTGCATTTTCTAGCAATAAGTTTGTAATATTGTCAATGAATAATAAACAAGTTCATCAAAACTTCATTTGAATAGTGATTTTTCTCCATTTTAACTATTTTATTAACAATTTTTGTTAATTTAAAACATTATTTTTATTTAATGAATGTATTTCTAACCTTATTAGTAAATAATAATATACCTGTTAATGAAGGTACCGGGCGTTCAATCAGACCGTTTATACACATACATACCTACATAACGACATATTTACTTTTTGCTTCGGTGACTAAATTAATACCTACATAGTTATTAGTAGGTGGCTGCTTTTTAACTTGTACCATGGTTAACCATGAAATATTATGGTATCCCAAAATTTAACAGCCAATTCTTATGTAAAATTGTCCCCTGAATCCGAAAATACCATCAAAAACACCAAAAAAAAAAAATTGTTCTTATTAAAATTATTTTCTTGTCATATGATTTTTGAAACTCATTCGTAGATTCCACTTGTATTGTTTATTAATTTAAAACTAATATTTAAAAATTTGAAATACATAATAAATAATAGGAATTGTAAAATATCTTTGTTATTATTAACTTTAGGTAGAGGGAATAGTTATATCAATGAAAAGGTATTATAGTTTCATATTTAATTATGTAAAAATATACAGGGCGTTCCATTGAAAATAAAAAAGTTATTGCTGTTTTAAGTTAGCTACATTCACATTGTTTTTTATCAAGTTTCTTTTTAGAAATATTAAAATAAATTACATGGAATCTTTAAAAGAATGCTTCAGGATTCCAATAAATCCAACAGAATATCAGCAAACCTAATAATAAAAAGTTATAAGCTCTTTTTGTTGAGGGTGAAACTGACCGAATTTTACAATATATATATATATATATATATATATATATATATTAGGGTGGGCCAAAAAAAACTTTTAATTTTCTTTTCTTTAGCTCTATTGAAAATATCGTCCAAGATGACGAAAAAAAAATTCTGATAAAGTTTCAGCTCTTAATATCAATATTAAGAGGTGGCTCATCGTGATTTTTTATTTTCCATTTAAATAACACGGGAAAAATACATTTTTTTGTTTGGAATTTTATTGCGTTTTAACGAATCAGTGAGTTGTAGAAATCAATACAAATTCTTGTAGGGAATTGAACGATCTACAAAAAAGATCTCATATGATTTTTTGCATAGTCGACTCCAGAGACAACTTGTCTCTGGTCGACTCTTTTAAAAGTTATTTGAGGTTAAAGTTCAACTTCAAATAGTAAATGATGACTTTTATAGTTTTTCATACTCTATCACGAAATATTGTCTCAAAAACATGAAATATCATATTTTTCGTGAAGTTTATCGAGTGTTCTTCGGTAAAACAATACAATTTTTACGAAATATCAATAACCGTGAAAAAAAAGTTTTTTTCCTATATTTAATTTTTTTTTATTTCGAAATTTTTTCTTTACCTGAGACAAAAAAATTAATCATATAATATATCACGAGAACTATGAATTTAATCGGTTAAACTAGGCTCAGTAGTTTTTTGTTTGGTTTTTCTTGGAAAATGCAAAATAATTTAATAAAATCACGAGACCGCGTAGCAAAAAGAAAAATCAAATAAAAAACTTACTGAGCATAGTTTGACAGATTAAATTTATAGGTTAAGTGATATACGTCTAGATTATTTCCATTAATTTAAGGTATGTAATAAGTAATAATTGATATTTCGTAGACTTTCGTAAACTAGATTTATCTATAAGTTATAACTTATTTTTTATTGTTTTTAAAAAATGTTTGTTAAAACTTGTAAATAACACCATAAAATCGTAAACAAAAATCCAATATGGAGGCTAAAATTTAATCGCTGTTAAATAGTTCTAGTGATTTAATCGCTTATTTAAACGTAATTTATTTGAAAATTCAAGGCTTTTGATTGGTTCATATCATAATGAGGGAAATAATCATTAAAAAATAATAAATATTCTATTTACACTTGACTATTAGGTAATGTAGAGTAATAAAAGTCATATTTCAATAATTTTTCAATTAAAATAAAAATGTTGAATATTTTAATTGATAAATTATTGAAACATGGCTTTTATTACCTAATAGTCAAGTGTAAATAGAATATTTATTATTTTTTGAGAAAATGATTAATTTTTTTTTGTCATTACTTATGTAAAAAAAATCGAGTATAGAAAAAAAACTTTTTTTACGATTATTGATATTTTGTAAAAATTATATTGTTTTACCGAAGGACACTCGATAAATTTCACGAAAAATATGATTTTTCATATTTTTGAGCCAATATTTCGTAATAGAGTATGAAAAACTATAAAAGTCTTCATTTACTTTTTGAGGTTGAACTTTAACCTCAAATAACTTTTAAACGAGTTGACTAAGCAAAAAATCATATCAGATCTTTTTTGTAGATCGTTCAATTCCCTACCAGAATATGTATTGATTTTTACAACTTACTTATTCGTTAAAACGCAATAAAATTACAAACAAAAAATGTTTTTTTCCCGTGTTATTTAAATGGAAAATAAAAAATCGCGATGAGCCACCTCTTAATATTAATATTAAGAGCTCAAACTTTATCAGAATTTTTTTTCGTCATCTTGGACGATATTTTCATGGTAACTAAAAAAAAAAATTAAAAGTTTTTTTTGGCCCACCCTAATATATAACATATAGGTATATATATATATATATATATATATATATATATATATATATATATATATATATATATATATATATATATATATATATATATATATATATATATATATATATATATATATATATATATATATATATATATATATATACAAACAGGCGTTAAGGCACCAAATTCGGATATATATGGGCCAAGTGGCACCCATATAATCGTTGTGGCACCATTTCAAGGTGCCAGAACGTTTTATTTCATATATAAACTCTAATGTGTCATAGTATTATCCCTACAAAATTTCCAGATGGTGCCACTTGGACTATATATATAGAAAAGTACAATTTTAGTTGAACCATATAATCTACAGAGGGCGCTTACTACGTGATTAAAATATACAACGTAGCGGCACCATGATAGAATATATACAATAGGACGTTGCGGCACCATGTATTTTTTGAGTCTAGATTCTAGACGTTTCCCGATATTTAAGATTTAATTTAATTTACTATTAAGTAGTATATATTTGGCTCCTTAGTCTTAGTATTATTTACGGCTAGTGAAGTAGTGAAATTAGATAAAAATGGATGGTAATTAAAAAAAACTAAGTAATTAAACTTTTTTAAATTAATTAGGGAAACCATCAATTATTTGCGGAAACTACGGATGCTTTTGCACGTTTTATGACTAGGTCACAAAAATTAGTAAAAAAGCATTAGAAGATTTTCTTGTTTATATTTAAAAAAATAAAAATCAATAATTAACATAACAGCAGGCAGATATTTTTTTATTTAAGTATATACAAAACCACACTGTTTTTAATAACAAACAAATTATTCTAACCTAGATTTTTTAAACAACCAATATTATTGCAAAATTTTAACTGGTAAATCTTAAAGAAAATGTTCTTAACACAAACTAAACGTTAAATTATCACGTTTCATCAATTCTAATAAAAAAGTAGGTATAGTCGTCACGGCGAATTCTTTACATTGTGTCATCAATTTAAAATGTCAAAAATCTGTTTTTTGACATACGTCCAACATACATCCCACATACGTATACATAGAAACAAGCAAATTGTAATGTCTGTGCTTGGTTCACAAATTAATGAAGCAATGTAAAACATTTGCCGAGACGAATATACTTATTGTATTTGTGTGAATATTACTAAGCATTTTCTAAAAACCAATAGAATATTTGAATTTCAGTCATGGATATCCATATAAATACGAACATATATACATATGTATTTTTTAACCAATCAAAACATTAGAAATAACCTATCATTATTGCCAGGAAACTAATAAAGTATTTTTTACATTTGTTGTTAAGGCAACAGGTTTTAAAATCTTTATTTTTATATTGAAAATAAAAATTATTATTTTTATTTATTAATATTATTTATTAAAAAAAATATTTGTAAACGAAAAATAACAATAACAACTTTTTTACAAAATGCGAAAGTATTTACCTCCCATGAAAAAATTTAATAGATTTTAAAATATAGGTTAAAAAAACATGTCCGTTACTTACCGTTTTACGAAATCACGTCATTAAAATTTTTTATACAGCCATTCTTATTATTTTAACATATACATAATATTTAATTTTCCATTTTGTTATAAATTATTTTTTCAAATATTGAATGTTTTAAATAATAGAAAAATTATACTTAAAAAAAATTTTTAAATAAAAAAAATTCTATAAATAAAAATAAAAAAAAAATATTTTTGATTTTTTTTAAATTTATTCATTGAATAAAATTTTTCAAAAAGTACTTATACATTTAGCTGTTATTGAAGCCGTGATCTGAAAACACGCCCAGACACGGGTATCATTTTTTAAGTCTATTTTCAAAATCTGTAATGTTGAGAAAATAATTTAAATTTTGTCGTACTACTAAAATAATAGAAAAATAATAACATATTTTTATAACATACAAAGATAACTAGCAATCTACGCAATCTTACAATGTTGCCATAATTTTTAAGCGTCCCGTCACGTTTTTTGTTTTGCAGATAATACAATGGAAATAAGTTTTATAATGTTTTGGGGCAAGTATAGGCCGGGCCCCCACAAGGCTAGGGCCCCCCGCGGTGGCGAGCGTTCGCGGTACTGTCGCTACGCCACTGTTCTCTCTTCTAATCTGTCGCAAAATTTGCTTTACATTAATTTTAGAAATTAATTATATGATTTTATTTTTATGTCATTTCATAGCTGGTTTGCCAGAACGGTTGCACCCAAAAATGGGTAAAATTGATACTTTTATAAAGACATATTAGTAATAGTAAAGTAAGGGCAAACAAAATTGTTATTGCAATACCAAATTTATTTTAATTTATAATCACAATATTGTTTTTTTTCTACTTTATTAAAAAAAATTTACTTTACCCCTTGAATAAGATCACATGTCTCAATATGCAGGCCCTGTATAATAATGTAAATTAAATTTAAAAAACTCGGTATGCCAAAATTATTATTGTCACAATTTATATTCGTGAAAAAACAGCAATCACATGAAATGTGTAAAAATGGATTTTTGTACACCCAAAAACGAACTTTATGTAAATATTGTAATTGTTCCGTACTGACACGGTTTACAAATTTATTTTAGAATAAATTTGAAATTTCTAAATTATCGTGTTAAAGGCAAAAAGTTTTGCAAAAGTGGTAAAAAGGTACACTTAGGTAAAGGAATTACAGGTTTTTCGAACTTTGCCTCAAAAACCTGGCGTCCAGATGATTCAAGAAACGATGGTCCAGGTACACGAATCGAGTAAAGGGAAGCAAAAAACAGGCAGAAAGTTTTTGGAAGTGTTAGCGAACGAATCGTTTCTTGTAAATTTTTGCTAAAACGAAATTTATTGCAAAGTTCTATTTAAATTATGGTTAAGACTGTTTGTGTATTCTCCGAGGTTAGTTTTTAATTTAGAATATTTAAAACGAAAAGTAAAATAAATGTGATGACAATAAATATTTTATTCGAAACATCTGACTTATTATTTCGACAAAGGACTTCCTAAAGCGAGCAATATTTTAGTTTTACTTTTATAAAACACTAACTTTCAAACAAAGGAATTATATATCTGTATAGTGTCAGAACGCATATATACTTAAAAAATATATAAGGTGCCATTAATTCACATTAAGCGCAAAAAATATTGGGTGCGGGAACGTCAATGTAGTTTTTGGTGTCACTTGGTACTTTTACGCGTATATATATATATATATATATATATATATATATATGTAAAATAAACGACGTAAAAGTTGCGTTTTAAAAAAGACTATAGTAAGTACCTTCGGTTTAATCTAAATGTATGAATTAAATTCGGTTAAGTATCTAGGTACACACTCGAATTGCCAACAAAAAATGTAAATGTGGCATATATTTTAATGTTCATCATTGGCAAACCAGATTCATATTTATCATGTGTGACATTGGTGACGTAAAATGTATGTTGTGTTTTGCACCTAAAGTAAAATAAAAGGCATAGACTGGACGTCATGGTGACGTGCTCGATAGCACCTTCTATTGTTTAGCGTAATTTTGACGTAAATTGAACACTAAAAAACGTAGTTAATGTGCCTTAAAATTGACAATTTTAAACGTTACTGTGATATCACCACATCCATAATGTTCAGTGGGTTAGGAATGACTAAGGGAGAACAGTTAGTTTTAATATATTTGATGTGAAATACATGTATTTGTTAGTCACGTGTAAAATAATTTTGTAAAATTATATTTAAAATTTGTCTTGGCAAGCTTTTAAATAACGTTCAGTACAAACATTATTAAATACCTAAAAAAATATTCCTAGAATATAAAATGTTTAAATGACAACATTGTACAATTTTATTTTGTAATAATTTTTAATAATGCATTTAATTTTTTTATAATTTTGTTAAAAAAGAAAAACGTAATAATAAACAAATTTTTATTAATTTTCATTTCAAATTTATCACTTTGAGCTGAATTTTATGGAGACATAATATGTATCGTATATTATACGATACGATATGATCTTTATAGGTACTTTAATAAGGAAGTTAGTTTTTGTAAATTTTAAATGTAGGTTTTGATCTCCCCTAAAAAATTATCGGTTATTCTTATTTACTAATTTAATTCAAGGTTGTTTTAATGACAAGCTTTAGGATTTTGCATGGATTATTTTTTTAATTTGGATACAACTGTCGCAATACACTGTGCAACACCAAAAATCAAACCGCACCGAACTATTTTTTTCTGAAAATATGCTTATCCAATAGCAAAACCCTCGCTGGGTTTGTAAAAGTTAGCTCGATTTATTTTTTTATGGCCGTTTGTATTTTCTAGCTTCGTATACCCCAATTTAGACTTATTAATCGATTTTTTTCGCATATATTCGATTTATATCGTCAAGATTTTTTGTAGAAATGTAGTTACTAAACAAATAAACCTATTTTGTGAACAACCTATATCCCAAAACACAATTTTAATATTTAAAATTTCTTGATACTTCTTCTGGCAAAAATGTTGTAAAGTATATAATACTAAAAGAAGTAATTTATAAAATACGAACACAAAACTAAACTTTAAGTTTACTTATTTGCTGGAATACAATTTTTAAACAAGATTTTCCAAAATATTCATCTTTTCATACTCAACACCAAATTTTTTGCAGAAATCTTTGGAAAATCTGTAGGAAAAAATTGAATAGATAAAATAGAACTGTAGAAAAGTACAGAGAGTTTGGTTTTTTATTTTGTATTAATTTTATTATTAAAAAACTTTTTTATATCAAAACATTGAGTAATCTGATTCATTGCTGGAGAATTCCATCCCTTCCACTTCTTCTCCTTTATTTTCTTGTTATTCATTTTCATTTTTTGATTTATCACTGGAGAATTCCATCCCTTCATTTCATATATTTTTTATATTCATTTCATTTCAGGCGTTTTAAATGGTCCTGATATTCGGAAATTGCTAAAGTATGAAGACTTTGACAGGGCCTTGGTTCACAATGAGATAGTTGCGCGGGCGTCGATAAGAGAAATCATCGTTGGACTTTTAGGCAAACATCGTTCTCCCAATTATGAAGGATCTGTGCGACGAATGTTGGATGTATTTTTCCAAAATTGGAGTCAATATGTCGCTAAAAATTCATTTCCCATTTGGACTACTTCAGTCGACAGTTATCGACACAATCATCAAACTGCGATGCCATTTGAGTCCAGATAAAGAGGAAAACGAGCTCCAGCCTAGCCTAAACATTTTGGTGAAGTAAACATATTTTTGACTACGATCAGGAAGAAAATGAAAATGAAGAACAAGAAAATAAAGGAGAAGAAGTGGAAGGGATGAAATTCTCCAGTGATGAATCAAAAAATTAAAATGAATAGCTAGGAAATAAAGGAGAAGAAGTGGAAGGGATGGAATTCTTCAGCAATGAATCAGATTACTCAATGTTTTGATATAAAAAAGTTTTTTAATAATAAAATTAATACAAAATAAAAATCAAACTCTCTGTACATTTTTACAATTCTATTTTATCTATTGAATTTTTTCAAACAGATATTTCGGCAAAATATTTGGTGTTAAGTGTGAAAATATGAATATTTTGAAATATCTTGTTTAAACATTATTTTCCATCAAATAAGCAAACTTAAAGTTCAGTTTTGTGTGCGTATTTTATAAATTACTTCTTTTAGTATACTTTACAACATTTTTGCCAGAAGAAGTACCAAGAAATTTTAAATATTATCAAAAAATTAAAAAAAATTTTTTTTGAATATTTGGTCCCAAAAATTGTGTTTTTGGGATAAAGGTTGTTCACAAAATGGGTTTATTTTTGCAGTAACTATATTTCTACAAAAAATCTTGACGATATAAATCAAATTTATGCGAAAAAAATCGATTTATAGGTCTAAATTGGGGTATATGAAGATCGAAAATACAAACGGCCATAAAAAAAATTCGAGCTAACTTTTACAAACCCAGCGAGGGTTTTGCTATTGGATAGGTATATTTTCAGAAAAAAATGGTCCGGTGCGGTTTGATTTCGATGACCCGAAAATTGTCGCACAGTGATATCAAACAGAGACTTAAATAACCTGAGAACATCAATGGAAGAAGCTAAAGTCATAATTAATGACTGGTTTCTTGCCAATGCCTTAAAACTTAATCAAGAAAAAACTACAACAGATAATATTAAATACCGATAATATTAAATGCCAATGCCTTAAAACTTAATCAAGAAAAAACTACAATAGATAATACTAAATACCGAGATGACGTTCGATCCTCTTTTATAAAACTAAGAGTGTTGACTTTACCATGTGTCTATATATACAATTGTCTATTACATTTGAAAAAAAAAACATATCGGACTACTCCACCCGAAATCAAGTGCATAATATAAATACAAGAAATAATGGAACTTACATATTGAATTTCATCGATTAAAACGAACTAAAAATTCAATAACCCATTTTGGACCTATGTGTTATAACAAATTACCCAAGCATGTTAAAGAAATGCCGTTAAAATCATTTTGTAATTTCATAAAATTATATTTAATTGATAAAGCCTTTTATAACCTTCAGGAGTTTCTGGATAATGATATGTTATGAATTTTTCTGTTTTTTTTGTATTAATTGGTTTTTTATTACCTTTAGGTATATTGTACTGTTGTATGCAAATAAAGTATCTTGTTTTTTTTCTTATATTTATTATACTTATAAGGTATTTTATGTAAATGCTAATTAGTTAGTCTCATTTATTTATTATTATCATGTACTTATTATATTTTTTGTAACGAGTGTAAATACTTATTGTATATTGTAACAGGAATAAAGCATTATTATTAATATTATTAATGTTAATTTTAATATTTATCAGAAAGGAGTGCACAAAAAACTCAATTTATTATTTAACATAACATATCAAATATGCACCAAGCATCTAGACTTTTTCAGTTGGACGGTGCAATAGAAGGAACCTATTTATATTTAAGTAGATAAAAGTTCTTTATTATTGTTTTTATCACATATTTCGAATGCATATGCATATTGAAAGCAATGTCATTTGCATCCCATTTTGATTCCATTATCTTAAAATACCAAGTCTACGTTGTGGCTCTGTATTCGGGTCGCCATAAAAATTTACTCTCGTTTCAAGCGTTGTTTATTTAACTTTTCAATGGAAAAATCTGCTCTAAAGCGTTATGAACTTTGTGTATGAAAGGACCTACAACTATTTTTACTCATTAACTGGAATTGAATGGTGAATACGAGACTTTATATATTTGAACCCGTATCGTTTGCACGGTCTCATTTTATTACGAATAATGATTTGACTTTAGTAAACACTTCTTTTTTATTTTCCTGATAACTCGACAACGTGCTAAAAAAATAAAACGTAAACCGGGATTAAGTCGATCGGAGTTGACAGCTTTTTCATGTACACTTCATAGCGCTTGGAATTGGTAAAATTTATTGACTACATATTATGTAGGTGATTAACTTATCAAAACTAACATAAGTCGTTAACGTTAGCCACTATAATCAGTAGTTATCAGCCAATCCGGCCAACCAGGCCGATTAAGGTAGTTGTCGTGCTCTAGGCATACCATCAGAAAATTTTAAATTTTTGTATACATATTAAGGAAATGACAATACAATTATCCTTAAAATTTGAAATCGATTGACCATCTATAACCCGAGATAAATTCAATTAAAAATTGGATAATTAACATGGATTGTATACGCTTTCTGTAGTTCTGTACCAGTTTCTTAGTTATAAAAAAAAACTAACTGTCAGAAGATTTCAAAAAACTAACAGTCTTTTAATGTATTTTTGCTGAGTTTAAAAAAAATAATTAAAAATTGTTGACCGTCCAATTGTTTATAAATAACCGTTTAAAGTTTAACAATTTGTAAAAAGTATACATCACTAGTGTCAGATAAAAACAACTTGGCAACGCTGTACGCGAGTATAGATATTATTTCCGCAGTAAATTCAAACACTGATTCAGTCTCCAATTCAGTCTATTGGTTGAGCATAAGCGACGTTGCTGGATTAAAACTTATGAAAATATTTGAAAGTATTACGTAAAGGTAAAGTCTCCAGGGTACAGTCTTGCGAATAAATTATGAATCACATAGCTACAAGCTCGTATACTTTTACGGTGCGTATAATCTAAAAGTTTTTGACAATATTGTACCACGACAACTACCTTAAATGTAACGATAACCATAATTCACTAGAATCTAGTGGCTAACGTTAAAGTCTATAATATTCCCTTAGTAAAATATTTAAAAGGTAAAAAAAAAACAGTAGTAGGTAGATAGGAAAAAAAGTATCTATGTATAATGATTTGCTTGAACTTTAAAAGTTATGTCGGGCAAGATGTTCTGAAAACAATATTTGCACAATTATTAAACTTACTAATTAATATCCTAAAATTGCCAGTGTTTTCAATATATATAAATATAATATTTATAGTCGCAGCCACAATCCACACAGCCAAATTTGCATGGGTGCACGCAAAGATAATACACCCACCCCATAGATTGGAAACTCTCCCACCACTGCTCTCTAGTTCAGGTATTGTAGCTCTAGAGTCTAGAGCTACAATACCTAAACTATATCTATTTGTAAATTGCAGACATCTGTACAAACGCTATTTGCAAATGTTAATGTCAATCATAATTATTAAATTATTAAATACATTTTTGCGCCTTAAAAGTGATAAAACGTGTTAATGGTTGTGAAATGTATTGTTGTTGGGTGCGGAAATGTAACCAATCTGTAAGTTTTGACTATGGAGTTGCTTCTTTTTGGCTAAGCATGGCAGTATCGCTCAAGCGTAAAAATACTGTTTGTTAATTTTGAATTATTTAGGATTGCTTGTTTAATGGTAATTTAGTCCAGGCCAAGCCCAGGCTACTTATGGTTGTTTCAAAACCATGGTTCTTGCAAGAGTTGGCAAGATGGATTTTTCACGGTTGGTTAGAACTTGCCAAAAGTCCACACTCAAAAGCCTTGTACAAATTCCTATATGTATATGTATAAGTAGCCTGGACTAAATTACCAAATTTTGCAATATTCTCTTATTATTGAAGAATTAAGACTAATATTTTTTAGGTTTGCACTCCCAAAAAAAACATTATCATGTATACCGATTATGTATTTAATATGTACATATAGATGTATGTATTTTATTTTATATTATAATATTACTACAATAAATAAATCTTATATTCATACTTGTTTTATTTAAATTATTTAAAAACAATATATAAAGGCACCGTACTAAGCATCAACATTCAAATATGGCGCCAATATATGTTACAGAAATCTACTTCAATTTTTGGCATTGCTAGAGGTATTGTAGACATAGATGGCGTTAATTTACTTTAGCCTTTTGCCGCTAGTGCTAGTGCAGTTTCCAATCTATGGGGTGTATTATCTTTGGGTGCACGTGATCAACGGCATATGACGTCAGCGTTAAGGTGATGGAATTATAACATCATTGTTATTTTCTTATACACTAACTATATAGTAGTGTGTTACGGGCAAATTTTGATTAAATATGTTTAAAGAGGAAACAAACAGAGTTTATTACATTTTTATTAAATATGTACTATGCTCCACACCTCAAAGTCCCACCACGTGACTACGTACGGAACGGAGTCTTTTGAAAATTTGACATCTAAGGCTTTTCAGGTTATGTATCTGTCAAAGTATAGTCAACGAAAGAAATATTATTTAAACTTTTACCATACACTTTAGAATTTCATTAAATGCAGTATTTATATTCCTAAATTCTTAAACCAATCATTGTGATACTATAAAGATTTGTAAATTTGTAAACCCTAATTAGGGTTAAGCTTTAAAAATTTACAAATCTTTATAGTATCACAATAACAATGATTGGTTTAAGAATTTAGGAATATAAATACTGCATTTAATGTATGGTGCCAAATAAGTAATATTTTTGTGAATTTGGTCTACATATCTGTTTTTTTCCATAAAATAGTTTTAACTAAACCGCATTTATTAAAAAAAAATCTAGCTGCTCTATTATGGAATAAGAATATCTGTATCAAAGGTAGGTTAATATATAATAACAAAAAATATCATTTAATTTTGTTGGAAAAATCTATTTTTACCAAAATAAATAAGTATTTTGGATTATTTGGAAGAGTGTGTTAATATAGTCATATAAATATAATTATACTAAATAACTATTGAATATGGTTCAAATTAAATTGAAGCTTTTATACTTTCAACAACAAAACTTGTGCATACCTGTTGGCATACCTACTTAGGTACTTTAAGTTATATTCTAGGAAAACAAACAATTTTAAATTTTTAAAGTTTTAATGATTTTTCGATGTAGGTAGATCAAATTCAGTCGAAGATTTAGATATACCTATAGTAGGGTGTCCGTTATTTGGGCGATGTGCGAATTTTTTTGCTCGCACCCCCCAAAAAGTTGTAGTTTGGGAAAAAAAAATTTTTGGTAATTTTTTTAGATTTTTATTTTTTAATTAACCCGTGCCGCAAGAGGGTTAAAGATTTAATAATTGTTAAAATATGATTAAATTTTGCCTTTCACTATAGGCTTACCGCTCCACGATTTTTCAATGAAAAAAGTCTGTCGAGTGGTTTTCTTATAGTTCAAACACCGCTGAACCCGAATCTGAAATTCGTTTTTTTTTTCATTAATCGTTTTTTTAGAATAGCCTGTGTCGGGAGTAGGTAAAATCGCAAATCGGATGAAAAATGGGATTAGGCTCTTTTCACATTCAAAGTCCTGTAACGTCGCCAGTTTTCAATAAAAAAATCTGAAAATTGGTATACTTATGGTTTTGACATCGCTGAACTCGAATTTTCATTGATGACAGCTGTCAAAATAGCTGTCAAAAATCCCTAAAAACGGTTTTTTTATTAAAAATGCCCATTTTATGGTTATTTCATGCGCTGAATCTGAATTTGATGCACTTTGAATTATTTATTTTCATAAAACCGAAATCCAAATCACTCAATAAAATGTACAAATGATTGAACTGTCAAATTTCAAGTTCCAAACATAATTTTACAGGGGCAAATGGGCATTTTTAATAAAAAATCGTTTTTGGGATTTTTGACAGCTATTTTGACAGCTGTCATCAATGAAAATGTCAGATTCGAGTTCAGCGATGTCAAAACCATAAGTATACCAATTTTCAGATTTTTTTATTGAAAACTGGCGACGTTACAGGACTTTGAATGTGAAAAGAGCCTAATCCCATTTTTCATCCGATTTGCGATTTTACCTACTCCCGACACAGGCTATTCTAAAAAAACGATTAATGAAAAAAAAAACGAATTTCAGATTCGGGTTCAGCGGTGTTTGAACTATAAGAAAACCACTCGACAGACTTTTTTCATTGAAAAATCGTGGAGCGGTAAGCCTATAGTGAAAGGCAAAATTTAATCATATTTTAACAATAATTAAATCTTTAACCCTCTTGCGGCACGGGTTAATTAAAAAAAAAAAATCTAAAAAAATTACCAAAAATTTTTTTTTCCCAAACTACAACTTTTTGGGGGGTGCGAGCAAAAAAATTCGCACATCGCCCAAATAACGGACACCCTAACCTATAGGTATATCTTGTATTGACAAAACATTATGTAGGTACACTTTAAGCTGGATTAAAAAAACTATCACATTTTTTTAGAAGGAAAAAAAATAAATAAAAGAAATAAAATATAGTTTATTTAGCCATGCTATTTATAACAATTTGTTTACTACTAATATATATTTTTACATAATTGTGCAACATTTTCTTAAAGCTATTATAATTATCACAATACTTTATATCTTTTGGTAAATTATTGAAAAGTTTTAAACCATAAGAAAAACTTTTTTTTGACTTCTACTTTTTTACATTTTTTAATAAAAAAAGTCTTTGTTTTGTCTTGTTTCATACATATGTGTTTAAATAACAAACATCACAATATTCAGGTAGGTACTAATTTATGTTTAATTTTAAAAAAATATATCTAAAGCTTTATAAGATATTCTTTGTTTAACACTCATAAAATCTAAAACATCTAACATTAACTTAATGAGTGTATATTTATTACATTTTAATATTGTACGTAATGCTCTATTTTGAATTATTTGTAGTTTAGACAGTTCACTTTGGTTTAGGTTAAAACGGACTGTCGAACAAAACTCGATATGTGGTGAAAACAGAAACTTATACAAAACAATATTTACATATAAACTTAGTTGTTTTCCTATTCTATTTAAAAAACACACTTTTTTGACATTTTTGACATAATATAATTACAATGACTAGAAAAATTTAAGCGTTGGTCTAAAATAACACCCAAGTATTTTATCTCAAAGGGTAAATTTTACCCTTTCCAGACTAGAATTATTGATTTTTATATCTACATGTACATGTACTTGTGTTTTAAAATTTGAGCCAACAACAATATATTTACATTTATTTGTATTAAGACAAAGATCGTTATTACATAACCAATTATAAAGAGAATATAAGTCATTATTCAACATTTCTGTCATTTCTTTAATATTACTTCCACAAACATACAACATAGTATCATCCGCAAACATTGAAACATTACATTTATTTATACAATTAATCATGTCATTAACATATATGATAAATAATAAAGGACCTAGAACTGTACCTTGTGGTACTCCATACTTGGCAGATATTTTTGTAGAAATATGTTTATTAAATTTTACATTTTGAGTTCTATTTGTAGATATGATTTAAACCACTTAAGAACCGGATAATACAATTTTATTCAGCTTTTTAAATAAAAGTTTCCTATTTATAGTTTCAAATGCACGACGAAAATCTAAAAATACGGCAATAACGACTTCACCTTTGTCCAAAACATTAATCCACTTATAACAAATATTTAAAATAACAGTTTCACATAAATGTTTACTTCTAAAACCAGACTGACACTTATTTATCACAGAATTTTCATCATAATATTCAATTAATTGTTTTTTAACACACAACTCCAAAACTTTTTCAAACATACACAGTGTTAATTGGTCTAAAATCTTCAGATTTAATGGAGTTTGCAATTTTTTGAATGGGAACTATTGTGTATTTTTTTATACATTCTGGAATCACACCGTATAACAGTGAATTGTTAACTATATCAAGAAATTGATTTTCTACTACTTCATATGCATCTTTTAATATTGAAGTAGTAACTCCATCTGTATCCGCAGTTTTCTTAAGGGTATTTAACATTTTTTTATGTCTAACATATTCATTGGTTTGAACGTAT
Source organism: Brassicogethes aeneus (assembly GCA_921294245.1). Classification (NCBI taxonomy): domain Eukaryota; kingdom Metazoa; phylum Arthropoda; class Insecta; order Coleoptera; family Nitidulidae; genus Brassicogethes; species Brassicogethes aeneus. Next base: position 27,454,858 of record OV121137.1, read on the forward strand.
TTAAATTTTTACAAAATGAAATTTTACTTAAAAAATTATTATTATTCTTAGGAATATTTTTGATAATATCCTCAATGCTCTGAATAAAGTAGGTATTCATTAAATTTACTTGCAATAATTATTGGGTCATTTATTTAAAAATTATTAAACTTAACACTTGATGGTGAATTATTAGTGTTTTTTATTAATCTCTTTTAGTAATACTCTCTACGACTATGTAAGAATAGTAACGCTTATATAATTTTAACCAGAGAAAAGAAACCAAGCAGTTTTTGAAATTTAAGTTTTTTGTATTGTCAAACCATTTTGTGCCGTCACAATTTTATAATGTAAATTATAATAAATTTAAACAAATGGTATGCCTAAATCTTTATTATAATTAAAAATAGTTATTTACACTAACTAATAAAAAAAAAAAACATTGTAACAAATACAAAACTAATTTTACAAGTAATCTATGTCAACATCTATTCTTTTTCTACTCTTTTTCTACATTTTTTAAACTATAGGTAAGTGGTTTATCATTTTAATATTAAATTATAATTTTGATTTGTATATTTGAAAAACAATAAATATAACTAATTTTTTGTGCCTAAACCTTAATTATACAACTGCTATTATTTTTTAATTAATAAATAATACAGTATTATTTAAATATTTTTAAATTTAATTTTTTACGTTTAGTAAACAGCCAGGAGGTGTCGTTACTTGTGACCATTCTTAAACAAGAGTAGGAATATTCTCGCACAGTATTGCAGAAAAACATCCTTTCTATGATCATCAAATTACACTAGAATGTTACTATTCTTAAGTAGTCGTAGAGGAAACTATTTTTCTACCCCTATTACGGAATATGACCGTTCTAATATCACTTTTTAATGTGGAATGACATATATTCATGAAAGTATTAAGCCTGAATTATAGATTGCCTTCCTTTCTTCCTCCCGTAGTCGTGCCCGTACGATTTGTGCGTCTTGTAAAAAGTCAATTTATAGATTTCCGTGTAAAATTCCGTAACCTTGCGCGATGACACCTAAAATGGTTGACAGTTGTTTTCGTATATATTCTGCGTTTTACCCATTGTGTGTAAATATGAAATATAAACATTTATATATTAGTGCAGTGATCACAATTTTAATTGCCCAGGCAGCTTGTTGTATACTGCCCAACTATGGAGAAAGGCAGTAACTGCTAAACAAGAAATTTGTGGGAAATTAGCATAAACTACATTTTTATAAAAAGCAGTAGGTATTTAACTGATTTATTTAACTTATAAGATAGTTTACTGCATTTCTTTGTTAAATTAAGATACAAAATGTCCATAGCTTTATCATAGCACAAGAAAACGCATTTGTAGTTACTGCCTTTCTCCATAGTAGGACAGTATAATGAAAAAAAAACATCGAACAAGACGTTGGAAGACTCGCCCACTTTACCAAGACCGGGAAACTACGGGGTTTTACAAAGCAACGTTTCTAAAAATGAAAGATATTGATCATAAACAATATCTAAATATCCTATTTAGAGACACAAATTATTTAATAAACTGAACAACTATCTTAAATAATACTAAACAATCATTTATTTAAAATATTTTGTGCCTACGCGCTGTCACCCTACAGCGCATGTCATCTATGGCATGTCCATAAAATTGGTCATGTCAAAGACCTTTACGGTATTCCAAACTTGTTACAGAATATACTATTTTAATAATCTGCAACAAAGGATGCTTACGGACGAAATGTCAAAATTACAAAAAAACGTCAAATATAAAATGACGGTGACTCATCAATAATATTGAACGGTTCGAGCCAGCCGTAAGCTATTAGCAACTGGCAGACACAAAAATTACTAAGTGAGTTTTATTTGCATAACTTTTTTTAGTTTTATTTTCATAATTTCGTACAAAAACGTTATAAAACAGGGAAATTGTTACAGTTCTTGGTAAATAATACGCAAATGATTTTTTTATAAAACATCAGAATTAAAAATTAAAAAGCAAATTTAACGTCACTAACTTTACAATTCAAAGTTGGTAATGCTGACGTCATTATATTGCATTGATGACGTGCACCCATACAGATTTGGCCGCGACTTTAAAGAATATTTTTCCCTGAATCAAATTCCAAGTTGTAGCAATATGAAGTGAGCGTAATGGTATTTTTTTGTCTGTTGGTGATCGTGTTACTTCTAACCAACTTGACCGATTGCAGCCACTTTCCCACAATATATTTTTTCTCGTAACGATGGTTTAGAGAAAATTTGGGGGTTTAGTTGACAAATTCCAGGGACCCCAAAATTTATAATTGACTTATTTAATTGGACAGGAGTACAAACCGATATGGAGGGGGTAAGGCAAAAAGTGTCTGCAATGTTGAAGTTTCTCAGGGCGCCATGGACGATTTAATTTTGAACACATGAAAAACGTCATACGTTTCAATTGATTCTTGTTGGCTGTCAGATTGGGTTTGTGCGCAATACATTGCTCTGTGACGACGTATTTGGTCTCATAAAAATACGCGTCAAATATAGGAAGTTTGCCCTGTCTCTAGCCTTCGTAAGTAAAACTACATATTTTAGTGCAAAATTTAATTGTAGTTATGTTATAATTATATAATGTTGTTTAAAAATGCAATAACTTTGCCTTTGATGAAATATACGTAGTTGACTTTTCTCCCATACCGTAAAATATTGTATAAAAGTGTAATACGGGGTATTACGGGGTACATTTCACTGCCAAGGCGACAGTCGAGGTAGTAGATTGCCCCCGCCGAGTTTTATATACAATTTTTTTTAAGCATTTAATTAAATATTTTTTTAAGATTCTGTAACATCATTTTTAGATTAGGTTCAACTGACATGGTAACATTTTAGCTTTATTTCTGTACCTAGTATTAATAGTATTTCTATGTGGAATTATAAAACTTTTAAAATTATTATACGCTTGAAAAAAATAATTTCGTTTGTTAATTTCCTTTCTTAACATTATAAAAAATGTCGCAAAAATACCAAATCAAACCCCCTTATTTCTTTTCCCGATTTTTTATTTTTCTTTTCTGCTAAAGCTTAAAATAATCCATGATTTTATTTTGGTGAAACCAAATGTGTCCATTTTTACTTAAAAATATCTTTTTTGCCGGTTAATTTATTCATTCTCTTTGACATTGAGAATTATTTCATCAAAATGCCTGTTTGTTTTTAAATTTTTTTTATGTTTGGAATTTTATGTTATTTAATATAACTTATCTTTAGCATTATTTATTATAATTCTAACAAATAAATGATAAAAGTCAATATATTTAAAAATAGTGCCTTGAACAAAAAAGTTATATACAAAAGTGCTCTTTCTTCTTTTTTAGATTTAATGGCCTTTAGCGTAATTAAACGCTTTTTGGCCAGAACAAAATATTTTTAAAATTTTCTTTACTGTTCAAGGGTCTCATTTAAGAGAATCTGATATTAACTTATCCCTTGAATCATTTATCTACTGAATAATTAAATTTTTATAGAATCATGTCATCTTTTCACTTTACTATGCACACATGGCTTAATGCACAGAATCTTCTAAGTATATTCAATCATCCAATCTATCTCTTGGTTATTTCCATATAAATTTATAAATTCTTCATCCATACCAGTGTGTTTCCACCCTGGAAATCCAATTTTGCCTCTCCTGGGTCGAGAAGTCACTTATATTTCAAAAACTATTTCATAGAGCTACCGCACACCTTGAAACGCAAAATCGAACTGGAAGTGCTCTTTTAGGTACAGGAGTACAGAAGTACCAATTTTAAATATTAAAAATACCAAAATACAGTGCTTGCAAATCCAATTCCTACCGGTTTGGGAAGGACGCGTGAAAATAACAAGGATAGAACGCCAAACAAAAGGCGCTTACAATAAGCACGCCTGACGCTCTGACCAATCAAATTCTGTTTGGCATTCTATCCTTATTCTTTTCACGCGGGTATTGAACAACCATCCTTCCCAACGTGGTCGGACCTGGATTTGCAAGCACTGTATATTGACATACAGTAGAGACCCTTTGGTTTAAGGGTCTCATACAGTATTAACATCAATTGTGTCAAATTCCGAATAAAAAAACAAACCTTATAAATTAATTTATTATCCCGGCGCATTCGCTGGTTTTTAGCTAAAGCTACAGATATAGCTTAAACCCACGGGTTCCCTTCGCAGATTTGTGTTGCAAAAATGGCGAATGCTCCGGGATTAATGAATTAAAAATAATAACTACATTGACGTAACAGTATAGAAAACATGTCAACCTTGAATATTAAGAAAAATATAATATCACATGTCAACAAATTCTGTATAATAATAAAATTAATAAATTTGTAAGATTCCAAAAATTCCACCGCAATATCCGCAAACCTAATAACAAAAAATATATGATGTTTTTATTTGAAATAACAAAGTTGCATTTTGTTTAAAATATTGTATAAAAATAGACTTAAACTTTTTAAATAGATTATAAACGCTTTTAAAATTTAAAATCGATATCTCTTTCCGTTTCCCAGAAACTTCTAATGAACTACGAATGTGAAACACCCTGTATACTTCATTTAATAAACACATGATTTATTATAAGATATTTAAATGAAAAATTGTATGTAAAAATCCAATTATAAACATAAAACAAAGATTTACTTTTTCCTAGATCGGGCTTCCTTAGCGAGTACTTCAAAACAGTTAAGTGTCCTGCTAGCTCTCTCGCATCAACGAACATTTGTTATAATTTATTTAAAAACATTTGTATGTACCATTAAAATGTTTTTAATAAAAAGATAAAAAACAATGCTTTTTTACTTAAAATATCCCAATAACGAAACCCAATCTGGGAAAATATGTATTATTCTTTATTTTATAATTAGGATTTATTTTTACATAGGACATAATTGTAAATTTACAGATTTATATCCAAATAGCTTTTAACCCACGGTAACTGCTATATCGCATGCAGTCGCTTCAGGGAATATGTAAAAATGCACGTTGATTTGTTGCTGCCTGCCAGGCAAACAAATAAATATACGTTCGCAAATATGTCAGGATATTATGACTCTATGTAAGTTATAAAATTGTACAGGCAAACAGAAATCAAATATACAAACGTTTATATACAAAAGTGCTCTTTTAGTTCCACCCTTACTTCCTAAGAAGTCCCAGAAGCCAACTGAATGGCTTGTGCGGGTTAGGGGTAGGAACGGACCGCGGGATTAAAGTCCCCTCCGAAGGACTATTACACAATAGGACAAATACAAATAAACAGCCATACCCCTGGTGGGATTCGAACCCACGACCTCCGGCTTGTAGTCAGCAGCACTAACCACTCGTCCACCGTCGGCGAAATAGCATAAGAAAAGACTTACTATAGTAAATATATTTGTTAAAACATTAAACTTTCCCATAAAGTCCTTATGTTATATAAAATTATTTATTAATTTATTCACATATAAGCTTCTGTTACATGTCTGGTAAGTAAATAAAATTATTACTAAGGCCGTGAAAAGTATGCATTAAAACCTTTAAAATATGCAGCATAACAATATTATGCTGCATATATTAATAATTTAATGGTTTTAATGCATATTATGCCCAGGAGCTACCCCCTAAAAATCTTTAATAGAAAGGGGTATCGACCCTTAAATTAAAAGTCTTATAATTTAAAAGTTTAAATTCTCTACATTTTGCTGTTCATCTGCTGTCTCTGTCAAGGTTAATATTGTCAGTGAAATGGTACAACTGTTCGAGTTGTGCTTTTTCAGCCGTTTTTTCTTATCAGAGGTGGGAAATTTTATAAATATGCATTTATGCTTATAAAAAAATTAAAAATATACACGAAAAATAGAAAGATGGTTCAATCATGCGCTAACGTAAAAATATGCATTTATATGCATTATAAAATTTTGGTCGTTTAGGTTCTTTTGAGAAATTATTATTTACATTCAGGTAACATTTACAAGCACACCATCAAACAATATAAGCATTTGCAAACAATATACTTGGTATAACAATCATATCCATAAATATAATTTTATTTATTTTAAATTTGATACAAAGAATACATTTTTGTATGCACCACTTCAAATATAATATTTAATATATATAAATTTAATAAAAAATAACACTTTTGAACAGTGTTAAAGTTAGATTAAAATAAGTTTTCAAACTTTAAATTTAGTTGCAAAGAAAAGTGGATAGGTGGTGTGGTACAGTGTAAAGATTGAGCATGAAAAGTATACATTAAGCAAAGTTTGTAACATGGCATTGTTAAATTTTTTGAAGCTCAAAAGGCCAGAGGATTTTTAAGTTAAACTTTTTAAATAAGTAGGTAAATGAAATTGTAATTGTACTTATTTTTAACGTAAGAAGTTTTAATTTAAAATCTTTTAAATTAAAAATTACTATATTTTATAAAACAAAAGTTACGTTATTTTGTTTTAAGATATAAGGATATATATTCCGAAAAAAACTGGTATGAGACAAATTTATTATTTAAAAAATTCTTTTAAATCGGGTTTAAAGGTTTATAATTGTTTTTTATTTACTTAATTTTAGGTATGGGAACAACGAATAAAAATAACAATTTTACAAATTAAAAAATAGCGTTAAATTGTTTTTTTTCGAAACAATACATTTGTCACATATTATCTTTTTCTCCCTAAGCCTTTAGATGTATACAGAGTACCCCGAAAACAACTCGCAGGTCGCTGGTACACTGTTATAAAAATCAGATTTGTTGACGTGAGTTTGTAGTTTTTATTTTCTAAAATTTTAATATAATTTTTTGTAGAAAACCAGGGTTTGTAATTATTTTAACAAAGGAAAATATTTTACCGAAAGGGCATTGTGTTAATTTTAAAGGTTACAGATTATTTTGTAAATGTTTAACAAATTATTTCGATAAAAAAGAGTAGCTCGCGTAACAATTTTTAAATTGGGAATCTGTATTACCGGCGCGCCAGTTAAAATGTCAAATTTGTGTAAATCGAAATTTATTTTGAAGATAATGTTTTATGGGCATTTAACTCCATGCTTTTATTTAAATCTAGTTTACTGCCGACATAATCAAAGGTCAGTACAAACTTGCATATATACTTATTAAATAGGTATTGGGCTTAAGAAACTATTTAATACTTTTTATTTTTGTATTAAGATAATAAAATAATTTCCACATTATTATTTCACAACAAGGGCACTTTATTTTAACGATTGTATGACATTTGACAACTGTCGTTAAAACTAACTTCAGCCCGTGACTAAAACGTCATAAAGCCACAACCAATGTGTATTTAAAGGTGGGAGTAAAAAAAATTATAATATATTGTACCTATTCTATAATTGCATCAACTAAACGTTTTTGATAGTCTGGATATTCTTTAACCAACTTGTAGCGAAACCAAAAAGTTATTCTAATTTGTATATCAACAAAATACATTCTAAAATTATTTATTTGGTCAATTTTTTTTATTTATTTTATTAACAAAACAAATTTTTTCTAAACTTCAAAAATATTTGCCTCTCAGGTAGTCAATATTTTTGAATAGTTTAAGACTTTCATTGCCATTAAAAGGCTCTGGATAATTCCAGAGCGTTTTATATATTTTTTTAAGATTGCACCTTTTGATATGTTGGGAAATTTTATATATAGTGATTTAATTTTTTTTTAATTGCATCTATTGAAAGATGCAGGTTAGGAGGTCGGACTACGGCATTTGTATCTTTAATGATTGGTAAATTACAACAGTTTTGGTAAATACTTAATTTTGCTTTATTACCATTTGCTTCACTCCACCAATTAATTTTTTTTCTTTTTTTTTAATACACTTTGCGTCAAATTTAACGCACCACTAAAAATATGCCACAATTTTAAAGTTGATTTTCTCGCGTCAAACCGAATTTGGTAGTTTTTGTTTTAAATTGTAGGTTTATTCTTTGGTTATAACGCCTTTATTAAAATATTTTTTCAAATTTACGTTTTGAGTATACGAGGTGTGTTCAGAAAATAACGGGAATTGCTAAATTTCGCGGCTTCGGAGGGTCCGGTTGTCATAAAATTTTATTTATTATGTGGATACATGCCCCCGCTAAGGTTAGACGTGTTTTATGAGCTCGGCGATTTTCGTTCGTTAAAAGAAATGGATCAAAGAGAATTTGTATCCAATTTTGCTTAAAAAATGAAATAAATTCTGTGAAATGTTAACAAAGGCCTATAGTGAGTCTGCTATAAGTAAAACAAGAGTTTACAAGTGGTATACGAGTTTTCAAGATGGCCGTGAAGACGTTGAAGATTTTGAACGCTCCGAACGCACAAGCACATTAACAACCGATAAAGAAGAAATGGTTATAAACCATCAGAGAAGTCGCTGATGATGTTGGTATATCGATTGGCTCATCCCATAAAATTTTTTCAAATGTTTTGGGTATGAAACGCGTGGCAGCAAAATTTGTTCCAAAATTGTTAAATTTTGAACAAAATTTTTGGCCAAAAACAATACTGTAATGATGTCCCAGCCTCCATATTCGCCAGACATGCCTCTGTCTGACTTTTTCCTATTCACAAAAATAAAGAGAACCTTAAAGGGCCGTCGTTTTGCAAGCATAGATGACATTAAAAGCGCATCGCTAAAAGAACTAAAGGCTATCTCAAAGATCGAGTTTTAGAAGTGTTTCGAGTATTGGAAGAAGAGCTGGCACATGTGCATAATATCCAATGGGGGCTATTTTGAAGGCGACAACATTAATGTAGAGGAATAAATAAATATTACCGATATTTTCTGAACACACCTCGTATACAGTGTGCAAGAGTAATAATAAGTTTTTCCTGTAAATTTGAAACGCCATGTGGGTTGTACCAGCTATAACAGCATATGTCTCTTATAATCAAAGTATAGCCCCATCTTCTTTTAATATTTTGTTTTTTAATTCACCGCGTTATCTTTATTTTTAAAAGAAATAAACAGTTAAATATAACTCCAGTTTAATAAAAAAATGTAAAAAGAACGATTGTAACAATAAAAATATTAACAAAATCAATAAAACCAACATTAAAGAATATCAATATCGCGTATTTCCGCCTCTACTTCTTATTATGGCTCATACTTGAAACCAGATGTCTAATCTCGCCTTGATCAATGACATGCCATATTTGCCATGTTTGCTACGTCATCAAGGGAGGCAGGCAAGGGATCATGATTTCTTAGTCGTCTTCCAATATTATCCCAAAAATGCTCAATGGGGTTGAGTTCCGGACTATTTGCAGGCCAGTCTAAAGTTTCAACACCCACCTCATGTAAGTACTCTTGCACTATATGGGCGGTGTAAGGTCTTGCGTTATCCTGCATCAGTAAAAAATTATTACCAATGTACGGGGCGAAAGGTACGACATGATCAGATAAAATGTCCTCGGTATATCGTACACTATTCATGGTACCTCCACGAACAATGATGAGTTCTGTGCGAGCTGTCAAGGAAATTCCTCCCCAAACCATTACAGAACCTCCAATTAATAGCGTGGTTTCACGAATGTTACACTATGAAAATCTCTCATTTGGACGTCGGAGAACCCTTACTCGCCGATCAGAGCTGAATAAACAAAACCTGGACTCGTCTGTAAATAGTACACGCTGCCAATCGTCAATATTCCAGCCAACATGTTGTCTGGCAAATTGCAGTCTTTCTCTACGACGATTTTCTTTTAACTTCGGTCCTGTGGCTGGAATTTGAAGCTCAAATTCTGTTTCGCAAGACGTCTTCTTACGGTGGACACACTGAAAATTATGACTAGCATTAAGTAGTACCTAGATTTCTTGCTGTTACAAATAGTTCTCTTAAAGCATCCAAATAAAGGAAACGATCATGTACGGCTGTTGTCATTCGATGCCTTCCCTGCCCATCACGTCTGTTATGAATCATAACTTATGATCGTTGGTTTCTTCAAAACGTCGAATATTGAGGTAGGATTAACTCCCAATCTCCGAGATATGGCACGGTAGCTTAATCCTTCCTCGGCCAATGTAATAATTCTTACAAATTCATCACGATTCAAATTTCTCACTTGACGCTCCATTACAATAACTTTACGCAGACAACTTAAATGAAAATGACAGTTTCTGGCCTACCATGACCTACCTATGTTAAGTTATTTCATTTTATATTAAACTGGAGTTATTTATTCTAACCGTATATCTCATTTAAAGAAATAGATGGCGACGTAAATTAAAAAACAAAATGTTAAGAAAATATAGGGTTACAGTTTAATTATATGAGTCATATGCTGTTAAAGCTGGTACAACCCACAGGGTGTTTCAAATTTCCGGAAAAAAACTTATTATCACTCGTGCACCCTGCATAATATACAGTGTATATCCTCAAAATGTAAATTTGAAAGAATATTTCAATAAACGTATTATTACCGAAGAATAAACCTACAATTTAATGAAAAAATTACCAAATTCGGTTTGACGGTTTGGGAGAAAATCAACTTTGAAATTGTAGAAAATTTTTAGTGGTGCGTTAAATTTGACGCGAAGTGTATGACATAAAAAAGTAGTATATATAAATAAATCCAAAAGTTTTTAGTTTAGTGCATAATGTTTTAATAAAAAAAAAAAATTATTTTGCTCTTAAATTTTTAGTTACATCATAAACAGAATATCGTAAAAAAAGTTTAAAATAAAGTCTGAATAGTATATTCTGTAAAGAGTTTGGCGGTTTCACGATAGCGGAATATGCAATTCCAAATGTGTTTCAGACTATACCTTTTTTCGTTCCAAAAAAATATCATAGAAAAATAATTTAATTGGGGGAAAGTAAGGTTGGATCGGTCTTAAAGTGTTTATTCCGTCATCCAGTGATATAATAATTCAATATTTAACACTTAAAGGAATATATGTAATTCCACATTAAATAGTGATGTTAGAAAGGTCATATTCCGTACCATGAGTAGAAAAGATTAGTTTTCAAAACAGCACCGTGACGCAGATGGTTTTAAGTCGACAATTTTCTCTCGAAACGAAGATTTTTTCATTCCAAACTACATATTTTTATAAGTGCGCTTCACTCGATTGCACATAAAACAACAACTTTGATTTTATTGAAGAATTAAATTTTAATTTGGGTTTAAAAAAATGTCTGCAAACAGCACGACCTATTATTTAATTAGTCCATAACAGCTACATCAGTAGGTAATATTTTTTATTTACCCAACACAAACGTGACAATATGCGTCAAAAATATTTGTTTTGAAATAAAATGATTTTAGTTTAAAATAATTAATTTAAGCTTGATAAAATTATAAAATTTAAAACCGCATTTATGCAACCAGAAAATATAAAAACAAGTAATTCATATAATTAAAAAACTTTACTTTCAAATAAATAAAAACAAATCGGTTCGAATCACAGATCTTTGCTTCGAATACTCCAAAACAGACAGATAGACGGACAACTTCTATCAATGTAATGAGAAAAGTGCAACAAACTACATAAGTATAAGTTGTCGGAAAATTTTGAATTTGCCAGAAGCTCTTCCCAAACAACAATTTCTAATATCAATTTTCCGACTCATTTAACTTTAAAACAATTCATAAAATGCTTCTCAAAGAAATATTTCAACATTGAATTCTATTTACCTTTTTATTTAAATTTATTTAGGTTTTGAACTTTTAATCTGTTTAACAATATTACACCGAAAAAAATTATGTAGTTAAGTTAACGTTTACCTGAATGTCATTTTTGAAAATGTTGTTTCATCAAAAAACCTATTGGATTAATCTATATTTTGGTGTCAAAGCAATAGTCAGAGTTTGTCAAAGTTTATTTGTTCAACTGACAGTTAAAATATTGATTGAACATAAACTATTTTTTTGAATTAAAATGTTTATCCTATTTTGATTTGATAGCTGGAATTGGTTGAATGAAATACTGAAATTTTTAGGATTATCTAAAAAAACTATCAAATTAACGTTTAGTTTCTCTTTAACCAAAACATTAAATTTGTTAATTTAACAAATTGTAAATGTTACTTTAAAATGTTAAATTTGCATTCATAAAATTGCCGTGAAGGGAGCTTCGAACACCCACGCGTCTAATGACGTGGCGTGGCCACGCCACGTCATTAGACGGTGTTGATCATCTCGCCACAGTTGGCTTACGATATAAGGTATATAAGCTCAGGTAGCCGTTTGTTTTGGGTGTGTTCCACAGTGGAACTTCCACTACACCAAATTGCCCGACACTGATAAGACCCCTAATATAGGCCGAAACAGCTGTCTGTCGGTATTTATAGTAGGTGGAATGCACTCAAAACAAAAACTCTGGCGAGGTGAGGGTTCAATTCTTTCACTTTATATAGAATTTTACTTTTACATTTTCAGAATGTTAACCCAACCGTTTTGGAAAATTAGCGCAAATTATTTTAATTTAACATTTTATTGGTGTTAATTGAAAATGCTAAAAAGGTTACCTGGACATTTCAAGAAATTTTTCTTAAAGAAATTACCAGATTAGAACAAATATTCTCATTTTGTTCATTTGACTGTTATTTGTTGTTCAATTAAACAATACAATTTAACATTTTTAGATCGTTAAGTAAACGTGCAAAAACCATTGCTTGTATAAAGAGTTGAATTAATATTTTTGTTGTTGTTTTAACAGCTTATTTTTTGCAGTGTACACATATTTATTTTACAAACAACTTACATTTCATAAATGAACAAAAACTGAATTAAGTTTTCAAAAAAATTACATAATTATATTTTTTTAATTGATGTTTCAATGTGGTGCTTTAAATATCTATTGACCAAATCAATTTGACTGTAAACTTAAAACTTTTAATTAATACGGAAATGTAACCTTTTCTTTACAGTACCTTTTAAACTAAAAAAAGACCGGATAAGTTAAAGCCAATAAGGTATCGTTCATGTACAATGTACATTGTACATGTACGGTGCGGTACTGTCCATGAAGGATACCTGGCTTGGCCTTGGCTTTTACATGATGTACCTTATATCAAAACTTTTGATTCAAAAGGGAGGTTTTCAAACTAATTTTTCGTAAACGCCCGCTTAAAATTTAAGTTTTTTGTTCTAAAAAATGGCAACTTCAAAATAAAACGTCATAATTAAAACACTATGCAATGGGATATTCCGTTATAAGAAAACAAATCGATGGATATTCCGTTATAAGAAAACAAATCGATGGTTTGGATATGTTCTGTTTAGTCCTATTTTTTGTGTATCGATCTGGTATTAGGGATTTAAATGTAAGTAAACTGCTCGTCATAAAAATCGACGCACCTAGTTTTTTGGAAAATATTTGAAAGCTCGTTATTGAAAAATTACTAAATCGATTTTGAAAATCTTTGGAAATTCTGAATAGCTGTTTCTTTGACTCTTATGTCTAATTTTGGGAATACGATATTTTGCACAGCATTATACTACAGGGTGTTAAACGAAGAGATGTATTTTTTCCAAAATTTCAAGTTATTCCCATTCATGAGGCAGTTGAGTTTGATAGTCGTAATACCCCTCCCTAATATTAGTAAGGTAATCCCTCGAAACGTTTTCGAGATTTTGTTAATATCGCGGCTTACTACGATATTATATGCCAATTTATCGAAAATTGTCGTTATTTCCCAGTTTAGTCCAAAAAATGAGCAATTGTGGATTCTTTGACCTACGTCTAATTTTGAGAATACGATATTGTGCACATAGCATTATACTACAGGGTGTTGAAAAAAGATGTTTTTTTCCAAAATTACAAATCCCCATTCACAGGGCAGTTGAGTTTAAAAGTTTTAATACTCCTCCCTAATAACAGTTAGGTAATCCCTCGGGACATTTTCAAAATTTTATGGATATCTTGGCTAACCACGATTGTACGGCAATTTTTCGAAAATTCACGTTATTCTTCATTTTAGTCAAAAAAATCAGCAATAGTTGATTTTTTACTCTTATGTCTAATTTTGGGAATACAATATTGCGCACATAGCATGATACTACAGGGTGTTTAAAAAAGAGATATTTTTTTCCAAAATTCCAAATCCCCATCACAGGGGAGTTGAGCTTGATAGTCCTAATGCCCCTCCCTAATAACAGTTAGGTAATCCCTCGGGACGTTTTCGAGATTTTGTGGATATCTTGGCTACACTACGATTATATACCAATTTTTGGAAAATTGTCGTTATTCCCCAGTTGTCAAAAAAATGAGCAATAGTGGATTCTTTAAATTACGTCTAATTTTGGGAATACGATTTTGTGCACATAGCATTATACTACAGGGTGTTAAAAAAAGAGATGTTGTCCAAAACTCCAAATCACCATTCACAGGGCAGTTGAGCTTGATAGTCATAATACCCCTTCCTAATAACAGGTAATCCCTCGGGACATTTTCGAGATGTTATTAGGAAGGGGTATTAGGACTATCAAGCTCAACTGCCCTGTCAATGGGGATTTGGAATTTTGAAAAAAAAACATCTCTTTTTTTAACACCCTGTAGTATCATGCTGTGCACAATATCGTTTTTCCAAAATTAGACATAAGAGTCAAAGAACAAACTATTGTTAATTTTTTGGACTAAAATGAAGAATAACATAAATTTTCGAAAAATTGCCATATAATCGTAGTTATCCAAGATATCCACCAAATCTCGAAAATGTCCCGAGGGATTACCTGTTATTAGAAAGGGGTATTATGACTATCAAGATCAACTGCCCTGTGAATGGTGATTTGGAATATTGGAAAAAACATCTCTTTTTTTAACACCCTGTAGTATAATGCTATGTGCACAATATCATATTCCCAAAATTAGACGTAAGTCAAAGAATCCATTATTTCTCAATTTTTGGACAACTGGGGAATAACGACAATTTTAGAAAAATTGTCATATAATCGTAGATATCCACAAAATGTCGAAAACGTCCAGAGGGATTACCTAACTGTTATTAGGAAGGGATATTAGGACTATCAAGCTCAACTGCCCTGTGAATGGGTATTTGGAATTTTGGAAAAAAACATATCTTTTTTTTAACACCTTGTAGTATAATGCTATGTGCACAATATCTTATTCTCAAAATTAGATGGAAGTCAAAGAATCCACTATTGCTCATTTTTTGGACTAAACTGGGAAATAACGACAATTTTCGATAAATTGGCATATAATCGTAGTAAGCCATCTCTTCGTTTAACACCCTGTAGTATAATGCTGTGCAAAATATCGCATTCCCAAAATTAGACATAAGAGTCAAAGAATCGGCTATTCAGAATTTCCAAAGATTTTCAAAATCTATTCAGTAATTTTTCAATAACCAGCTTTCAAATATTTTCCAAAAAACTAGGTGCGTCGATTTTTATGACGAGCAGTTTATTATAAATGCAATTTTATTTACGAGTAAACACAAACGAAGCTATGTTTAATGAAAACGAGTATCGAGTATAGAGTATCTATAGAAAAGTTTATAAAAAGATTTGCACACTATACTTTTTCTTTAGGGTCTATAAATCTCGTGACGATAAAATGGTCAAAATTGACCCATCCCCCTCCATTGCGATACAATGTGACATTGTAAAGACCCCCTCGAAAGGGTCATGTAAATTATCAAATCATAGTTTTGATTTTGAAAAATACTCCCTCTCCCGGGCGTGACAAATCGTAACGGTTCTTCAGCGTCACAAGACTTATGGACAGCCCCTGATGAACACAAAGCCACAGTCTGAAGTTAGCAGTAGTGGCTTTCGAGCTTTTTAGTCAAGGGCTGAAGTTTGTTGCAGATTTTAAAGTACGACAGTTAACAACCGCACTTGGAAATCGGTTCCGGACGGTTGTCAAATTTAGTCCCTTGAAAATGGGTCGTAAAATTGTTAAAAAGCTAATTTAAAATATTTTTTTGTTATTCTGCAATTTATTTTACTAACTCTGAAACTGTAATTGCCGTGAATTATAAATCGGATAATAATCTAAATAATCTATCTATCCTATGCTATCATCCAAAGGGAATAATAGTGTGTTTTTCAGATAACATGTCAATTGTTTAGATGCTAACTGGGTGCACCAAAAGCTGTGTAACATAAAGTTGCATCTGAACAGGTAAAGAACTTTTGAGTTGCCAATCCTAGGGAAATTTCCCTAGTTTAGGGAATTTTCAACACCTTCAGGTACTAAAGGAATTTTTTTCAATCCTAGGGAATTTTTCTTAGTTTCTTGAAAGGGTATTTTTGACAAAATATTTACTTAATACGAAAAAATAAACCGAATTAATTCATGAATATTGCAATACTCTGGTTGGTCCAGGGACTTGTAATATAACCTCGTATAGAAACGAAACTCCGTTTCTGCCATTATCATTTCCAACAAGAAACAAAAGAGTAACGAAACTTTAGGTAACAAAACTACCGGAACTCTAAGCAGAACCGAAACAGGGTATGGAAATGAAACAAGCAACGTTTTTTGAGCAACGAAATTGTAATGAAACCACTATGAAAACAATAATATAATATGTATATTATTAATTGTACCTAACTCGATTTTTTAAATTATTGTTATACTCAATACGTACTTATAAGTATTATGTTAGTAAATAAAACAGCGTACTTAAAAAATAGCTCAATAAATTATCTGATACAAGCGAAGTTTGCGAGGGAGTGTTTAATAAAAACAGGTGTCTAAAGAAGTTTATGTAACGAGTTGCATACTATATCTATCTAAGACGAGCAGAAATAAGAATTAGAAGCCAATTTTAATTGTTAAATATTTGACATCTGACGAATTTAACCTCACTTTTTCGCAATTTATAATAAAGCTAAATCCGTAACTAAAATGTCCAAAATCCACTGTTAACTTAATCCCGTGACTAAAACTCCACAAATTCACAGCTCGTCAATATGAATTTTCTTTACGCTTAAGAATCATCGGATTTTTGCAACGCGAAAGCCATCTGGTGGCGCTCGATAGCACAATTGCAATTGGACTTGTTGGTTTGTCAACAATAGATTTAAAGCATACGAGCTGCACATAATTTTAAATAAATAAGTAGTTTTTTTACATAAGGGAGGAAAGCACAAGTCTTACTCGACAAATTATGTTTACAAAATTTCAGTTGCACAGCTTAAATTTGTGTTTCGCGTTGCAAGTAAAAAATAAAAAACTTTTGTTGTTTTTCTATTAATCGATTTCGATTTATTATTCTTTATATGCTTATAAAGTTACGTTCGTGTGTGTAATTTATCCAAGTGATCATGGTGAATTATTGTGTTTTTAGTTGTAAGAGTTATTTGTTTTACAAGTGTTGAAAAGCGACTTTTTCATGCGAGTGTTTTAGTTGCTCACAAGGCCGTTAGGCCGAGTGTGCATTAACACGAGCTTGAAGAAAGCTTTTCTCACAAGTGAAACACAATATTTTTTCTACGACCCTTTTATTTTTTATTATTTTCAAATACAAAAAAAATAACCTAAAAAGTGTTTGACAGACCTGTCACTTTTCACACAGACCTATCACTTTTCACACAGAAATGTCACTTTACATTCGTGTTTTGCCTTGCCAATGAAAATATTCATTTTCTAAGCAACGATGCCATTACGAAATGTGACTTTTACATAGTGGTCGTAGAAAAATGTAATTCAAGAACTAAACCTGAATGCATTTTCATGTTTTGCCAAAGGTTCCAATTCGGTACATATTGTTTTTTTTGCAGAATTAACTAAGAATATAATTAACCCAATATAATTTTTATATAATTTTAAAGACAAAACAATAATTATACAATCATAACCTTATATTCAAACATTTGTATAATTAAATCCTAAATCCTTAGAGTCCAAATCCTCTAAAAAAAGGGCATTTGAAATAGTAAAAGAAAGAAAATATCTACGAATTTATGGCCATAGATTAATAACATAATATTATACAGGGTGGCTCAAAAGTTTGGAATATTGAGTGTATACACAAGTTATAACTTTTGAAATATCAAAAATATTAAAAAATGATTTTAATAAAAGCTCTTTAATAGTTTATTTCAAATTTTGTGGTGACATTACCAACTTATTAAAATAAATACTTAGCCCCCAAGGGGCCAAGAATTTAAAAGGTGTTTTTTTTCTGATTACAACAGTATATTAATATAAGTATGATACATAGGGATATTTAGGCAAAATGGCCTACTTAAAGTAAGTTTTCAAAATGTTCGCTGTTAATGGCAAGACAGTGGCCTAAACAATTTTCAAATTCTTGTTTTACATTTCACAGCCAAACATCTTGAACATTATGAATTTTATCAAGTATTCTTTTTCTGAGAACCGAAGATTGCCCGGCCTATTTTTTACATCACTGACTTCAAATGACCCCTTAAAAAAGTCCAATGTGTTAGGTCTAGAGACCAATCAAAAATGGTCCTATTATGTGTTGGTCAATTATTCCTGCATATACATTTGAGGGTGCTGTGTGTGTGTCCCCTCTTTCCAATGCTGGTTTTTGTGGGACCATGGTCCCTGCAGTAGCGGGAGTTATGACGGTTAACAAAACCGTTCAGCATGAATGTGGCCTCATCCAAAAATAACATTTACTTGAGAAATTTGGAACCTGATTACAACGTTCCATCAAAATTTCACAAAACTCAGCCCTACGATCAAAATAGTCCTCACTTAATTCTTGCAACAAATGTACCTTACAGGGATGCATTTTTTCTCTTTTAAATATAATTTGCATTGAAGCATAAATGATATCGTTGTCTCGGGCAACCCCCGACAAGAAACTGTATGTACTTCCTGGACTTGCACGTTCAGGGCAACATCTCCAGCAGTGGCAGATTTTGGTCGACCGCTTCTAGTCCTATTTTTCACACTTCCGGTTTCATGATTGTGGCTTCTTTTCCGGATACGAGGCATTAAATAATGCACATACTTCTTGCTGTCCTTTTTCTGTCACCATACCCAACTATTATTAAAATTTCAATTCTTTCTTTTTCAGTACACATTGTTTTTTAAAACGGTAGCTATTTATTTTACTATTAGCACACTATTACATGTGAAAATTGCACTGAATGTAAAATCAAAAAAGAATTACAGGTTAACGATGTGAAGCCTCAAAAAAACTACAACAAAAAACGTTTATACAAATTTAAAAATTTAAACGTTTAACGCTCAACCACCTGATATAATTCCTATATCGGTTTAATATTATTACACCGTTTTAATCAGAAAAAATTCTAATATAAAAAATAGGTTGTAATTAAAAAAAAAGTTGGCCTCCTTGGGGGGCTACGTATTTATTTTTTTAAGTTGGCAATATCACCGTAAAATTTGAACTTTTATTAAAATCATTTTTTAATATTTTCGATTTTTCAAAAGTAACACTCAATATTTCAACCTTTAAGGCCCCCTTTATATAATGCAATACCCGTTTTTGATCTTTAACCGTTGAGTAAAGACTTTCTTAATTAACGCTTTTAATAATTTATAATGCTATTCGCATTAAGATGACTATTGAAATGTTTACAATTTACAAACTCCACGTAAATAATTTTATTAATTATAATTAATAAAATGTGTATTTGAGGAGCATCCCTGTAAAACCGGCCATTTTATTCAGTTTTTGTTTTTTTTTTTTGATTTCGCATCTTTGGGTTCATTTCTATCGACAACCAAGATAATTCTGTTTAAATCCGACTATTTCCATGTTAAAATCACATTTAAAAGGTAGCTTTAGGAGCAAAACCGGCCAAATCCACGTTTTTATAGCAAACCCGGCTATATCCAATAAATAATAATGATGAAGGGCATGTGGCTTGGATATGTCGATACTACTACTAAAATTTGTTCTGTTTTTTCATGTTTGCACTAAATTTATTTTGTTAATATTTTTGAATAATAAAGGTTTTTTTTTCACATTTTATTCGGTTTTTGAGCAAAACCGGCTATATACAAAACATTTTTTGAAATTTTGCCCTTAATATAATGTTTTTGAAAACGAAAGTATGTCTTATAAATCAAGTACCTACCACAAAACTCAAGTTTGCTTTTTTTTATCTGTAAAGGCCAGGATCCGGTTTATATAATATAATGTTTTTGAAAACGAAAGTATGTCTTATAAATCAAGTAGGTACCACAAAACTCAAGTTTGCTTTTTTTTATCTGTAAAGGCCAGGATCCGGTTTTGCTTGGATGCTCCTCATTTATTGTATCTAATAGGTACAATTAATATTTACAGTAACTGTATGCAATTTATTTCTTTATTCGGATTTCCACTGTTTATTGGGAAACCGGTAAAAACAACCCCTAGATTTTCAAAAACACCCAACAACACAACAAATCGTTCCATGTTTTTTGTTCGATATTTTTCCGGATTTATTTTTAAAACCACTCGTTTGTAACATACACGTTTAACAGCTGCTTATTAAAATCTGCATTTTGGATACGATGATGACAGCCACGTAGTGGCTACACTAGCGATGCTTTTTTAGCGTTTACTTGACATGTCAGCTTGAGAGCTGCTAGTCAGATGACGAGGATTTTTACCAAGACATTGTGTTGATAATCATTTTGTGAAAACCTTTTGAAAAGTTAACGTTTTGTTACAGTTTCGTTACCCAGTTACTGTTACTAGTTTTGTTTTAATATCCTGTGTTTCTGTGGTAGTTGCGCTACTGCGATTTTTGTTATGAACTGTATCGATAGCAGTTTCGTTTCCGTTGATTGAGTTTCGTTATCATTTTTTGTGGCGGATACAGTTCCGTTTCGATCCTTGTATACGCGTATAAGTACGTTTTAAACAACTTTAATAGCCAAATTAATAAATGACTACAACTATGCTATAGTTAATGACAATCATTTCAGGGGGCTAATATCAAACCCAGCAAACTTTACTTAATCTAGTTGAAATCCGCTGGGCTTGTATTTAAACGAACTTTTTAAAACATGTGAATATTCTTGCCAATATAAAATATTGGAGTGTGGTGTTTGATATTAGCCTCCTGATTCTTGAGCGTCGCGGCGCTCAAGAATCAGAGGGCGACGCGTCGTTCGGAAGTAATAATTAACGCGAATTGTAATAGATCGTGTGTTGTAGCATATACTATACATGGTTTAAGAGGAAACTTGTAATAGTGTGATAGTAGTTTCCTATAAAGACTTTGTTGAAACTAAAGTTAATTTTATATTTATAATTCAATTAAGTACCTAAGTTAGTTTTTATATTGACACGCCCACCCCAGGAGTAGGCGAATAGCTTAAGGAAGGTCGACACATTGTTCGCTTTTTATGATAAAGTGTTTAGTTAAATCTATGTGTAGTTAAAGTTATGTGTAATTAAATACAATTTAAACACCCATTGTGTTTTTAATTAACTTCGAGCAACAATGTACAACATTTGTGTTCCTTAAAACAACAACACATAACATTTGGTACTTCGAGAGCAAAAATACATAAAATTTTTGGTCCTTCGAACAACAACACAAAACATATTTTGATCCTTCGAACAAAATACAGGAGAGTTTGATCTGTGGAAACCCCGGTTACTTCATCTCATCTCAGACGACGTTGTAAACATTAAAAACTTACAAGAACTTGACATCTTGAGGAAAATCATTTCCGTACAGTCAAAAACGAGTTATAAAATTTCAAAGTTAAGAAAAAAGAATTCCTGTGTTAAAATAGAAATTCACGATGAGCGACCTCTAAATATTAATATTAAGAGCTACAATTTTCAAAGGCTTCTTTTTTCACTACTAGGAAGATATTTTAATGCGGACTTTGAAGAAAAAAAAATATTCGATTTTTTTGAACCAGTCTATTATATAGTCTAAACATTTTTACAATAGTGTGTAAAATTTAATTCAATTATACAGAGTGGTCCCAGAGATTCTATTTTTTCAATTTTACCGTGCTCTAAAGTTTGAAAAAATTGTCAACCTTAATAACATTACCAAAAAAAACGATTTTTAAAACAAGTTTTTTACTGTGACATATGAGTCATGCCTACTACACAATAATGTGATTATTTTCAAAATCGGTGATTTCGTGAAATTTTCTTGTCCCACTTGACGTGGCTTGACTCCATTCCAAGTTCGATATGAACAAATACAAATTTTATTTAACGAATTTCAAACCTTGCATGGGCAAATCATTGCCAAATCATTAAAACTTAAGTCATTGGATTTTGCAGCTCCAGAAAAAATAAGACTAGACTTTGACAATATATTGTATGCCATTAAAATTTCATATCGGAGCTTATTTCCTCCAAAAATAAGTCTCAGACGTCATCAATACTGTATTGACAATACACAACATACTTTTTTTAATAAAATAGCAAAATTTGCTAAAGTTTATGTGTCATTAAACCACCTTATTTTTTTCAAAAAAATATTGTTTTTTTCTTTATTTTCTTTAAAACATTTTATTTTTTGCATTGGCGAAGGCTGGACCACGAACGGTTCGACGGCAAAGCTGTGCCAATTTTATTCGAGCACTAATAAAAAGTCAAAAATTTTACGAGGATCCTATATGAGTGAAGGATATTATGCCAGCGACTTATAGTTGTCGCGGCGAATGTTTCAAATTGCGTTATCAAATTCTGAACCAAGCACATACATTACAATTATTGTTGTTTTCTTTTATGTATATAATCCAAGGAACCGCTAGGTTAACCGTATGTCGAGAAATCGGTTTTTGACATTCGACATTGATGACGCAATTTGAAACATTCGCCGCGACGACTATAGCTCAGAGTTCGATTTTGTTCGTGCTAGGGTACGGATTGCTCAATGAAAAGTGTGAAATATAGGTGACTCTTCGAGCTAGGGGGAACAAAATTGGATTCCCGGAATAGAAATATTCCTGTTTCTTGATAATATTCCTCGATTGGTCCTTGTACAGTTACGGAAAGAAGTAATGTCCATTTGAATGCTCCATTGTAATTGTTCGGAGGCATTCGGAAATGGTCAACATCTGCCTCTTAGGGATTTATTTAAAAATATGTCTATATTTAGAATTTACTACCTGCTCGTATTGAATTAATTATTTTGGGTATGTTATTTAACTGTATTTTTATTAAATCGTTAATTTTTTGATATATATATTTGTATAGTTTTATAAACATTTATTCTATGAAAAAACTTTTAATAAGAACTTTTTAGGCTATAAATTATATTATCAAGTTGTAGTTTTTAAAACTTACTTTACATTTTTCAGAACTAGCATAGATTCAATACACTATTTTAGGAGTAAAAACTAATTTTATTATTTGTTGCACTTTTATGTGTTAAAATTAAAAACATACTCTCTAAAAATGAATTAGTCAAAAACTACTAATTTAATAGTTAATAGTGGCTGCTTTTTCACTTGTACCATGGTTAACCATGGAATACCATGGTATCCCAAAACTAAATAGCCAATTCTTATGTAAAATTATCCCCTGAATCCGAAAATACCGTCAAAAGTTAAAAAAGTAAAACAGTTTTTGAGATATAGTCAATTTTCTATTTAATATGGAATTGACTATATCTCATAAACTGCTTCACTTTCATAATTATTGAAGGTATTTTCGGATTCAGGGGACAATTTTACATAAGAAATGGCTGTTAAATTTTGGAATACCATGGTATTCCATAGTTAACCACGGTACAAGTGAAAAAGCAGTCAATAATAATTAAAATTTTTATATTTGGTATATTTTTAAATTAAATATACTAGGATGTATCAAAACATGTTTATATAATTATAATATAAAAGTTATCATACCTATAAAACTATAACTTATATATAAAAACTATAAAACATGTAAACATAAATAGCTATAATTTTAAAATTATAAAATATATATTATATAAATATATAAATATTATAAAACTATAAAATATATATTATATATTTCTTCATATTTATTTATTGCTCTTTTATTATATGTAGGTTAATGTGTAAAAAATTATAAAATATTTATTCTTTAAAGTTATAATAATATACGCCGGCGCCGTTAAAATTATCATCGGCGCACACGTCGCGTATTTAGGCATAATTAGAGGTATAAGTTAATACTTGCCGAAAGGGCTAATCCTCATCCGGCTTAATAAGAAAATATTACAATACCTATAGATGTATAAACAGAAAATATATAAATTATATTATAAAAGTAGGTAATAAATTTTACAGACCGAAGTTCTTTCGGACTAAAATGTTAAAAAGTATTTTAATTTAATTTCATATTAATATTTTAAACGTAGGACAAATTATTAAATATTTGATAAAAAATATTATATAATTATAAGTATAAATACCAAAAAATGGTCCTGTTAAAATGCAAGCTCTTAATATTACATTTACAGGTCCCTCATCGAGAATTTTTATTTCTTATTAAAATAATATGAGATTTTTTAAAATACTTTAAAATTGTATAACTCGTAAACGGATTAGTAAAACTAAAACAAATTTTGGTAGGGCTCTTTTAAAAGGTATTCAAGGTAAAAGTTGAATTTATAGACATTTTCAAGATTTTCAAACTTTTTCAGCAAAACAAAATTTATCGTAAAATTTAGTAGGACCCTTTTTTAGGAAAATATTATCTAAAACCATAAGCAAAGAAAGCTGCCTTTTTATTTAAAAAGAAATGGTAAATAATTACATTAATAATTATAATTGAAGCATGGCATTCCCAAAGGGTTTGGACCCAATTTGGTCAAATATTATATTATCATTTAAAAATAGTCTATGTGCCATGCAAAACGACTAAAAAAATATTTTCTATATTATTTTTGTATTTTAAAGATGTATGGATTTTCATTGATTTCACACAATTTTATTTTTCACACTTAGACCCTTTGGGAATACCAAGTTCAATTATTATAATAATTATAAATTTTTGCCGTTTCCATATTTTATTGGATTTTTATACATTGAAATAAGTTGGTATTGGGCAGATATTTCATAAAACAAGTAATGAAAACTAAAATGTTGATAATAGTATATTATTATACGAGAGATAATGCAGGCTATTATTCAAAAGGATAAGGTTTGCATGTCGAGCCGTCAGGCGAGAGACGTAATTCATCCGAGTAAATAATGCGCATTATTTCGAGTGTAATACTATGTTTGTTCTACTCCAATTAAGAAATTTTCATTGATAACAAAATTTATTTATTATAACCTCACTTTTCTCCTATTTTAAAGATCATTATAGTCGCCCCTCGTATATATAAATAAATCTGACATCTGTCAACCTTACTTTTTTCTAATTTAAAACCCGATTGTTTCAAATATCAGTGAATATTAAAATAAGCCAATCACTGTTACCCAACAACGTAAATATAATAATAATATAATATAATTCACTTTGATAGACCGGGCGGTTATATTGGTTACCATTATTTACGCAAAAAAAAAAACAAAAAATATCAAAAATATGCAATAGAAGTAGAAAAACGTATTAATAGTGCACAAAATGCATTTTAGTTTAAAATTTTAATGAGTTTAATTTACATTGTAAGAATAAATATTTTAATTTATATTGCCCAGATAACAAAAAATCACATAAAAAGGTAAATACATTAAAGAGGGTTATTAACAATTTTATTTGCAAAATTATGCAAAAGTTTATAATTATTTTAGTATTAAATGTCTATATTTCATTTAAATATATTATTTTATTAATAACAACTTATTAAATAATATATAGTTTATTTAATAAGTTATAGAACATATATATATTATATTTAAATTATTTCAGAATCAATGTTATTCCTTAAATATTTAATTATTGCATAAAAGCTTAAAAGTCAAATGAAATGTGCCTAGAAAGAATGGTAAATAGCAGGTAGGTAGAATTATTGAGTTTAAAAATAGATATGTTAATTTTATTACCAAAACCCGAATGCCTCCGAACAATTACAATGGAGCATTCAAATGGACATTACTTCTTTCCGTAACTGTACAAGGGATAAGAGGAATTTATATAAATTTTTAAATTTTAAGGTTACATAACCTATTTGTGTCCACGTGTTTGTTAGACAACAGTTGTCCAATGGTTTTTGTTCTTCTGAAATCATTGGACGTTAAATACTAGTAGCTGGTTAATAAGGACTATGTCCAGGACCATAAGGGCGGTGGTTAAGCCATAAATCCGCCCTAGTTGAAGAAGAAGAAGAATAAGACTATAGCTCAGTCCGACTGAGTGAATCGTTTGATTAGACTTTTTTTACGTTTACGCGGTTTATGACAATGCGTAATTAGATAAATAAAAAGGCGTGGTTGTGTGTTGGCGAATTTATAATTATAAACTTTACGTGTGCGACAATGAATAAAATTAAAATCCTCTTTTGGTAGTTTTCGCTCCAAAAAAAACACAAATTAAAGAATTAGGTCGACCTATACCCGATTTAAAAATTGATAAACAATTGTTTAAACTTTAAAGTTGAAGTGGACCAAAATCGCGATGTAGTAAATTTAATCAAACCAATTCCCTGCTGAAAAAGACGGGTAATATCGGATGATTGCGGATAAAAAACCAAGCTAGTTTTATGTCCATTTATATCTGTTTTTATCCGACATATCTGATTTTACCCGGCATGTCGGTTTTTATCTGCAATTGCGGGTATAAATATTATCCGCGAACGTCGGGTTTTATCTATTTAGATCTATGTCTGCTTTTATCTGTTTTCATCCGCAAATACCTGTATTTGAGTTTATATCTGCATTCACCCGGTTTTATCTGATTTTATCCGCAAACATCTACTTTAATCCGCAAACGTCTGCTTTATCCGATTTCACCTGAAAACATCTGCTTTTATACGTGAAGATCCACTTTCATCTGCGAACATCTATTTTAATCCACAAACATCTGTTTTAATCCGCAAACATCTCATTTAGTCCAAAAAACTCTGATTCATAAGATTTCACCTGCAAACATCTGCTTTTATCCGCAAACATCTGTTTTAATCTCCAAACATCTGCTTTTATCCGCAAACATCTATTTTAATCTGTAAATATCTGCTTTTATCCGCAAACATTTGATTTTATCTGCAAACATCTGATGTTATCCGCAAACATCTGCATTTATCCGTAAACATCTGGTTTTATCCGCGAACATCTGATTTTATCCGCAAACATCTGATTTTATCCGCAAACATCTGATTTTATACGCAAACATCTGATTTTATCCGCAAACATCTGATTTTATCCGCAAACATCTGATTTTATCCGCAAACATCTGATTTTATCCGAAAACATCTGCTTTTATCCGCAAACATCTGCTTTTATCCGCAAACATCTGATTTTATCCGCAAACATCTGATTTTATACGCAAACATCTGATTTTATACGCAAACATCTGATTTTATCCGCAAACATCTGCTTTTATCCGCAAACATCTGATTTTATCCACAAACAACTGATTTTATTCGCAAACATCTGATTTTATCCGCAAACATCTGTTTTAATCCGCAAACATCTGATTTTATACGCAAACATCTGATTTTAATCTGCAAATGTCTGCTTTTATCCGCAAACATCTGATTTTATCCGCAAACATCTGTTTTAATCCGCAAACATCTGATTTTATACGCAAACATCTGATTTTAATCTGCAAATGTCTGCTTTTATCCGCAAACATCTGATTTTATCCGCAAACATCTGATGTTATCCGCAAACATCTGATTTTAATCGCAAACATCTGATTTTATCCGCAAACATCTGCTTTTATCGGCAAACATCTGCTTTTATCCGCAAACATCAGATTTTATACGCAAACATCTGCTTTTATCCGCAAACATCTGATTTTAATCTGCAAATGTCTGCTTTTATCCGCAAACATCTGATGTTATCCGCAAACATCTAATTTTAATCGCAAACATCTGATTTTATCCGCAAACATCTGCTTTTATCGGCAAACATCTGCTTTTATCCGCAAACATCTGCTTTTATCCGCAAACATCTGCTTTTATCCGCAAACATCTGATTTTAATCTGCAAATGTCTGCTTTTATCCGCAAACATCTGATGTTATCCGCAAACATCTGATTTTAATCGCAAACATCTGATTTTATCCGCAAACATCTGCTTTTATACGCAAACATCTGCTTTTATCCGCAAACATCTGCTTTTATCCGCAAACATCTGCTTTTATCCGCAAACATCTGATTTTATCCGCAAACATCTGATTTTAATCGCAAACATCTGATTTTATCCGCAAACATCTGCATTTATCCGCAAATATCTGCTTTTATCTGCGAACATCTGCAAACATCTGCTTTTAACTGCAAACCTCTGCTTTCATCCGCGTTCGGTTTGTCTGCATTTCCTTTGTCCATTTCGGTCCTGTTTCGTACGCAAACGTCTGGTTTCATTCGCGCTTTTTGTTTTCCTTTTTCTCATGTATACTTTAAGGACATAAATAGATATTTTTTAATCATTAAGCTACATTTAAATTAATTGTTAGAAAACATATATGTTTAATTTCAAATACATTTGGAATTATAACATCTTCAATTTGTATGGAATTTGTTTGAAAAACATTTATTTAGGCGTAGAATTTTTCATCTAACTATAAAACTTTTTAATTTTGGCATAACCAATATTTTTATATGTAAGAATTAATAGAGTTATTATTTCTGTGGTACTCTTCACTATAGTATACCTGATTTTTAAATTTAAATCTGGTGAATATAATTAAATTATTTTCCCATTGGGAAAATGTCGTGTTGAATAATAGTATATTCTGTAACAAGTTTGGAATACAGCATATTCCGCTCGAGTGAAGAGTTTGTCACACGAGCCGAAGGCGAGTTTGACGGTTTTACGAGAGCGGAATATGCAATTCCAAACGTGTTTCAGACTATACTTTTTCTACGTTTACAAAAAATACCATAGAAAAATAATTTAATTGGAAGAAAGTGAGGTTGGATCGGTCTAAAATTTGTTAGATATTAAAAACAGAGATGTCGCCACGAGTGTTTATTCTGTCATCAGATGATAAAATATTTCATTCTGTAACACTTTACGGAATATATGTCATTCCATAGATAAAAGTGATATTAGAAGGGTCAAATTCCGTATTAGGAGTAGAAAAACTTATTTTCTTTACAGGTTGTTTTTATTCAAATAATTCTTTTTAGAGTTATAAAGTTGTGTGCCGTGAACGGCTAACAACCAGTTAGTTAAAGCTCAGTAAAATTTGACAAAGCAGGTAAACTTAACTAAAGTATACACGAGAAAAAGGAAAACAAAAAGCGCGAATGAAACCAGAAGTTTGTGTACGAAACAGGACCGAAATGGACAAAGGAAATACAGGCAAACCGAACGCGGATGAAAGCAGAGATTTGCA
Organism: Brassicogethes aeneus; assembly: GCA_921294245.1. Classification (NCBI taxonomy): domain Eukaryota; kingdom Metazoa; phylum Arthropoda; class Insecta; order Coleoptera; family Nitidulidae; genus Brassicogethes; species Brassicogethes aeneus. The sequence continues at coordinate 27,484,170 of OV121137.1, forward strand.
ATTAAAAGCAGATGTTTGGAGATGTTCGCGGATAAAAGCAGATATTTGCGGATAAATGCAGATGTTTGCGGATAAAATCCTATGTTTGCGATTAAAATCAGATGTTTGCGGATAAAATCAGATGTTTGCGGATTAAAATAGATGTTTGCAGATAAAAGCAGATGTTTGCGGATAAAATCAGATGTTTGGAGATTAAAACAGATGTTTGCGGATAAAAGCAGATGTTTGAGGATAAAATCAGATGTTTGCGAATAAAATCAGTTGTTTGTGGGTAAAATCAGATGTTTGCGGATAAAAGAAGATGTTTGCAGATAAAATCAGATGTTTGCGGATAAAGGCAGATGTTTGCGGGGGTGCACTAACCGGATGAAATAAGGCGTTCGCAGATAAAAGCATGTTTACGGGTGAAACCGTATGAAACCAGATGTTCGCGGATAAAATGAGATGTTTGCGGATAAAAGCAATGTTCGCGGATAAAAGCAGATATTTGCGGATAAAATCAGATGTTTGCAGATAAAAGCAAATGTTTGGGGATGAAAGCAGATTTTTGCGGATAAAAGCAGATGTTCCCGGATAAATTGAGATGTTTGCGGATAAAAGCAGATGTTCGCGGATGATTTCAGATGTTCGCGGATAAAAGCAGATGTTCGCGGATGAAAGCAGATGTTTGCGGATAAAAGTAGATGTTTGCGGGTGATTGCAGATGTTCGCGGGAGATTGCAGATGTTCGCGGATAAAAGCAGTTGTTCGCGGGTGACTGCAGATGTTCGCGGATGAAAGCAGATGTTTGCGGATAAAAACAGATGTTCGCTGATAAAATGAGATGTTCGCGGATGAAAGCAGATGTTCGCGGGTGATTGCAGATGTTCGCGGATAAAAGCAGATGATTGCGGGGGTGCACTAACCGGAAGAAATCAGGCGTTCGCAGATAAAAGCATGTTTGTGGGTGAAACCGTATGAAAACAGATGTTTGCGGATAAAACTAGACGTTTTCGGATGAAAGCAGATGTTCGCGGGTGATTGCAGATGTTCGCGGATAAAAGCAGTTGTTCGCGGGTGACTGCAGATGTTCGCGGATGAAAGCAGATGTTCGCGGATAAAAGCAGATGTTGGCGGATAAAATCAGATGTTAGCGGATGAAAGCAGATGTTCGCGGATGATTGCAGATGTTCGCGGGTAAAAGCATATGCTCGCGGATAAAACCAGACGTTTTCAGATAAAACCCGACAAAAATAGACGAAAAAAAATGCAGGTAATCGCGGATAAAAACAGACGTAAGCAGACGTTTGCAGATGATTCCGGACAAATTCAGATATAAACGAAACACAGTGAAGACGGTTTAAAACAGATGATTGCAGATGATTGCGGGGGTGCACTAACCGGATATAGCGATGCGGACAAAAGCAGATGTTATCAGATGATATTTTTACCTGCTTTTATCTGCTTTTATCCGGCTTCGACGAAGAATTTATACCCGCAATCATCTGCTTTTATCCGGTTTTGACGAAGAATTTATATCCGCAATCATCCGTCATTTTCAGCAGGGTTATAATAAAAAGGGGCGCCGCAATGTTTTAAAAGCGTGTGTTGAGTAGTAGTCACCCCTGTCTAGTCATAGTTTAGAAGACATTCTAGTATTACGTAAGCAGGCTAAGGTGTGGTGGGTTTAATTTTTGATTACTTTTGCTGAGAAAGGAAGGGCAATTTTCTTAAAAATTTTGATTATCGCATTCCATTTGTTAAATTCCACACATAGAATCTTCACGTGTGTTGAGCTCTAAACACACACAACAGGCCTTCCGGCGCCCCTAATAATAAAAATAATTAGTTGTGTGGTTGCGAAGAAACGTTTGCTTTTGCACCTTCTGCCAACATTTTGGCACTACCTTCTTGGAATTATGAGAGGCGCCACTGAGTAGTACTTACTAAGTAGTACTAAGTACACTTATTTCTATATTAATGAAATATTAAGACGATTTATACTTACCAAATGTTTAGATTTTTGTATTAGCATTAATACAATTTAACTCGTAATGGGAACAAAACTAATTGATTATAACAAATATGTCTTGTTGATTGGTGTACCATTTTCTAAAAAAGTAAATAAGACTTCAATTTCATTAGAAGCCCAATTTTCAAGTTTCAGGTCCTGTGTGTTAAAAAGAGCATTAATATTTACAACATATTTAATAATATTGCAAAAAACTTTTAAAATTGTATTTGATCCGTTATTGTGAGAAAAAAATGGTGTTATTGAATAGATTGGGCATGAACAAATAAACAGGACACTTTTTAAACGTATTTATTGTTAAATACATTTATAACCATTTTAAAAACTAAAATGACAATCGAGCATTTAAAAAATAATATTATATCAAGCTTGTTAGAGCCTCGAGTTTTTTATTTAAAAATTTTAAATTAATTTACAAACTATGTTTTTGTAAGGTATAGTATAATTTTTTTAATCGCTCGTCTAGATAATATTAACAGAGGATATATGACTAGATTGATTTTTTATAATAACATAAAGTTATTTTATTTTTGTTAGACTGATATACAATTACACTGATTTAAATGTAGTAAACTGTTATTTTTGCGAATAGTTTTGTTTATAATAGCTTATAAAAGAAAGCAATTTGATTGTCTCCTCTGCTTTAAACAGTGCATGATAATATTTTTAAATGATCTGTACTAACTGTACTTACTTAACAAAATTTGTAATATGTATAATTTTATATTACATTATTATTTACAAGGTGACTCTAAAATGTGCGTAAAAAGTAAAAAAAAAGTATCGTGTGTCGGAGCGCAATTTTAGGATCACCTGTATAAAATTTGTCGTACTTAGAAAATAAAATTGTTTATTTACCTTTTCAATAAAAATACAGAGTTTAGGTACACAATAATATTTTATAATTTAAATTAATTAATAAATACAAGTCAGTTTAATACAAATATAGAATATTATAAAATAAATACAAACACATTGGACGGGTTAATTTGTACAAAAAACATGTATGATTTTAATTATTAACTAAATGGTATGCGGTTGTTTTATACATTATATCTTACATTTTATAAAGTACATTCCAGGGCAAAAAAACGAACAAGTATTTTGTCTTTAGTTTTTTTATAGTCTGTTTTATAGTTTACAATAATTAAAATAAAAAGGGATCCAAAAGTGGAGTTTTAAGCATAAAAACTTTTTGAGATTTTGATATTTTTTGTGTTTTCTATTTTTAAGTCTCATCATTTTATTTTTTAATTCATTTCAATACCTTTATTCACATGTATGCATAAAAACAGTAATTGGAGGTTTGCACTAACAAAAAAGTTTTTTAAGTGAAACTTATCGAGCGAGAAATAAGTCTGAAAATTTGAAGCGAAACATTATCACGAAAAATAATATGAAATGCTTTTAAACGTCCGTAGGTATCAGGAGAGCATGAAGTCAATAGTGCCCTTTTAAGAAAACATGAAATCTTAACAATTCTATCATTTTTATGGTTTCATTTAATTCTTATATTTTACCAAAACCCTCCCCGATTTTTTATTCAGCCATGCGCCTGTCTAAACTGTTTTTTTACTGGGCTTCTAGACAGGAATTTGAGTTTGGTTGGATAGTAATGACTCTAAGGGTTAAGTACCTCCCTTTACACATAATAATCATTTTTTAATATAAATTCATATTCAATTAACAATGGGTATTACGTGCCCATTTAAATAAAATGTATATGGTGCAAAGTATGTGAAAAAAATTTAAGACATTATGCGAAGATACTAAGCAAGCTAAGTACCTATGCTACACGAAGATTGTATTAATTTATAATAGAACAACATTTTTAGTACCACATTGCACTAATTAAGTTTGACAATAAATTAGGGATGCCGATTTTTTTCAAATAGATCGATTCTCGGAATCGAAGCTCGAAGAATGGATTCAGAAATAAATCTGCCCAGATAATCGATGTTAAAAATAATCGATATTTTATTAAAATTTAAAAAAATAAAAAAGTTTATAGTTATAATATAATTTTAAATTTAACAACATTGCAAAGTCTGTTTAAATTAAAACTATTTATAGTTACATATATTTAGTGCTTACTTTTTATGCACCTAAATGTGCTTAAATGGTGCATTATATTTATTTGTATGGCTAATGTGTACCGAACCATTTTACATGTTGATACGGTTGATTTACTCTCCACTCATTTGTGTTTAGTGAAGTGTGACATCACATCGGAAATATTCGCCTGTTTCGGTTATCCTCGGTTAATTAGAAAACAATACTTTTAATACTAATAACTAACATTTCATATTTCCTGGATCTACCAAAAATACATGTCGACTTAAATATTGTCCAAACTTTCATTTTCAAAAATGTGCAAATCCCTGTTAATTGTCGTCGCATTGTAGTATTTGTTTTTTTGTTCTTTTAGATATAAATTTGTCAATAAATTGTGTTTTAAGACATATTTTTTTTTTAGAATAAAGATATTAAAATGAATAAAAAACAAAATTGCGCAGTCAAATTGTTCCTCAGTGTTCACAAATGTATAGCGTTTTCTTTGTAAATTTATTAGGATTTATGGAAAACTAAATGATGACGTTTAAATCATCTGTTATATGAAAAAAAAAGGAAAAAATATAGTAGTGCGCTTTTTCAGTAGTGTATTTACAAATTTTAAAAAATACTCCTAACATTTTATGGTTTGTTCAGACCAAACAAACAAAAACAAATATAATCCAATTATTAATTTAAATTTTGGAGATTATTATTGTATTAAATTGTTCATACGGTAATTATTTATGTCGCTTGCATTCGTTGATTGGTGTAAACACGCATAGTTATAAATTAATAATGAGTATTCTCCAAAGTCATTAATGCCATTTTAAATTTGCACAAAATTATTCGCAAATTATTTATGCTAATTGACAGTGGATTTAGGTAGTTTCCTAAAATTATATGCCATTATTTTTGAAGCTTTTATTCTGTTAGGTCGGAAACAATGATATGGTTACATATTATGTAGGTACCTACATAATTTTCATGTGAATGGTATACCATTTATATATTATATGAATGGTATACAATTCAACACATTATATTTATTAACACATGTTTTTTGTCGGAATTCACGTATGCTAATTAACTAGTTAATTACCACATAAAAAAGGATCGAGCCTATGTCGTATTTAACCAGTTTTACAAAGATTTTGCTAATGTCTATTTATAAAGAAATATTTTATAGCCTTATCACTTGTTTAAATAGTATAACAACCCTGTAGTTTTATATTGTTTTTAGTAAACATAGCGTTACTTAGGTAAAAACAAATATTGTTTAAAGTCAGAGCAACAATATTGTTGACATAAAATTATTGTACGAGCAATATTTGGTTTTTTTAAAACAATATATTATTGATGTAAAAATACTTCAAATATATTAACAGATATGCTAAAATTTTAATAAAAAGTAGGTACCTACTCAAACCCTTCTAAAATATCAATCATTTAAGAGGTTCTAAATTGAATATAAAAATTTAAATAAAAGAGGAAAATGTTTTTTTCCTACATCGGATATCGGCTCGACGCGTTGCGACATTTGGTCAACACTCCTGTGTGAATCTCATTACTTACATTTTTTCGCAGAATTTCACGTCGATATGTGGTTGTTTATTGCACCAGCCCGCCGTTGCAACGCGTTGTTTAAAGACATAAATTTAAAATTGTTTAAAACATCGGCCCACCATTGATTTTAGACACATTCATTGTACAGGGTGTCCGGAAATTAGGGGGCCAAAGTCAAACAGTGCAATTTGCATAGTTCATTTGTTTGTTTGTATCGAACAATGCTCCCAGACAAAGTTATGGCCCCCTTAAGAGGGGGATAAAAGCATGATTTTTTTTAGGTTTAAACCTAAAGAAATTCATTTTTGATACTTATTTAATTTTGACATTCTAAATGTAAATTTAAATCATATCATTATCTCATATTTTCATTTAACGTTAGAACAACCCATATTAAATGAAAAAATTTAAAACATTAACACAAAAAAGGTGTCTTTTTTGTATACCCCAAATGGTTATCCTATGATTAAATTTTACAGTTTTTATTTTAGGTCTAGATTCAGAATATTAAAATTACCAATTACCATTTTGCTCAAGGAAAAAATATATACTCTATTAGCTTGGTCAGAAGGCATTTTCGATACATTTTTATAAAACAAAGATTTTTTTCCCTATGCAGATTGCACTGCCCCTTAATTTTGGGACACCTTGTATATATACCTAAAATACGCAAATTTTGACTACTTGTAATGGGGTCTTGGGTTCAAACTCCGGGGCATGAAAAAATAAAATTTAAAAACATTTAAATGTTAAAGCAATTGAAGAAACATTTATTATCAAGGATTAGCAAATAATTATGCATATGCAACATTGAATTTTGTTCTATTTTTTACATTGCATCTTTCATTTCTTTGATCAACGGTTGTAAATATGTCTCTAAATCAAAACTTTATTTTTCAAAAAATCTCTGTAGCCTAAATAACGATATGGTGAAAGATTTTACCAAAAATGAAGCGGCCCTATAAGGGATTTTTAAATAAACGAATGGTGAAAAATTATATTTGGTTCCTCATAAGAAAATGAGTACCGAAAAAAAACAGGAGATGAACAAAAACATAAAATTAATTTAAATGAACTGCAACATAAAAATACTACAATAAAACCAAATAAAATTTAACTTAAGTACTATATTTGATTAAATTAATGTTTCACCTACTGAGTTCAAACCTCCAAACCTCCAAAGCCTAGGCAGTTGGTTCCAAATCCAACACGGTTGGCAAAATCTACCTACCCTATCAACCTACCCATCACAATGAAATTTATTATTGTCTATTTCCCTCGTCTTAATTTCCACCAATCACAAACGCGCAATTTTGAATTACAAATGGTTTCTAGGTGAAAAAACTGTGTGACAGCACCTGTCAGCAGTTTATTCGAGTTTACCCTCGGCAAAACTTGACAACTGTTGTCACCAAAAATTGCAATTTATATTTTAATTGTTACTGTTACTCATGAAATAGTCTTGTCAAATACCATTCGGGCATCTAATTTAAAAAAAAAATCGAAAAAACACAATGCTGTACTCTTCGACTCGGATTTTTGTTGCCACCAGCACTCATGCTTTTTGTTAAAATATTACTTAGCAACGTGTTTTTTCGATTCTTTTCGGAAAAATTAAATGCCCTTATGATATTACTTACGAATAACCTGTTGTAACCTCCTACAATCGCTACAGTAAAGAATTAGTATATTCTATAACAAGTTTGGAATATGCAATTCGAAATGTTTCAGACTATACTTTTTCTACGTTTCCAAAAATACATTTAATTTGCCACAAAGTTTATTATTTTAATCACTATTTTGTTTGGATTTAAAAACGCATAATTAAAATTGTATTTAATATTAGCCATTAAAACTTTCCCTAGTGGAATTTTTTTGTAGAGAATTTAATGTGCTTAAAAGGAATCAGTCAGTTATATAAAATATGGCTACGTAGGATGTAGGAAGAAATACAAAAAAATAATTTGGTATAATAGCAAAGTTTTTAAGTTAACTCTCTAAAAATGAAATAGTCAAAATTGTACTATTTGAATTAGTACCAGCATTTTTTACTAATAAAATAGTCGTTTTCACTTTTAAATATTTATTTTTTACTACGTAAATGATTGACTAATTTAAGATTAGTCACTATCTTTGACTATTTCTGAGAGTTAAAAGTAACTAATTTCTTTAATCGTTTGCGGCCAACAACAAAGTATTATTTGAATTAAAGGCATATACCTAAGCTCCATGTTTAAATGACCCATAAAAACAAATAAACATGCAAAAAGTTTAGCTCAAAACAGCAACACAAATAATATATTCAACTATAAAATATTATTAACAATATTTATTGACAAATAAAATTGATTTTTATAAGAGCGGCTGATGGCCGAATAGGTTATGACAGCTTGACAAACTTTTTTTAAATTTAAATCTACTAATTTGACTATTTAATTCAGTAGAATTTGACTAATTATTAGTGACTGCTTTTTCGCTATGACAATTAGTCAAATATGACTTATAATTAGTTATTTTTGACTAATTCATTTTAAGAGAGAATGGTAAAGCTCTTAAAACTGAAACTAAGAGGTAGGATTGAACATTGAACTTGAACATTTCAAGAAATTTTCATTTTAAATGGAACAAATTTATTGTTTTAAATACCTTAATGCATTACTCAATATTAAATGTAATTTTTACCACTCTTTATACCAGAATAGTACATTATCTAACAGGCGGAAAAAGCGCTTATGAAAGCCAAGCTCAGTGTTCGCTGACGAGACGCCCGTCGAGGCAGTTAATATGCTTTCTCCGCCGTTTATATACTCTTTTTTTTAAGCGTTTAATAATTCTGTAGTTACTTACATTGAAATTCCCGAGTTTGATACATTTTGTCATAGTTTTGACGTTTGACAAATGTAAAATTATAGGTTATGTGTATGGATTTATTCTACAGTGACCTGTTATTTTTACTGATTTTTTATTAAAGCTAAATGCGATAGATGGAACTACTCTTTCAATGTAATTTTAATACACTACGACGTTGTATAATAAATTTTATATATGTAGCCTATATATTAGGGTAAGCCAAAAAAACTAACCTATCGGATTTATGGGTTAAAATGAACCTACATACCGAGCAAAAAATTTCCCTGCAAGGCAAAATTTTTTGCTCAATTTTAAAAGGTGTCGGTGAGCATACTAAGTTTTCCATTGAAATAACACGTAAAAAAATCTTTTTTCATTAAAAAGACTATAACTTTTGAACCGTTTGAGATAAAATTTTTTACGTCGCGGATTCTTGTAGAGCATAAAATTTCCCAAAGAATCTATACCAGGATTTTTTTTTAATTCTATAATTCGTATGTTTGAAAGCTTTGAAAAGTGTAAAAAATCACTAAAACTGCAGTTTTAGTTTTTTTGGCTCACCCTACTATATATAGGCACTATAGTGTTATAATATGAAAATTGATATACGCTTGAAAAAAAAAAGCATTTTTGTCAAGTGGTTAATAATGCGCGGATTGTATTAGCAATTGTTAATAATTAATGACATTCATTTCTCCCGCTGTGAACATCCTTATTCCCCTGTATATATTTTCATTCCCTCCCTGTCATCAGGTAAGAAATGTTTAATTCCCTCCTTCTGCCATGCAGTTATTGACTGAATGTTAACCTCAGATTTTAATTTTTTGCAGGTAGGTACCCAAATTGTGTATTTGTAAGCGATTCCAAAAAGTGTGATGTTTCCCTCGTGTGGAATCGCAATTACTCCCTCAATGAATTCCTTCACTCGCCTATCGGCTCGTTCGGAAACTTTTATCTTTGGGATTAAGTAATCGCTGATTCCACGCTCGGTAAACCATATACTATTTTCTGGTCGGACTTTAAAGAATTATTTGACTTTTTCCTATGAAACACAGTGTAATAAAATTTGTATATAAAGAAGTTTGAAAGTGTTTTTTGTATGTGTATATGTATTTTACGTATACAGTTTTACAATAGGCTATTTTTATACCCAATCCTTATTAACTCATATCTGCAGTTATAGTTTTAATGAAAAACAATATATTTAAACTCTATTTTAAATATGAAGAATTTGAACTTACTTTTTATTAGTCTGTAAATTTGGTCGTCAAAATTTAAAAATTAACTTAAGTATAAAAACTTTGGAGTTGCTTTGAACTAGGGATACGCTTATAACAGACAAACTTGTAAAAGTTAACATTATATAATTATAAAACATTGCCAAAGGCACAAAAAATTAAATATGTATGTAAAATGTAACAAAGTGGCTCCCGTCCCGAGGACTTACTTGTAAGTTCGATCCTGACTGACGTCACACACTGTAAATCCGTTTTTATTCCCCAAGCGTTATAAAATTAATGTTAAGCTGGATGGCTCAGATGGTTGTCGAACTTTTTGTATTTTTGTATTTTATAAATTTGTTGTTACTTTGTTAAAAAGTGTTGGGTTGGGTTAGTTTGGTTGGTTTGTTTTAGTTTTATCGTAACATAACAAATCTTAAAATTATGAAGTCACTAGGGACGGGAGCCACAGCAAAAATGTAAAGGGAATAAATGAATTCATAATAATTACATGGTACAACCCAACTTTACTTTTGTGCTTACAAAACAAACTTTTGGTGACATGTAGGTTGACCCAACGGAAACGTTACTACCTCAACACAAATTTAAGTTTTATTCATCTCTAAACCTATTTAACAACACTAATTATTTTTAAGTAAAACGGTTCAAATAAAATAAGTATTTAATATTAACCATTATTTTTTAAGTTAGTTATTAGTATTATTTAAAAAAAGCAACCATATTAAAAACAAATTGAGGGATTTAATCCTGACAGTCCTCGGCAAAATATTAACTAATAAAGTCAAGAAAATCAGAAATCAGGGAAGGTACTTTAAGATATTGCTTTCCTAAATATTTAATATATTTAGGTTTGTTTCTTTTTAAAAAAATCTTGTCCAAGAGATAATTTCTATCAGTTTTTTTGGTTGATAACTGTCAAAAATAACTTAATGGGACAGCAAATCTTAACAATTACTTCTGCCAAGGTTTATATTCATCTTACTTGATATGGAATAGAATCGTCAATATATGTTAATGTTTTCTTTCCTCAACAAAATTTTAGGGTTTTTAAACTAAACAAGGTTTTGTTGTAAAGTTTTCCTCGGGTCATCCCTTTTTGTTGTTGAAGCGTCCCTTAGTTAAAAATGACAAATTATTCTCATTTAATTCATTTCGACATATTCTACGATTATGCTGCATTAAATATAATACAGGTTGTTAATTTAATTAGGCTTAATCTATTGTATGCATGTCTAAAGTATTCAAAGATGATTGTATGAAGTCTATTCCCAAATAAAAGTGTAACACAAACATGGCACAATAATATTCACAACGGTTATGACAAAACGTTTTCACCACCCTTTGTATAATTTATAAAACGGTTGATGTAAACATTTACAAACTTTTATAATGTTATTTAATTAATCTCGTAATTGTTTAGTCTTGTGTATAAAACAGTTAGTAAACATAATATTTTAAAGTTTTTGAATTTCCCTTTCTGTAATATCTTGGAATTAAATAGCACCATCTTTACTTTTGTCACTGTAAAGTTTATATTTTTTTCACAAGATTTCACAATATTTACACATTATTCCATTAACATCTTTAGTATTTATTGCCTTTAACTTTCTTGAATTCTTCGCTGTTTTACTTTTCTTGGTAAAATACATATGAAATTCTTGCCATCCTTGGGATTTGGTCAATTTTATTATATAAACAAATATTTACAACGTATTTTTATTTCGATTCACTGTTTTTAATTAATTTAATGAAGTGGTGGCCATATTGGTAATGAATTGAGGATGTCCCCCGGTTGCTTCTCCACTTTGAATGGAAAAATGTCTGTAAGAAATGTATTCCGGGGGGATGGGTTGCTCTCTTTTAACAGCTTGACGCTGCTTTTTTACCTTTAAGTAACCCAAAACCGACACTAGAACTATGAACACTACGAAACCCATGCAGCAGCCGATGATAAGGCCAAGACGACGGGTTAAGATGGATTGGAGTCCCATATTGTTTTCAGGAAGAACACCTAAACATTTAAGTTTTTACAAAGCTTGAAAATAATAGTTACCCATTCCATTTTAAGTAATGCAAAGTTGTACGATGGTCACAGATTATGTTTAATTATTTTTTAACTTTAAATCTCTAAATGCAAAAAGTAAACTCTACATTTTGTCAAATTATTCTATAAAGAACAATTTTTGATAATTCTGTCTAATTGGTTGATATATCAATTTAACCTCGTGTGATTAGACATTATTTGGGCTCCAAGATCTTCAGAATTTACACAATTGAGTCATTTTTAATGAGGATTCTTTAAAAACTAGAGAATTATACAACATCTGTGTTCATCACTTTGTCATCAAATGGAATGAGCCTTAAAAATGTAACCAAGCTACATCAATAACAATTTTTAGCTTACCAAGTCCCATTTGCAGATCGGGCGCTCCCAATGTGGTCACTTTAGTGCATTTGCTGGTGGTAGACTCCACCAAAGAGCCCAGGATGTTTTCGCTTAAAATCTCAAATTCATCGAAAGAAGTTAAGTTTTCTTCGTGGTGTTTCTGCCCCAAACGTGACTGCGGATTTTGGGGAACATTGGATGGCCAGTTGCCCAAAGCCAGCACGCAGATCATGTAAATCGTGTCTGAATTAAGATTTTTTAGTTTTAGAGAGCGAGACGAACGGTCCAACATTTTACCACGGATCTGAAATAATGTTACAATATTAGTGTATTAGTTATTTTTGTTTCAGGGGTAAATAATATCACTGTATTATAATAATAAAAACCTGTTACTTTAAAATGTATAGAATAGATGGAAAAACAAAGAAAATCTAAAGGAAAATTTAAACCTCTCGTTGAGACGTGTTAATAACTTTCGATCAGCTTTAATATGAAACAATTTTTTAAAAGAACTTGATGAAAAGAAACATTTTTAAACCACCTAAATAAGGAGCAGCCAAAGATACACAATATTAATCGCATTGTATACATATATGGACAATTAAAAATAGTTAACTTTTGGTTTATCATATATGGACAGTATGATGGTCCAAAATAATTGTGGACCACCCTACTCTCCATACCACAATTATTGTGAAAAATATTGTTAAATCTGGCCTCTCCACGGGGTATTTCTTTAGGTGATTAGGTAATAATATTCGTACCAAATTTGAATCCTTTAGGTTTCCATTTACTGGTTTTACCCAGTGGTTAACCAAAAGTTGTCTTTTAGTTGTAGTATTTAAGCTAAAATTTTTTAGCTTTCTAGCATAATATCTTCAGGTAGTTGAGGTGGAAATTGTGTGTGATTTTGTTTACCAGCAAGTATTAGAATAAACAAGAACAAAGTAATTTTTGTTCGAAAATTAATTTATTTTCATTAATTCTCTCATGAAAAATAATAAATCGTGTGTTAGGTATAAAGAGATAAAGATAATTTGTGGTCTATTTTATATTCATTTGTGTTGATGCTTTACTCATTAAGTACCTTGTCGTACGGACGTATCAGATTGACGACGAGTACTGCTCCACCTAACTGGCTTTTCGGACAGCCAATTTTGTTTAAAGCATGACTTTCTTGTGGATTAGATTGTCTTCATTTAGAAAAGAGCAAGACTTCACCAGTAAGTTACAAACACATGTATGAAGTAGTTTTGACTATTTAGCAGCGTGACAGGGTATCTACGAAGCAAATTGATTCATGTGTGAGAAAAATATCCAGATGTGTATGAATTATATTTAGAATTGAACAAGCTTTCAAAGCGACAATTATACAGAGAAAATTTTCAGAAGTGACCTTAAAGATTTGTTTGATGTTGCAACGAAATACGCTCTTACTAAAATAAAAGCAAAATCAAAGAGCTTTAGCTTTAGTAGTACTGACCTTAAAACTACAGCAAGGAAGAATAGAAAAATAACATAGAAAGAAAACGAACAAAAGTTCAAAAATAAATTTACTGAAATGGAGAGTAAATATACGTTTATTTTATATATAGAATAGAATAGAGGTTTATTAAAGTAATAAAAATTACATTACGTGTACACAGGTGTACAGGTTGGTATATAGTAGGTAAAATATAAATACAAAAAAATATTACAAATATAAACAGGTAAGTAAACAATCAAAGAGTTTATAAACTAACAAATTATAAACATAATATGTTATATATTATATACATTAAACAAAAATCCTTTAAAATTTATAATTAAAAAACTCTTCCAGGTTATAAAAAGGATTTGACAAAAATGATTTAAAATCTCGAGAGAATTTTTTCTTTGAAGGTTGTTCCTGAACACTCTTTGATAGATGATTGAAGATTTTCGGACCCCAAAAATCAATACATTGCTGGGTAAGTTTGGATTTATGCAGAGCTGTTTTGAGTTTATATTTTTTTCTTGTATTGTAATCATGCAAATCATAGTTCTTTTTAAAGGTTTTTAAATTTGAATACACAAAATTGGAACACGATAAAATGTATATATTAGTAAAAGTTAAAATTTTTTCTGAAATAAAATATTGTCTACAGTTGTCTATCTGTTTTATGGAACATATTACTCGTAACGCCTTTTTTTGCAACGAAAATACATTTTGAGACTCACCAGATAAACCCCAAAAAAGTATGCCATAACTAATTTTTGCTATGAAAATTTGCAAAATATGGTGTTTTCGCGGTTGTTTTATCAGCATGTTTCATCAGTTTTCTTACGCAGTATATTGCACTATTTAGCTTTTTGGTTAACTGTTCAATATGAATGTTCCACTTTAACTTATTGTCAATAAATAGTCCTAAAAACTTAATATCACAGGTATTGGATCACAGAAAAATCGTATATATTGAGTCTTTTCCACATTTAATGACAGTTTATTGACACTCATCCATTCTTTGACGATTGATACTTTACAATAATTATTATTTTTTTCACTACCATATAAAAGAGAAAAGTCAACTGCATAAAGGCACCTATCACAGTTGGGAACATTGGCAGGCAAATCGTTCATATAAATAATAAATAAAATGGGACCCAGTATTGACCCCTGAGGTACTCCATGGTGAATTAGTTTTTTTTTGAATATTTATTTTTCCACTTTACAATTTGGCATCTACCCGAAAGATATGATTGAAATAATTATTGGCATTGACCTCTAATTCCATATTTATATATTTTCTCTAGTAACAAATTGTGACTGACTGCTTAAGCATTTGACACTGTCAGTCACAATTTGTTACTAGAGAAAATTTATTTAAAAATTTTTACTACTACGTAATTGTAGTATAGGTTCAGTAGAAAATAAAAAGGCAAAATGTTTAATATACATTTACGATGCATAAAGAAAAACTAAGCATTTATCTAGTAATACTGCAACAAAAATGTAGCCTAAATTAGTATGAAATAATACATGCTTTAGTATTAATGGCGACCTAAAACCCTTAATATATAACAACAGGAAAAATGTCAAATATGTAACAGTTGTTATAGTAGGCTTAACCAAAACAGATCCTATTTAAAAGTATTACAAAATGCTGCCAAACTAATACCACATCGTTAATTTATAAACAACTCACACAGTTATTATAAGTAAATCAAGTAACAAGTAACTCTTCCGAATATGAATTCTTTTATCGGCACTAAACATTTGTGGTAAGTATTACTACAACGTTCTATTATATCTTAGTAATTTTGAAGTTGGTAATACTAAAACAAAGCTTATCTATACTGTTCATCTCGCACAATTGCCATTGTTGTTAGTAAGCTTGCATAAAGACGCCTCAATGGACGATTTACTAATAAATTGGAAGTTACAAGATTTAATTTGTGTTTTTAAGGGTAAGTAAATACTTAATTATTTATGTATTATTAAGAATATATACCTAACATAACTTTAATTTACTTCATTCTAATATTACGCTTTTTGCTTTTGCTTGTAAAGGGGTACTTACTTCATTATATTTAATAGTTTGATCAGGTTAGGTTTATATTCGCTTGCAGCCTTTGCGTGGTGACGGGATAAACATTTTTGCCCTTTACCATAGAAAAACTATTCTTTTCTATGCTTTTCCGTAAAAAATCTATTTGGGTATTTCTTCTTACAGCCTGTAAGTTACCTGTAGGTATTATTATAATAAGATTCAATGTTCAATATTTGTTTTGAAGAGTTTTGACGTTATTTTTTAATATATTAGTAATATCCACAGAACAAGTGTTCTGTGGTAATATCTATACAGTGGGGCTATGAGTTTGAAAACTTATAGCTAACCCTTTTGGGAATGACAAATACTTGTTTAATATTAAGTAAAATTTAACAAATAAGTAAATTATTTATTATATTTTTATTAAATGTTTTATTGTTACACCTTCTTATATTTAGTATATATATTGTATTATTGTTGGTTTAGGTTTTTATGTTTATCATAAAAGTTAAGGAGAAGATATCATTTATTTCATTCTAAGAATTTTATATATATTTTTTTAATAAAAATTTGTTGAAAAACATGTTCTCTTTTATCCTATTACTATCGCTAACAAAAAAAACTCATACAGCTTAAGAATCTAGTGTTCCTGATTTTCTATCATTTCGTTGGAGTAATTATGGCTTTTAACATGATACGTCACATTTGAAAGGTCTAAAATTAAATACAAAGTTAGGTTGAAGTTAAAAAAAAAATAATATTTCGTCATCCCTCTGTTTTTGTCTGCCCGCAAACGGCAAAGCATGGAAGTCGCCGCCTTGCTTTATCTCGTTCCAAATGGGTTCAATGGCTTGCCAGAGTTTGTCTGCATTGTTTGGTTGAAAATGTTAAAAAAGTCATATTGGATGTGACAAAGCTCGATGTCAGCTTGACATTGACGGAAAAGTTTTATTCACACAGCCACAATATAGCTGTATGAGTTTTTTTTGTTAGCGATAGTACCTTTACTGCATACTTTTACATAACAGCAAAAAAATCTATAATCGATAACCTTTTAATTCAGTATTTATTCCGTTTGGATGAAGTGACCAGATTTTGTCTAAAAATAGGGAGACATTTTGTATGAATTTATCTTAATTACAAAATTAACACAATGATACAATGCAAATTGAAAATTTGACGTTACTTAATTATTGTTGATTGTATAATTTTTGTAATTAAGGTTAATTTACACAAAATGTCCCATTATTTTTTGACAGAATTTGGTAACTTTACGTTTGGAAGTAGTACTGCTTACCAAATAAGAAAATTATTGGTTAAATACCGTAACATTAGTACATACTGGTTATACAAGTACTAAATATTACCCTGATAAATTAATAAACAATAAATATTATGCTTTTTAATAGCATTTCGTTGTTATTAAATATATCTCACTTAAAGCCTATTTCAAACGACTAAAGAATGTTCAGAACATATCAGAGTGCGTAGAATTCGGTAATTCTATTTGATACCACAACGTTGTAGTACTGCTTAAGAAGCTATTAATGGTTAATATATAACACGACATCTCATTTAACATTACTAAGACTTAAAAACATTTTTGTTGTAGTAATAAATACCACAAACATTTTGCTGTCACCTATTTCAACCGTAACAATCTATACTTATTTAACAATTTTTCGGTAAACGGCTAAGGATACATTTTTTCAGTTTCAGCAAATTTGCTTAGATCACAACAAGCCATTTCAATGTCCTAAACGTTCATCGTGAGCACTTAAAATTATTGTTAATAATTTATTGATGGCTGTATCTACTCCCCTATTTACTCTGTATTCATGCTGTTCTTCATTTTAAAAGACATTTTTGTTCAAAATATTCCAAAAGTCTTAGTTTTAATACTCCTTCAAATATTTTTAAAATTGTAGGTAATACAGAAATTGGCCTATAGTTTTCATAACTTTCTATATATATATACAGGGGTGATTCACCTAACTTATTCATTAGAAGTTTATGGAGAACGGAAAAAGATATCGATTTGAAATTTGTATAGCAATTATAAGCCAATGTAAACTACTTTTTAAAATTATTTTCAATGCGTTATCACTTCCGGTTAAACCCGGAAGTGATATCAACTTTGGGTTTTCAAATGGAACCATATAAATATTATTGCATTTTTGAATTCTACGTAAAATTCTAGAAATACTAAAATTTGATTATTTTTTTTTATTTTTAACAGTTTTTTGAGATATTTAATTTTTTTTTTAAATTTTGACAGATGGATTGTCTTACTAATATGTCTGTATTACCACTAATTGTAATGTTAAAAAGTTAATTTTTGGTGTAACAATTAACTAAGGAGCACTCTATCGAAAGCCATTAATAGTATTTGAAAATTTTATACAGGGTGTCCGGTATTTACGTTGACTTTTTTTGTCACTTAAAATACCTATAACTTTCTTATTTTAAATGAAAACTACCATACAATTTTCATATTATTGGACACAAAATAATGTTTTCTATTGAAATGCTGCAGCATTCCCTATACCTAAAATCAATATTTACAGAGATATTACAAAAAAAAGTGAAAAAACCGCTTATTTTTTTATTTCTAATATGAGTAGTGTGCGTTGGATTATTATATCTTTTTATTTCGTATTTATGAAGTAATGTCAATGTCAACGTCTCTGACAATTGTGTTACAATGGATGATAATAATTACACTAATCAAGATATTCTAAACATGTTTTATACATATGGCGAGTGCGGAAAAGTTTTAGAAAGGATAATATCAAATAAGAACTTTTAATGAGAAGTATCGCAATTTAACCTCACTCACCAAAATTAAATTCCGGACGATAGAGAATAGATTTATTAATCATGGCGCAGTAAAAGTAAAACGAAATAGCCAAAAACTGTGTGACAGGCAACGAAGATAATCAAATCAACGTCTTGGGATTTTTAAATGCAGAGCCCCAAGGGTCCCATCAGAGGAGTTGAAGCTGCCCTTGGCATTCAGTATACATCTGCCCAGCGGATACTTAAGAATACCGGAATGCACAACTACAAGTTCCTAAAAGTGCTAGGCCTTGAAGATGCAGATTTTCAAAGGGAGCGGTTTTGCACGTTTCTGGGGAAAGTTGATGAGGATAACTCTTTTCTGGGAAAACTTATATGGACAGACGAAGCCAAATTTTCCAGAGAAGGCATTGTTAATTCAAGAAATCAACACTTTTGGTGTGCTGAAAATCCACATGTGGTCCGGCAAGGGAATTTCCAAAAAAAAAATAGTTTTAACGTTTTTTGTCTGTTGATGAAGGATCAATTTTCATTTTGTATCTACGAAGAGAACCTGACATCAGAAAAATACCTGGAAATATTGAATTCGACGGTAAGCGAATTTTTGGATGAACTGCCTTTAAGGAAAGGTTTCTTTGCTGGTACCAATTGGATGGCGCGCCGGCACATTGTTCTAGAAGGGTTTCGGAAAATTTGCAAATATTATTTAACGAAAAATGGATTAGAAGAGGTGGTCCATGGGAATGGCCTCCAAGATCACCGGACCTAACACCTCTAGATTTTTATCTTTGGGTTGTTATAAAAGCTAAAGTTTATCAAACACCCAGCAACAGCAAAGAATCTCTTGCTCAGAAAGTGAGACAAGTGTTTTCGGAATTGTCCCATGAAGAAATTTTGAGAACAACTTCTGAAGGTGTCTTGCGACGTATCAATATGTGTCGTGAACAACACGGGCGATACATTGAACAATTACTTTAGATTTGTTTTATTTGTTACATTTGTTTATTTTTTCAATATAATTTTTGAATTTTAAATTGATATTTCTTTTAACGTTGTTTAATACGAAATAGAAACAATCCAACGCACAATACTGATTATACACATTAAAAGTTCCTATTGTTCTTTCTAAAACTTTTCTTTTTTGTTTAGTGTAATTATTATCATCCATTGTAACACAATTGTCAGAGACGTTGACATTGACATTACTTCATAAATACGAAATAAAAGACAATCCAACGCACACTACTCATATTAGAAATAAAAAATAAGCGTTTTTTTTCACATTTTTTGTAATATCTCTGTAAATATTGATTTTAGGTATAGGGAATGCTGCAGCATTTCAATAGAAAACATTATTTTGTGTCCAATAATATGAAAATTGTATGGTAGTTTCATTTGAAATAAGAAAGTTATTGGTATTTTAAGTGACAAAAAAGTCAACGTAAATACCGGACACCCTGTATAAAATTTTCAAATACTATTAATGGCTTTCGATAGAGTGCTCCTTAGTTAATTGTTACACCAAAAATTTACTTTTTAACATTACAATTAGTGGTAATACAGACATATTAGTAAGACAATCCATCTGTCAAAATTTAAAAAAAAAATTAAATATCTCAAAAACTGTTAAAAATAAAAAAAATAATCAAATTTTAGTATTTCTAGAATTTTACGTAGAATTCAAAAATGCAATAATATTTATATGGTTCCATTTGAAAAACCAAAGTTGATATCACTTCCGGTTTAACCGGAAGTCATAACGCATTAAAAATAATTTTAAAAAGTAGTTTACATTGGCTTATAATTGCTATACAAATTTCAAATCGATATCTTTTTCCGTTCTCCATAAACTTCTAATGAATAAGTTAGGTGAATCACCCTGTATATATATATATATATATATATATATAGTAAATTTAAAAGTAAACTACGTACACGTCATCAATAAAACAAAAATTTTACGCATTGGTACCAACACTAAATGACTAAATCGAAGTCTGTAATTGAATATTTGAATGCATTTTAACCAAATTAAGTTGGCAACAATTGTGATGTTGTCATGTTTACATTCAAATTTTTCATATTTAAATGACACATAAAAAAGAATTTGACGTTTTAAAATTTCGAAGCTGTCAGTTGTGTTTTTGAATATTTCGTTCAATTCGTGTATTATTTCGTTTATTTTGTTTGTTGTTTGTGTTATTTTATATCGTTTAAGTTTTCATTGCCGTTTTTGTGTTTGTTATATATCGTTTTTTTGTGTTTCCTATATTTAAAATGCCGAAGCATTTAAATAGTCGGAGTCAAGAGTTGGTGTCATCCTTAATACGCTATTTTGAGGCAGAACGGGATAATAATGGACCTTTGTTACCTTTAACAGCTGTTAGAGAGGTAAATAGGATTATTAATAATTATATATTAGAATATTTAACAAAATATATGTTGGATACATGAAATAATAATATATATACCAGAGACTGACTTTAGATGGCAAAATTTTTGGGTTTTATATCAGAAAATGTCTTTAAAAATGGCTAAAAACATACTTTTGGCGGTGCATCATATAGGTTATAAAAACTCAGACTTTTGACATTTTGGCATTATTCATGTAAACGCCATCTATCGCCCTATAGTTGCACTACCACTTTCCCTTGATGCAAGGATTTTAGCATCACATTGACAACCGTGCCCGATCAGCTGATTGATGACGTGTACGTAGTTTACTTTTAAATTTACTATATATATATATGTATAAATATTAAAAAATGAAATAAATTCTGTGAAATGTTAACAAAGGCCTATAGTGAGTCTGCTATAAGTAAAACAAGAGTTTACAAGTGGTATAAGAGTTTCCAAGATGGCCGTGAAGACGTTGAAAATGACGAACGCCCCGAACGCCCAAGCACATTAACAACCGATAAAAACATGGATAAAGTGGAAGAAATGGTTATAAACCATCAGAGAAGTCGCTGATGATGTTGGTATATCGATTGGCTCATCCCATGAAATTTTTTCGAATGTTTTGGGTATGAAACGCGTGGCAGAAAAATTTGTTCTAAAATTGTTAAATTTTGAACAAAATTTTTGGCCAAAAACAATACTGTAATGATGCCCCAGCCTCCATATTGGCCAGACATGCCTCTGTCTGACTTTTTCCTATTCCCAAGAATAAAGAGAACCTTAAAGGGCCGTCGTTTTGCAAGCATAGATGACATTAAAAGCGCATCGCTGAAAGATCTAAAGGCTATCCCAAAGACCAAGTTTTAGAAGTATTTCGAGTATTCGAAGAAGAGCTGGCACCTGTGCATAATATCCAATGGGGACTATTTTGAAGGCGACAATATTAATGTAGACGAATAAATAAATATTTGTTTCAAAATACGAAAATTTCCGATATTTTCTTAACACACTCCGTATATATAAATATGTATTAATGGGTTTATATACCTACTACTTGTAAGTTAATAAAGCAAAGCGTACCCAAAAGTTATATACTCAAATAAATAAATAATATCTTTGAAACACTTCGAGCGGACCAATTGAATTCAGTCAGTCCTAAATTCAAGTCTTTAAAAGTCTTATCTCGTTTATAATTTTCCAGTTTCCAATTCGTTTATAGAAACAATATTATATCATTACTTCGCTGGCTTCGAATAAAGTAATTCCATTTCACGTATAATTTCGCCCGATCCGGTGATTCTCATCTCAATCGCGTACGAATAGCTTGATACAGATACGAAGTCGAGGCATCACCGGTATTTGGATTAAAATGATTGACAAATATGTCCTATTTAATCCGCTTTTAAATATTAATATATTAACCCATGTGTTTTAATAAGGTCCATAGGAATTTTAATTCCTAATGCATTTAAACTTTTATTCCGTATTTAATAATAATAAACTTTATTGCACATCAAGAAAAAATATATAAAATTTCAGATAAATACATAAAATAACATACACGGGTGGCTTTGGCTCACTTTCAAACTTCAGCTTAAAATTTTTGTGGTTTTAACAATCATAAACATTAAATTTTGTATACCAAAATTTGAGTCTTGAGTTGCTCTTTCATAATAACTATGTTATAATATTACATAGGGCTGAGTTTCAAAAATAAACATTAAAAACTGGGTGTGCAAAGTTACCCCCTGGTTGCGGGTTACTTTGTCTCACAGTGTTTTTTCAGTATAAAATGAATGTAATATATATTTTATTTTTATTAGACACGTGTTAGCAGCGACATATATCTATTGCAAGGGATTACCAATAAAAAAAATAAAATATCGACCTGTAGTTAACCAAGGATCATCATTCCAATGGATTGCGCATAATATAGAAATTGTAACGCGTGTATTTCTAAGAGTTTTGCACTGATACGATATATACAATTTTAAAGTGTAATAAATCCCATTTCTTTCTTTAAAACACTGATTTTCCTGTAATATAAACTCAATAGAATCGCTCAATTGACAGGTTTAGACCAACAAATTATAAATGTTAATTTTATCGAGCGCGAAAAGATTTTTCATAAATGGGTTAAAGTCACCCGCGGGGTGCAAAGTCACCCGTATTTACGGTATACAGAAAGTCACAAAAAATCAGATATATATATAATATACACGTAAAAGTTGGTTTAATTTTTTTTAAAAGCTATCTGAAGTTATATTAAGATTAAACATTTGGTGGTATTCGTTAAAAATATTCGCAAAAATTACCATGTGTCTGTTTAGTCAAACAGCTTTTCTTTAAAAATTTATACATCGCATTTACGCACATCAATATTGTTTATTTGATCGTTAAAGCGAAACCGTCAATTAGTCCCCTCAAGTGTGAAATTTTTATAAATTGACACCATTTCATATTGGTAGTATATCCCATATTTGGTAAGTTTCCTTTAATGGTGACTGGCTTGCTATTATTGCTTTGCATAAGTAAATATAGTACTAAAACCAAGCTTTCGGCAAAATTTAATGCGATTCTCTGTTAAATTTTCCGACTAAACATACAGACGTTCGATGAACATGTAAGCAAACAAGTGAAGTTTGCTGGAAAGTTGTTACTTGGGATACATGTAGTCCAAGGTTAATAATGTTCAGAGTTACAGTGTTAAAACAAATAAGGAACAATTATGGTCGAAGGAATTTAAAGCCAATTTAAATTTGATATTGTATCTGAGATTTGACATCAGTCGTACAGTTTCAAAGTCACTTTTTACCAATTTTAATTTTAGTCTCTAAGTAGCACTTATTTCGCCCAAGGGTTAAAGTTTAGAAATGAACAATAAGGACATTTCTTATTTCGACCACCCTCAGTAGGGCCATTTTATTAAAATAATGAATTTTAAAACTCTAAAAGATCCATGGGGTGGTGTAAACGATAAAGAAATTAAGGAAAGTTTAAATATAAGATGTTAATTTTTATATTATATATTATTATATATATTATAATTTTAAATGTCAATTCCATATAACTATTGGATAGATCCTAAAATTTAGTACATTTTCTCGCTAAATATAACTCGTAATATGATTAATAATCGATAATATTTACTCATTCAACCAAAGCAGCACATTTCACTCGTTCTGCGGACTCGTAAGAAGTAAAGTCTGAAACTTATTCTCTCGTGAAACCGTGAAACTCGCCTTCGGCTTGTTTGACAAACTTTTCACTCGAGCGGAATATGCCGTATTCCAAACCTGTTACAGAAAATACTATTATTTAATACCTGCACAGAAAAAACGCTAGCAAAGCATTAATGGGTGAGCCATTAAACCAATGGGATCTTCGTTTACTGTTTTTAAATTAACAACCAAAGTTATCGCTCCTAAATCTATTGATATTCATATTGATATTTATTTGTTAGAATGGTAGAATGTTATTGCATTAAATACTAATTTGATTTATTTAATAACGTTACTATTGTATGTATACTTTGTATACATTTAACGCAATAAATTCTTTGACATTTAGGAAAAATATTTCCCTATTTTGGTTTAATTGTAATTAATTGAGCAAATAACAATTTAGATTGCTTCAATTTAAATGCATTCAATGACAGCGCTGTTCTTGGTACTATGTTAGATTTTTTTCTGTGTGCAAGAAATGGCCCTACTGAGGGTGGGCGAAATAAGAAATACTTACGGAATAGAATTAAAATTGGTAAAAGGTGACTTTGAAACTGTATGTCTGATGTCAAATGTCAGATACAATATCAAATTTAAATTGGATTTAAATTCCTTGCACCATAATTGTTCCTAATTTGTTTTTAAACTGTATATTTTTTGCGGTTTCGGCACTTGAATCAAATTATTCGAGAGAGGAGATTCTACTTGTGTGTTACCGCACTCGCTATACGCTCTGGCGGCTAATTTTACGCCAGAGGAATCTTATCTTTCTCCCAATAGTCGCACAATATACTATTATTCAATACTCGCAAGGAATATGTAATTTTGTGGCCCTGCTGACATTTTTTTTTGCTCGCGAGCCGAAATTAGCTTTAAGTTTAAGGGTAAAACTTCTTGACAGATGTCAAATAAAATTGCCTTTCCACTCGCGTGTTACCAAACTCACCGCTTGAGTAATCTCTTCTTTCTCCCACTGGTTGCACAATGCATGTACTAATAAATTAAATTTTCTTTATTTACAGCATTAAATTTGATGCGATGGCCTACTAATTTTAAACTCATCATCTCTTTCCTTGTCCGAAAGGGCAATTCAAATTTGACCTGCATTTTATTTTTTTATGGTCGAAACAAACTTCAAATTAATATTATATATAAATATGTGTTTTCAAGTAAGTTTAAAATACACTTGTCCCATCGCTCCCGAAGCTTCCAATTCTCATCGAAATGTGTTTCGGAAAACACCTGGTACTATGTTTACTAAATTTAAGTGCGTAAATACTTCCAACACTAATGTGTCTGAGAATTTTCTTCACAGTTTTTGTGTTTTGCTCCGGATCAGCTGGTCAAGTTTTTGAATGTTACAAGCAACACTTGACGGGCAGCATGCGCAAGTTCGACACGCGTTCACGACCATACTGCAGGAAGAAATTATTTGTTTAAGTAATTCCTAGTTAATATTTATTTTTTTGGTCTAACTGATGAAATTTTAATAAAAATTACTTTTTACTACCAATAGAAAAATAAATCCACATTATTATACTTTAACAGCAAAAGTATTTTTGTGTCATGGCAAAATTAAGATCCATACAGCGGCGTAACTAGAAAAAGTGCCGCCCGGGGCAGCAGTGGCTGTCGCCCTCATGTTTTTTTTTGGGGGGGGGAAGAGAGGTTAGGTTAGGAGTCAGTTTTGAGGACCGTACGCAAAATTAAAAATATATAATTATATATATAACATATATATATATATATAACATTAAATTGTAATATTTTAAGAATTAAAAACAAACAAAAATTCTTAGACCTAGGTAAAGAAAAACAACAAATAAAATGTGCTTTAACATAATTTATATATGGGGTTTATTTTGATTTAACAGTTTCAACCACTGAACTATAGTATAGTTCAGTGGTTTCAACTAGACTAGCAAAAAAAGTAAACACACGACGTCGCGGCCGGCTGTACAATTTTCCAGTTTATTAATGCTCGCGATGTGCGAACGCATATCCAGAATTGCAGTGGGCCGGCAGCTTTTCTCGAAAAACTTTATTGGTAACTTATGTCGGCGGTAGACTGATTACTCATCAAAGGTACATACCGGTCTTGTTTATATTTTTTGCTAGCTTTATTTGATTTGGAATATTTTGGGAGTAATTGTATAAATCTAAAATCTATTGGAATTTGAATTATATTATTTCGAAAGAGAATATTTAATTATCAAATATTTTTTTTATTTTTATATTCTGTCTTCCAGTTTTTTTCGCATTTTCTCTCACGATTTTTGCCGCCCCAAGAAGTGCCGCCCGGGGCGGACCGCCCCCCCCCGCCCCCCCCCTAGTTACGCTACTGGATCCATATAGTTTTAATGAGTAAATTTTAAAAATATTACTGAACATTTATAAAATAAAACCTAATTATTACTTATGACAGTATTTAATACAATAATATTTCTTCTGGGATTTCAGCGTTTTTCTATATTAAAAAAAAAATTGAATTAAGTTTTTTCCGAGATACATTTATTTTTGTAAATGCATAGTAAGTAATGCATAGTAAGTAATCTAAAACTAACCTTCTATTAAAATGCTTCAAACAAAAAACATTTGTGGCGCCTACTAGCACTTGATTTTAGATTTATTTGAAAGACAGGACAGTAAGCTATTAAAAACAATTAAACACAGAATGTGAGAATGCGTGACATTTTTTAAAACCATAGCACAGTGGCCGATTTTTCAAAAAAAACTGGTCAAAAGTCGATTGCAAAATTTTGAGAAAGTACTACCTAATACTGACTAGGGAACTCTACTGTGTATCGTCACAAAGTAAAAATATATTCAGCTCTAAGCAAATCAAAATGACAGTTCTTGAAATCGCGCTCGACACGTTTTCAGGTCTGGAATTTTGCGCCCTAATTAAACTGTCCATACAGTGTTTAAAAAAGACTTTATTAAATTTTTTCGAATGGAAGGTGTCTATAAAGGTATTTATAGCATACATCTTAACTATTTTAGAATAAATAATATTTTCGTAATGCAAAAACTGATATTAAACATAACCACACACGGTCATTTTATCAAAACGCATAAAAATAGTTATGAGAGTGACCGAGATGAGTGGTCTAGTACATTTTTTCATAAAAGGTGGAGTGTAATAAATTGATTTTTTACAATATCTCCTGCTAATATTTGCTACTAAGTTTATAAAGTCTGTTTTTATCTCGATGTTTGCAGAATTTTTTATTAGCGTGCTAACATGCGATTAATGAGTTGAGTTGAGCGCCCTCTATCTCAAAAACGGTTTGACGCATAAAAAAATGTTGTAAACAAAATTTGTAGAGAATTTTATTCTCTACAACTTTTATAATAAATGCAAATACGATAGGAGGCAGAGAAAACGAGATATTCTCAGAAAACTGATTTTTGCGACCTTTGACCTTGAATATCTAAGGCCGCTCACACGTTGGCATATGTGACTTTTGAGACAACATTTGTAATGTAAAATAAAGGTTGTCACAAAAATTCAGCTTATTCCGTTAGATTCCGAGGTTGATCCCCTTTTTTGACTAAGATGACTGTACTAAAGATATATCGTGAATATTTTTCTCGAAAATGCTCTAGGAATAGCACCATGACAGACCTTTTTCATTGGTTGCTCGTGTCCTCAGACCCATTAATTTCAAGTTTGAGATTGGATCCGCCGAAAAAAAAACAACATTCTTTCAAAGGATCATCATCAGGGAATTCTGATCTTAGTTCAGATTCTGATGAATGAGATGAATTTACCTCTGAAAGGTATTATATATAAGTTGTGTTGGGTGAAATAAATAATTCTTAATAACAAAAAAATACATGATTGTATCATATAATATGGTATATAATATAGTTTAAATATTTGAAATGGCGGGTTTAAAATGACAGATTCTTACTGCCAAAAATAATACACGGTTCGCCAAAAAATTAAAATTGCCGAAAAAATTGTCCAAACTTATTTTTTGTTCTAAACAATTTTTTAATCATTTTTATGATAATAAAAAATTAAATCAAAATTTTTCAACGATTATTTTTTATTTTATTGACAAAATATTGAATTTAACAATAAATCCTAAGAAAATCCTAATTTTATTTTAAATATGACTACTGTTATAGAAAGTAACAGCTTCTAATAATTTCTTTGAAAAATTATGGTTATTTTCATGCACTTTGAACCTATTCCATACTATATTGAAATCAGAATGAACTGATTCGCTGGCCTGTTCACTATAAAATCCCAAACCTTTGTTTGTTCTTTGACAAAATTCCTTAACGTGAAAAAATACGGTATGTATTTTAGGAGTTGGCTTAAAACCCAATTTATTGAATGATAATTTAAAATTATCCAGTTTCTCTTTATAATCAGGACACAAATTCACTTTAAAAGCGCTTTTTGTAACTTCTTTAAAATCTTCAAAGCAAGTAACATTTAACCAAATTCAAAGGTAAATTATTCTCTAGATATTCCAAATTATTCAATAATTTTTTACAGGAATTTCCTGTAAAGGACCCTCCATGCATTCCTTCTCTTTCAACGTGACAAAAATTTATCCATTGATTGCAAATGTCTGGAACAAGTTTTAAAAGACTGGAATATAAGGTATTTACGGTGCCTAAAAAACAAAAATTGTGAGGGATAGAAAAACATTTTAAACTGCACCTAGTAACCTATTAAAGTATAAAAAAGTAAATAAATAAGCGGGACAAATAGTAATTACCCAAGAGTAAGTGCAATTCAGGTGGGGGTATCACCAAGATCACAGGTTCTCCTAATTTTTTAGGTATAGGTTCATGAATGCAATTAAAAAAATGCTTTGCTTTCTTCAGGCTGCTTCCACTTGCCGTCCATCTCAAATATTGGTTTCGGATGTTCTCGAACGTGCGCAAATCTCCCTCATTGTTTAGGTTTTGTGCATTGGATTGACACCATGTACAGGGAGCTGTGAGACATCAGGCCCATCAAAATATTTGCCAATTTTAAATCTGTTGAAATACTGTAACTTCCTAGTTCATCAATTTTTAGCAGTTTCCAAATATATAAAACATTAAAATAGTTTTCTTTGATGTTTTTAACAATGGCCAAAATAAAAAGTTTTTTTACTCCAGAGTCTTTAAGGTCCCCACGGTTAGTAGTTTTTTTTGTCTGAATATTCAGACATACTTTAAAAAATCCACCTCCTCCATCGAGGCCAATTTTTAAGAGTTCAACATTTTTTTGTGTTAAGTTTCTTTTCTGAACAATAAAATCCAAAAACGCCAAAATGTCTTTACAAAAAATAATGTCTCTCTGAACAGATTCGTGCTTGTTTTCTTGACCATTTTCTAATTCTGCCGTCATCTTGTCAAATAATGTATCTAATACATGCCTCTTTTCTTGTAATTTTGTCTTTACATAGCTCTCAGTTATTTTTTTATTAGTTTTTGATTTTAATTTCTGTAAACAAGACGCTAATTTAATTGTATTGTTTGTACTTAGGTTTAAAGTTCTTTGCATTTTTAAGATATCTTCTATAGTTACAGCATTGTTTTGAACAGTTGGGACTTTTTTATTTGATGCAATAATGTTCAATTTTCCCTTATTTCGAGTTTCCAATTGAACACATGAGTTGGGAACACTATTTTCAACTTTTTCCTTAATGATAGTTGAAACAAATTTTTCTTTAAATTTTGGAGAATTTGATAAACTAGCAACTTGTGCAAAATTTTGTGTTCGTAAGCTCTTGCGGCAATCATGAGATTTTCCTTTTTTTACAGTAACAAAGCAATTTTTACAGATTTGAATATTTGTATTTTTTTTCCTGGAAGACAGTTTGTTTATTAAAGGCCGCCCAACTCGTTTTTTAAGTGAATATCTGGCTGTGCTGTTTAAATTTGTTTTTGCAATGGAGCACAGGGTACAAAAACAATTAATTATTAGGTTGGAACGAGTACGGATAGGTGTTAATCTTTGAATAATCAAAAAGCTTTACTTTTCTCTTAAAATTACCTTTGGCGTATTCTTCAACGGTGAGACGACATGTAGAACACAAGCTAATAGGGTAATCCACTTCGTTTACTGAGTACTGTTTTATAAAATCTTTATTGTTTCTTCTTGCTTCAATGACATTTTTCGCATTTATTTTGTACGATTAAAACATAACGCACATATTGCAGCCCTGTTTTCGTTGTGGAATCGCATTTTAAAAAAATATTTGCAAAACTTGTTTTGGACAATAATGACAAACAATGACAGATGACACAGTTGTTTACATAGCAACTATGTAGGTATATACTGTTTAAACCAATACCTAGGACCAATAGATTCAGAGAAATTCTAATGTTACGTATCAAAAATACATTTTTGATGATAAAAAGGAAACCAATCGTCAGAAAATTTTAATTTTATTTTTAATTATCATAAAAATGTCTAAAAAATTGTTTAAAACAAAAAATAAGTTTGGACAATTTTTTCGGCAATTTTCATTTTTTGGCGAACCGTGAATAATAAGCCACACCTCGTAAAAGGGTTGGGTTCCGAATAAAAACAGATGAAATATATTCATTTTTTACATATAGTATATAGTATATATATACATATATATATTTTTCGTCTATTTTTTTCGGGACCCAACACTTTTTCGGGACCCAACACTTTTGATAGGTGTAACTCGACTTAGATTATAATGTAATAATTATTTTTGACAGTAAGTCTGTCATTTTAAATTCGCAATTTTAAATTTATAAAAAAGTTCAAATGCATAACTAGCGACCTCAAAAACCCCGGTGCAGGTCATTTCGCTTAAATCGAACTATTTTTAAAGGTACAAGTACGCCATTTTACATTCGCCATTTTGAATTTTTAAAAATAAATTACAAATTTAAAAGAGCGACCCCAAAAACCCTGCCATACCAATTTTGGCTTCAATCGGACCTTGTTTCGACTTTTGACCACTTTTTTTGAAAAATCGGCCACTGTGCATAGTTACCATACATACATAAAAAAATGCAGCGCTTTCCTTATTGACGTAGTGTACAATAGTGTATAATAATGATAAAAATTTAGAATAAATTAGGAATAAACATTGTAAGAGAAGCAATACTTTTACGCTCAATTTACGAACACAAACAAGTAATTATAATTCTTAAACTTTTAAACTTGTTACTTGATAAAAATTCAACAGATCTGAAGGTTATCTTATTTAATGAATTCAAAATTCACAACATTTTGTCGAAATAAAATACGCAGGAAGCGTTCTCTAGCCTACCGCGGTGGTGGGAAAAATATTAATATTTACTAATAGTTATTGGTAATTAATTCAAAATTAAACATTGTTATTACTAATAATAATAACTTATTACTAACTTTTTAATTGGTAGTTTCTATCACCAACGTATGAAAGTATTTAATATAATGGTATTTCTTTTGGGCTTCCAGCGTTTTTCTACATTAAAAAAAATATTTTTGAATTAAGTTTTTTTTGTAAATAAGTAATCTACTAATTAATCTGGTACTAACATTATATTGAAATGCTTCAAATTAAACCACTTTTCACATGAGTTAGGGATAATGAAAAATATAAACAAAACATATTTGTTGTACCTATTTAGGCTAAATGTCTTCCAATAAATCTAAAATCAAGTGCTAAATAATTTAGCACTTGATTTTAGATTTATTTGGAAGACAGAACGGTAAGCTTTTAAAAACAATTGAACACAGAGTGTGACAATGCGTGACATTTTTTAAAACCTTATACTTAGTAGTACTATAGTAATGCCCATACATAATATGTACAAAATTTATGGAATTTTAAATTCTTTAAAACCTTATACTTAGTAGTACTATAGTAATGCCCATACATAATATGTACAAAATTTATGGAATTTTAAATTCTTTAATATCTGTAGATAATGAAACAACTTTAAATCACCTTCAAATCTGTTGAAGTTTTTATCAGTATTGTACTATCACTACCTCAATAAAGTAACCGCTGCATATGTAACATATGATATGTTTAATGTACATATTATGTACATTAAACATATGCAGCGGTTACTTTATTGAGGTAGTGATAGTACAATACTGATAAAAACTTCAACAGATTTGAAGGTGATTTAAAGTTGTTTCATTATCTACAGATATTAAAGAATTTAAAATTCCATAAATTTTGTCAAAATAAAACTTACTTATTTTTCGCGCGCTAGAAGCGCTCTCTAGCCTACTGTGCGTCGTTGGGCTTGGTTATGGTATTAGCTAACATGCCTACTTCTATGAATACAATACCACTTAGCAGTATTTCTTTATTATCTTTAGAAAAAAATAAAATGCTGGTAAAATTTAAATTGCCCTCGTAACACTAACTGATTTTTAGCGACTGGGTGTACGGGTAGGTAAGCTAATGGATCGATTAGGTATATACAAACTCAACTTTATTATGTACACACTTATACACAAACTATATACAAACTTAGCGTGTTGTTACCCGGAGCCGATGTATTCAAGACAAAGAATTAGGACGTATTGGTCGATGAGAGCCCCTCGACCTTCCACGGTGGAGGAAGGTGGAGGAAGTTCCACCAGGCTCCCTCGTCCCCCACCGTTGGTCGGGCTAGGAAGTAGGTAGAAAATATTTAAAACGAGGCAAAAATCCAAAAGGTCTATTATATTTTTAGATTTAATTTATAAAGGTAAAGGAGAGGTAAAGGAGTAATAAACCCAGGGGTGTATGCAAATGATGAGAAATTTTGCTGTGTTGAAAGAAACGGCTCCGGGTACTAAAATATTTACAACATACTTAAGGGTTTAGTCCCCACAGATGAAATAAATGAAATTATAATCAACAAAAGATCCGGTTGAAACCAGACTCGACGCGAATTTCAGAACCCTTTTCCGACATTTTGGTTACTAGACGGAAATATATACGCCGCAATACTGGAACACTGGCTTGAAATAACCTATAAGAATTGTAAATTGGTGGTTTACTCTTTTCGGTTTAAAATTACCTACCTTACATTTATATAAAGTTAAAAAATCTTTTAATTTAAAATAAATAGGTTAAATTACTTAAATATTAAAAATGGTGATGATGATAGTGGTCGGTTGGTACCGACTAAGGATAAAAATAAATAAAAAAGAGGTATTAATTAGTTCAGAATTTGCATAAGCGGGATTTCGCCCATGGTACTAAGACTAAGTCTTAGTACCATGATTTTAGCCAAACGGTAAACTAATATTTCATACAAATTAAAAGCTCGCTATGGATGACAAAGATTCAAGAAAAACAATTCAACCTTAACAAAAATTAACATTTAAATGTAAACAACAAATATTTACCCATATATGGTATAGCAAAGAGGGTCCCAAATTTTTGCCCGCTAAGAAAAATATATATTGCTGTTTACTGCAAAACGATCTTCTTGTGAAATTATTTCAATAAGTAGGAATTTAAATAGATGCATATTTAATACTAAACGAATCAAAAATAAAAATTAATGTGTTCAAATTGCCTGCCACCAAATCTTTTTAAAAAATATCGCAAAAAAAATAGACAATATTAACGTTAAGACCGCTTCTGTTTCCTCTAAACATTTTCTGGACAGTGACTATAAGTACCTATAATTTAAAACACCAACTCCTAAACAACAGCCCTAAATGTTATCAAGGACTGAAAGCATCTATTATCCATATTATAACACTTTTTTCAATATTAAGTTTAATAAAAACGCACGTATATATCCAGATATTTCTCCATTTTCTTTGATAATATTACTATTTTTCGTGTATTCGCACGGCAACTACTCATCAAGTGACGTCATGCGCGGCATGAAGCAAAACTAATGACATTCCAGAACTTGCCAAAGATGACGTTATGTAAAGAATTTACAGATATTTTTGGCCTAAGTACAGATAAACTGACCCACAATAATTTTTATGAACAAAAAGTTAAACTGATGGACCAGTCACCGGTTTACATAAAAAACTTGAACGCCACACGCACAAATCTTAGAAATCGACTTACAGGTTCAAAAAATGATAGACGATTTCATAATACAGCCATTAACTGCTGCATATAACAGTCCAATTTGGGAATGGAACTCCACACAAATACACCATAAAAACTCATTGGAGATTTCTATTCCGGATTCTTTTGGTTTTGCTTCGCATCGAAGGTTTTTCTCCATCTTTTGCAATACAGAAATTACTCTGTATATTTCTGGTCACCCCATAAACGGCGCTTTCAAAAACTTTGCCTTCCTCTAGGCTACAGCCTACTTGGACTAGTGGTAAGTCCGGCTCTGGTTTTTAAGGTAATAAAAGACACTTATGCCTAGTAGGTCAGGTTTTTAGATTAATGATGAAGACATTTTTAGTCAGTTTCGACTTTAAATCGAAAAAATGTTTTGCGTATACGATCCAAGAATAATTGCTAAAAACCTTTGTGGTTTTTCTTGATTTCCTGTAAATTTCATGTAAAAATATATAATACAAGATGGCAGGAAACGGGCAAGGGATTTCAATTTAGCGCGCAAAAATACGTAAAAAATACTTTTGTCTTCTAGGATAGTTTTTTTTACCAATATTTTTATTATATTTCAACATAATAGTTTGAAAATCATTGCTAAACACACATATGATATTTATTTGGTAATCATTCCAGTATAACAATAGCCATTATAGCTATAAAAGCTAGTAGACTACATTAAAAAACAGCTTTTTCCGTGTAATTATAAAATTTAGCGAACATTTTTTGTTTGTTAATACAACAGGCAATTTTATTTTTATGTTGTATATTTTTTTTAAAATATCTATCATCTTTTGAAGATAGCAATAGGTACTAAATTTAAAAATTCATTTTTCTCCCTGTATTTACGTAGTACCTAAGTGCACTTAAAACTTAAGCACTGATTACTAAAAGTATCCCCTAAAAACCATTAAAATATGCAGCATAATTTGCACCATAAAAACCATCAATTATGAACAAAGTCTTTTGCTAAAATATGCTGAAATATACTCAAATTGTCCAAATTATCACATAAGGGTAGATCTCATATTAACAATTTTACAAAATATTTTAAAGAATTACAGTTTTTAGCTAATTTAAAGTACATGGTTAAAAAGAACAAAGTCAAGGAATCCAACGATATATTAAACAACAAACGTTATGGCGGCCATTATAAAAACAAAAGATGGTGATGATAACTCAAAATGTAGTAGCGAAGAAATTAGATGAAAATGTAGAATAATGTGTATACACAAAACAAAGTTATAGCGATTTCTAGCTTTGACAGGTTCTTTTTTTTTAATAATTTTATAACCGCTTTTTTCCAATTAATAAATTTTATTTTAAAAGGCTCGTAATCACGCAACCTTTCTCTAATATAACCAAAAGTGTAGCTCTTCAAAAAAAATACCCATATAGGGTACACTATACCTTTTCAACTTCAAAATGGAACTAATCAATTTCAATTTGGAATGAAACAATTTTAAATTGAGATTAATCAACTTTTAATTGGTAACTTACACGTTCAAAATGAAAATAAACAAAGTCAAATTGGAAACAAACAATTTGGTACTAATCAACTGCAAATTGGAATTTTTACTGAAATTGTAACGACTGAAAACGTTCGTTAGGTCTGTGACCGGCTTAAGGCAAGATACATACACTTTAAGATAGGATAGTGCGCATGTTGGGTGGGGCTTAAATACGTCACTTGTTGTGTGTTTTTAATTCTTTAAGGTGCGTTTTAATTATCTGGTGGTAAAATCCTTATTTTTGCGATGCTGTTAGATGTTAACTTGCTCTATTTTTTTGTTTAACTTGTTGTTTTTGCGTTCGGTAAGGTTCAAATTTTCAGTGTTCAAATTATTGTTATTGCATTGTGTTAACCTGTTCTGTTTATTATTGTTTTTGTGTTGCGTTAACTTGTTTTGTTTGTGTTTTAGTTTGTGTCGTGCCATTTGCATTTATTAAAATGCGGTGTGGCATATTTGGATGCAATTCGGACAACCAGTCCAAGAAAAACCCTTTAAATAAAAACATTAAATTTCATCGATTCCCGAAAAACTTTGATTTGTGCAAACAGTGGTTAAATGCCACAAAAAGAATAGACAATATAACCGTTAAGACCGATTTTGTTTCCTATAAACATTTTCTGGACAGTGGCTACAAGTTTAATTTAAAACACCAACGATTAAACTACATCCCTAAATGTTATCAAGGACTGAAAGCATCTATTATCCATATTATAACACTTTCTTCAATATTAAGTTTAATAAAAAAGAAACACTATATCCATATATTTCTCTATTTTCTTTGATAATATTACTATTATTCGTTTATTCGCACTGCAACTACGCATCAAGTGACGTCATGCGCGGCACGAACCAAAACTCGTACACGGTAGCATCCAGCCCTGGGCTTAAGGCATTTTAATTAATTTAATATAAAGTTTAAACGTGACTGCCGTTTGACTTGCAAAACGTATGACAATTTAAATTACAATTTCAGTGAAAATTCCAATTTGAAGTTGATTAGTACCAAATTGAATTTGTTTGTTTCCAATTTGACTTCGTTTATTCCCATTTTGAACGTGTTAGTTACCAATTAAAAGTTGATTAATCCCAATTTGAAATTGTTACATTCCAAATTTAAATTGATTAGTTCCAATTTGAAGTTGAAAAGGTATAGACTGGGCCAAAAAAATCGACTATTTTTTTTTAAAGTATATCGAAAATATTGTTTGGGGTGACAAAAAAAAATTATGGTGAAAGTTTGAGTCCATAATATTAATATTAAGAGGTCTATCATCGCAATTTTAGATTTTTTTTTCCTGAGCGAGTTTTTGTCTCAGAACTCCCAAATCATTGAGTTTAACAAAATTGACTTTAGAATATTTTTTGAAGAAAATTGAATGCTCCACAAAAAAGGTTTAATTGGAATTTCCCGTCAGATGAACCGTTTTCTTACAATCATGCCTTAAAAATTGGTATAGTTTTACAATTTGATCTTTTAACTTTGGAATTTTGTAATTCATGTAAAAATCAGTACCCTGAAAAAAAAACCATAAATAATCTTATGGGAAATCAAATGCTCTTCAAAAAAGTCCTTTATCATTTTTGGCTAAATTCACTCAATCAAAAGTTATTCAAGCTTAAAATTTCGTTTTGACTGAACATAATATAAAATCTTTTAAAAACTTTTAGGTTATAAAAAACAAATATAAACTAATTAATATAAACAAAATAGGTAAGTGCTTTCTCAGCCGTTTTCTCGTATTATAGGTAGGGAATTAACAAAATTTGCATGCATTTTTATAAAAGATGCAAAAATATGCACGCAAAACAAAAAATTGCCGTATTATACGCCAACGTCAAAATATGCATTCATTAATATAAAATTTAATAGTGCCTATTAAATTTTATCAGTTTACGTAATTTTGAAATATTTGTAGTTAAATTTAGGTTACATTAACGGGCATACTCGCAAATAATGTAGGCATTTGCATACAATTCATAGCCTTACTGATTATTTTATCTGTAAAACCAGAACATATTTCTATTGATATATCTTGTTGGGTATTTATTGTTAAAAGTAATGAATCCAAAATATTAAGGATTAATATTTTATTTTATAGTAACGTGCAATTTTTTACTTATTTAATTTAATTTAACAAAATTAATTTTAGATTATATTAAAACTATATACAATATATTAAAAATATGTGGTATTCAATATTAAATGTTTGTAAATAATTAGCACACTATTAAGACGGCTGGGGATTAGTTTCAATTGATTGAACCTATTTAGTTTTATCTTAAGGATAATATCATTTT
Source organism: Brassicogethes aeneus (assembly GCA_921294245.1). Classification (NCBI taxonomy): domain Eukaryota; kingdom Metazoa; phylum Arthropoda; class Insecta; order Coleoptera; family Nitidulidae; genus Brassicogethes; species Brassicogethes aeneus. The sequence goes on from OV121137.1 coordinate 27,522,039, forward strand.
ACCTTCTTGAAGATGACTTTACATTAATTTCATTTAATTAGGTTATGAGTTAACCCTTTGATATAAAATAATATTTTAATTCATATCATAGACATAATATTTAAGGGCCATTCCACGCTTAACGGATAGGACAGTTGCCGTGTTTACAAAGTCCCGTCCGTTACGCTTTAAATTATTAGTTTTTAAGGAATTAAACAGTCAACCACGATACCTAATTTTGCCAAATAAAAACCTTGTTAAACTGCTTTAGTTTAGAACTATAGTTATATATATTTATAAAAATTTGACATTGGTAATATAATAGAACAATATTATTTTGTAAATAAAAACACGGCAACTGTCCTATCCGTTACGCGTGGAATGGCTCTTAAGTGGTTTAAAATGTAATTAGTATCAGTGGATACTCTCGAAAGCCTATGATAAAAATCAAATTTCTGACGAAAGATACAATATAACTTGGAAGGAACCTTGGAAAGCATTTTTGAATAGACGATTTATGTCAAATGTATGTAAGTTTTCTGACCCCCGTATTTAATAGTAATCTGTATTTAATATTAATCTAGTAATAATGTTGCCATTAATAAATAAAACATTATTTTAATTAAAAGGAAAGGATTATTCGGTATTGTTTAAATATGACTTCCTTGTACTAATAAGTCATATTTAAATAATAATTTTATTATTATATTAAATAATAAATCCACACAAAAAAACAGAATAATAATTTTGTTATTATATTTAGTATACGTAAGCAATTTTAAACAGCATAAGCTTTAGTTTCCTAATGACCTTTTATTATGAGCTCATAAAGTGGCTAAAGGTGTCTCCTTTATAATTATAATTTCCAGATTTAAATTAAAACGTTTTCCACCACTGGTCGATTTATTGTTTCAGTGTTAACTAGTTCATTTTTTTAATTATGCCGCCACGTTTTATCAATAGTTTAATAATTTTATATTATAAAAATAAAACATGGCTTACCTCATCAATTGTATCTAATGAATAGTAAGCGACCTGATATCCATGCAGTCCTGAATGGTTTCGGCTTTGCCACGAAACTATTACTGAAAAAGGCTGTATATCCTGTATTCCTAGTTTGACCATTATCGGTTGATCGCAGAATTGTTCTGGTTCCAGATCCAAGAAAATTTTCCCACGCAACTCTGGAGGATGTTCACAACGAAGCTCCAAAGTGTTGGTTTTCTTCACCAGTTTCTGATGATCTTTTAACCATTCCCATAGTTCTTGCGAATCGCAGCTACAGGATAAAGGATTTTCTAAAAAAAATATTCAAAATTTAGTAGTTATTAGTTTCAGTATTAATATTAAATATTTACCTTCTGTTCTTAAACTTCTAATTTGTGTTTCTAATGGACGAAATGCGTTGAGGGGAATTTGTTCCAAATAATTTTTGCTAAGATCTAATATACGTAGTTTTTTCATTGGTTTAAAAGCATCACCTGACACTGAGGAAATCCAATTTCCGTAGAGGTAAAACTCCGATAGACTATCTAAATATTGGAACGTATTTTTGCTTAATCTAGTCAAATGATTATACGATATGTCTAAAACTTGCAAAGACCTTAAGTCTTGTGAAAAATCTTCAAGATCTTTTAATTTGTTATGCGTAAGATTAAGCAGGCGTAAGTATGGTAGGCCTTGCAAACGTTCCTGAGGCAATAAGTCGATTTCATTGTACCCCAAATCAAGGGTCAGTAAATGCGGTACTGTTGAAAATGCTCCGGGGGATATGCGATCTATGCGGTTTTGTCCAAGGAAAACATGCAGCAACAATGGAAAGGCTTCAAAATCCTTACTGGTAATTAATGTTAAATTCGTATTGGTAATGTGTAATTCATCTAAAGCAGGGTAGCGATGTATAGAACCCATTTCGTAAATGCCAGTTAATGGATTTCCCGTAAGGTTCAACCAACCCAATCCAGGTAAATTGTTTAAAGACAGCGCTGCATTCGGAATTTGCCTGAATTGATTAAATGATAAATCTAAAACTCTTAAGATTGGGGAATGACAAAAAAAATTGGTTGGCAATGCTGATAAAGCGTTTCCACTTAAATCCACTGTTTGAAGTCGAGACAATTCAGCCGATGCAAATCCAGAAATCGTTGCAATTATATTATATTTTAGATCTAATTCCCTTAAGTTTGGCAATCCGTTAAGTCTGGAAATCTCTAAGCTTACCACTTGATTGTGTGAGAAAGAAAGAGTTTCCATGGTGGAAATATTTAATAGGGCAGTGTAGGGCAGTTCGGTGAATACATTTGCTGATAACTTTAACTCTTTAATGATGTTTAGGTTAGCAAATGTACCGTGGTTAAGTTCCTTTAAATTGTTTTGACTTAAATCAATTCTAAGAAGGTTTTTGTTTTTGGAAAATATATCCTTTGGCAGGTTCACAATATGACAATTATCCAAAAATAAAGATTGAAGTGAAGGCAGTCCGTTTAAACATTGGCTTGTTATATTAATAAAGTTATTGTTTGACAGTTTTAGCTCTCTTAACCCTGGAATATCCAAATATTTTAGGTCCTGCGGTAAAAGCTCATTGGAATGCAGATTTAATTCATTAAGGTTGTTAAGTCCTTTAAATGCGCCACTTTCTATTTTTGATATGGAACAGTTTATAAGATTCAAAATACGTATCGGTATTCTTTCTTGAAATATGTCGTCATGCAACACAACTAACGGGTTGTACGACAAATCCAGATATCTCAGTTTTTTAAGGTTAGTAAGAGCAAACGGTTCGATTTTTTCTATTAAATTGTTTGAAATATACAGTTCTTCCAGATCGTGCAACTCGGCAAAAGTTGTCACTGTAATTTTTTTCAATTGGTTTATACTGAGATCCAGGAATTTAAGCGCCTGCATCGGCTCGAACGATTTATCTTCTATAAAAGAGATGGTGTTGTTTGTCAAGTAAAGTCTCTGGATAAGCAGTAGGTCTTTAAAAAGGGCGCGGTTTAATCGCGAAAGCCGATTGTGTCCAAGCCACATAATTTGTACGCTAGATTGACCTCGTAAGGAGTCGTTGTGCAGAGAAGTTATTCTATTATGGTCCATTTGTATAGAGACTAAAGAGCCAGTCTCGTGCATGAATACATCCCCGAGTTTTGAGATAATGTTCCCTTGCAGGTTAACATGCTGGAGACTTTGTAAACTGCGAAAAGCGCCCGAATCTATCGATGCTATCTGGTTATTTTGCAAGTGCAGTTCTAAAAGGAAGGGAAGCGGATCAAACACGCCCAGATGAACATCTTGCAGTCGGTTATTGTGCAGGCGGATTTCTCTTAGACTTGTGCTTTTATCGAATGTGCCTGGTTCCAAATCGGACAACCAGTTGCTGTCTAAACTAAGCGAAGTTAAATTGCGGTTCTGCTGAAAGAGATCTCGTGGAATGTACGGAATAAAGTTGGAGCTCAAATGCAATTGCACCAGGTTAAATAGGGTCGATAATGACTCGGAGTCTACGCGACGTATGGCGTTTTGTTGCAGGTAAATGACTGTTAAATTAACTGAGTTCGTGAACGCATCCGAGGGAATTTCCAATATGTTATTTTCCGATAAGAAAAGTTCCTTTAATTCGGGCAAAAAAGCAAACACACCACTAATGTAATGGACATGATTGTGGCTCAAATCGATAGATTTTACTTTTCTATTATTTTCGAATGTAAGCGGATCCAAATGAACAATCTTATTATGGCTCAGATCTATAGACTGAAGCTCTTTAAGTGATACAAAAGCACGTTCATGTACTGTTTCTATAACATTGTAGTAAAGGGATAGCGTTTGAACCAACGGACAAGGTTGAAAACAGTCATCACCCAGATTTTCAAAATTATTCGAACTAAGATCCAGAAATATGAGGGAATTCAGTCTCGAATAGCCATCGCCGTTTATACTTTTAATTTCGTTCCACGGCAATCGTAGATGCCGTAATCGATCTAGCCGTCTTAGGGCTTTAAGTGGAAATATTTGGAGCTTATTTTCAGCCATATCCAACTCAGAAAGAGTATCTTCTAAACCAGCAAACGCATATTCCGATACCTGCAATTTATATGTTTATTTTTAAAATTTTTAAATTATAGCTAGGTTAAACTTTGTCTCTTTAATTTGGTTTAATTGATTTAAGTTTGTTAATTCTTAGTTTGATTTAAGAATTACTAAGTTTTAAACGAAAATACGTTTAACTTTGAAATTTTTAAGAGCTCTTAAAAGATTAAATTAAGGTGTTTTTTTTCACGTAAATAAATTAAATGGAATATACAGGGTGTCTGGAAATAACGTTAATATAATTCAGGGGGTGATTCTTCAAGTTAAAATAAAAGAAAAAGTTGCTATGAACGAATTGAATACTGTGGGATTATTTTACTTTAATAGTTGTAAGGCTACACGTACTTTTTTTAGTACTACGTAAATAATTTTTTATAGAAATTAAAGAAGAAATAAATTTACAAAATAATTATCCTTAGAAATAGTCTGGACAAAATTTTAAGTCAATAGCTACATAAACTTCAAAAGGTACAATTGAAATATAATAACATAGTTGGTGTATCAATGCACCACAGGTTAATAAGAGAATGTACTTACAGTTATATTCCTTTATTTGTGATTTATATATTATATGTAATTATTATGACAATTATAATTTTAATTTGAAATTCATCTAAATAAATATTTTTAATATCTTATTTCTTCCATATCCATGAATATCTTTCTTCTTATATTTTCTTTATTTATTATCTTTCTTCTTATTTCATTCTTCTTATTCTATTCGTGTAATTTTCTTATATTTTTTCTTGTATTTCTTCTCGTAGGTATAATTTTCTTTTATATTGTCTATTTTTTGTTTATGTATATTATATTTTATTTATTTTATTTATATTTTATGATGTATTAAATTATATAAATTTTATGATTATGATTTTTATATATTTTTTTTATTATTATTATTATGTTATATTATTTTGTTATAGTTATCATGGATAACTATTTTTTAATATATAAGTATCAAAGATATTATTGATAGTCTTAAGTTGAGACTCTCAACTAACAATGACACAAAATAAAGGTTATGTAACCAAAGTCACATTGACAACTTAAACCAACCCATGGCGCAATACTTGGCGCCAACATACTCCCCGGCTTTGAAATGATAATTTCAAAGTAAGTTTAAATAACAAAATTATATGACAAGTTTAATATAATCTATTATAGACATTATATTTAATTAAATTTAAATTAAATATCACAATATTTAATATCACTGTGTTGGAAGGGGGCAAAGTTTTACCACAGGTCGCTTAAAAACTCCATTTTGAGATCGCACTAATGCTACCCTGATAACCCCATCCTTTCCAGGATAAACTTGTTCTAAACACCTAAAGGCCAATGAAGTGGAGGCACATCATGTTTTATCAACACAATTGTTCCTATACTAATAGGTATATTTGATTTATTCCCTTTTTGTTTTAATTGTAATGTACGTAAATATTCTAAATGCCATTTTTTCCAATAGGATTTAACTAAATTATCTAATAACTGTTTTCTTCCTCTTAAAGTTTGATCAGAATATTAACTAAATGGTAAGCATTGAAGGGGAGTTGACATTAAAAAATGAGCAGGTGTAAGAATTTCTGGTTGAGATTCATCATTTAATAAACCAAGTGGTCTGGAATTTAATAAACATTCAATTTGAATTAATATTGTATTTAACTCTTTATAAGATAATAATTGCTTACCAATAACTCAATATAAATGAGTTTTAACACATTTTAAATTTGCTTCCCAAATACCTCCAAAATGAGGAGCAGATGGAGGAATCATTTTCCAATCAATTTTTTTAATATTTAATTCTTTTTGAAATGACTTTCATTTTCTTTGAATATAAAAAATTATACATTTCATTTAAATGTCTTTTAGCTCCTATGAAATTTGTTGCATTATCCGAATATAAACATGAAATAGGCCCTCTTCTTGAAATAAATCTTTTAATTACATGGCGTAAATCTAAATTGTTTTTAAATTTACGCTCTAAAAATACTAATCTACGTTTAGCAATAACATGAAAATTACCTAATAAAGAAGAATCTTTTTTAAATGGTAATTCTACAATATCTCTTCCAGAAGAATCTCTAGAATAAGTTGATTTATAAAGATTTTTACAAATTATATCATCAGAGTTTTGAATATAATCTGAAGGGATTTCTTCTAAATTCCAAAATTTTGTTAAATTTATATTTAAATTTTCATTTGTGATTGGCCCAAAAGTCCAACCTAAATTAAAATGTGAAAATGAATTATTTAAAATTGTATCAACAGGTACTTCACCAATTAAAATATAGCCCAATGTAGTTTCAAGTGCTTGAGGTGCAATCGAATTAGAAGGAGGAATAATTCGACCTGTTAATAACAAATTGGGAAATAATTGAGCCCCTAAAATAATCTCAACTTCCCCAGGAACATTCCAAGATTCATCTGCTAATGATATATTTTTTAAATAATTGAATGCTTGTGTATTTATATTAGTTATGGGTAGTTTTTCAGTTATGATATCCACTACTATTAGAGTAATATCATATTTATCCAATGATATTCGTGATTGAATTGTTAAAGTAACATAACCTTTCATTGGGGTTTTAATTGAACCTACTGTATTTATGTATGAATTATTTAAAGGAATAATATTTAAATTAAGTTTTTTGCAGCACGAAGTACTAATTAAATTATTTTGCGATGCACTATCAATAAGACATCGTATTATTTTTTTATTTTCATTATTAGAAAATGCATATACCTGTGCTGTTGATAATAATACAGTAGTATTTAATTTTAAAGAAGCTTGAGTATGCATAGTTATAGATTGAGTTAAAGGTTTAATAGAAGAAGAAACATTAGAAGAAGTTATATCATTTTGAAAATTAATTTTATTTGGTTCAAAATGCAATAGAGTATTATGACGTTTATTGCATTTTTTACAACAATAACTTGATTTACATTTACTACTAGTGTGGTTTGGATAAAGACAATTAATACAATGTCTTATTTCTTTAAGTTTTTCAAATCTGACTTTAGGTGTCATATTTTTAAATACCTGACATTCATATAATTTTGAATGATTTGATTTATTACAAATTTTACAATTTAAAGATTTAACATCTGCTAAAGCAAATGAATGTGTAGTTAAATGTGGACGATGTTGTGTTAGGGTGTTATGTGGTTTTAAACCTAAATGTGAGTTAGTGCGTTCTAAAATTTTAACTTGTTGTCGAATATATTCAATTAAATCTTCACAAGATGGAATATCTTTATTAATTGAATTTTCAAATGATTGTATAATTTGAGGATCTAGCTTTTTTAATGCCATATGAAGAAATATAAAATCTGAAAGGTCAGTTATATTTAACTGTTTCAAAGCGCTATAAGAGGAAGAAAAACGTTCTATAAAATTATTTAATTGATTGGAATTATTAGATGCAAATTTAATATCAATTATATTATTTAAATAAAATGTACCCAATGCACGTTTATCTTGATATTTTTTTACCAACGAATTCCAAATTGTTAAATAATTTTCCTCATTAGGAAGAATTCCCGATAAAACAGTACCTGCCACTTAACTTTCCCACAAGATATTGAACTTTTTGCGAATCATTTAAATTTGAATTAAGATGAATATTAGATTTAAATGCCTCAAAAAACAAAGGCCAATTTTCAGGATTCCCATCAAATTTAGGTAATTCAATTGGGGGTAATTTAATGTTAAAACAGGGCTCTTTTCCTAAAGAATTTTGTGTTTGTGGCAAAACCCTGCGACCCTCCAACACAGTATTTCTTACTTCTTTAATTTGGCTATATAAATTTACAAAACTCGACCATTTTTCAAAACAAGGAATATATTCTGAATTTATATCCAATTCCAAATTATTAGCTTGATCTGTTAAATTATTATATTGATCATATAATGTATCTAAAATTGACGTATTTGACATAAATTCCTGTGTATTCCTAGTTTCTGCCTTTGAAACCTTTTTGGCATTGTCATTATAATTTAAAAATAAATTAAATATTGCGTCTCTTTTTGCATTTATAGCTAATAATGACATATTTGACATTTTATAATTAATTTAATTTAAATTCAATTTTTAACTAAATAAATAAAATTTTATTAGTGGACTGTATCAAAAAATGGATTTCAAAATCCGGTTCGAAGGACCAAAATATGGTGTATCAATGCACCACAGGTTAATAAGAGAATGTACTTACAGTTATATTCCTTTATTTGTGATTTATATATTATATGTAATTATTATGACAATTATAATTTTAATTTGAAATTCATCTAAATAAATATTTTTAATATCTTATTTCTTCCATATCCATGAATATCTTTCTTCTTATATTTTCTTTATTTATTATCTTTCTTCTTATTTCATTCTTCTTATTCTATTCGTGTAATTTTCTTATATTTTTTCTTGTATTTCTTCTCGTAGGTATAATTTTCTTTTATATTGTCTATTTTTTGTTTATGTATATTATATTTTATTTATTTTATTTATATTTTATGATGTATTAAATTATATAAATTTTATGATTATGATTTTTATATATTTTTTTTATTATTATTATTATGTTATATTATTTTGTTATAGTTATCATGGATAACTATTTTTTAATATATAAGTATCAAAGATATTATTGATAGTCTTAAGTTGAGACTCTCAACTAACAATGACACAAAATAAAGGTTATGTAACCAAAGTCACATTGACAACTTAAACCAACCCATGGCGCAATACTTGGCGCCAACAATAGTAATAATAATAATAATAATAATAATAATATATATATATATATATATATATATATATTATAAATATATAATAATATATTATATATAAATTTGGATTATCGTTTATATAATAAAATATATATATATATATATATATATTTTATTTTATTATATAAACGATAATCCAAATTTGCAAGGTTTCAAAAACTTGGAGGCCAACTAATAGCCCTTTAATATTGCCTGATTTATTTTAAGAACGCTAAAAAATAAAAATACATATAATTTTTTGTGTATAATACTCTAATCACCCTGTATAATGCAGAATTTAATGTTGCATATTTTTTACTAATATTGTTTTAATATTTTACGTGAAACCAAAACATTTGCATACATAAATAATTAATTACTTTTTTAAATCCCTATATGTATATCGCATGCGTATTAATAAAAATATAAATAAAATAGTGCAAACCAAATTGATTTTATATTAAAATAATTGCCTACCTTATCAATTTTGTTGCCTTTCAAGTTTAGCTTTATTAAATGAAGCCCGTAAAAGCTGTAACTGGGCAGGTCAGTGATTTGATTTGATTCCATATCAAGCGAAATCATTTTAAGCATACCCTTAAAAGCTTTTTGTGGTACTTCTTTTAATCTACCAGATATCATTCCAAATGATTCGATTTGACCTTTAAGGGGTAACAAACTGTCATCGTGTATTTCTTGAATATATGATTGGGAGATGATGAGATGCTTGATAACAATGGTGTCCGGAAAGAAGTTTTTTGGTAGCTTTAATAGGTTTTTTTCGGGGTCGTATATACTAAGCGACTGAAAAGAAAGAAGTATTTAAATACCTCGAATTTTATCATTTTTATTGGACATATAATCTTTGTTTCTTTATGGGCCAAATCTAGATTTGTACCAGAATATGGAATACCTGTATTTATTTACAACAAACAGATGAAAAGAAAACAAGGTGATTTTATCTTATTTACTTTACTCTCTAAAAATTAATTTATCAAAAATGATAATTGTCATAGCGAAAAAGCAATCACTAATAATTCTCGTCAATAGAATAGTATATTCTGTAACAAGTTGGAATACAGCATATTCCGCTTGAGTGAAGAGTTTGTCACACGAGCCGAAGGTGAGTTTTACGGTTTCACGAGAGCGAAATATGAAATTCCAAATGAGTTTCAGACTATACTTTTTCTACGTTTCCAAAAAATACCATAGAAAAATAATTTAATTGGAAGAAAATGAGGTTGGATCGGTCTAAAATTTGTTAGATATTAAAAACAGAGATGTCGCCATGAGTGTTTATTCTGTCATCCGATGATAGAAGTTTTCATTCTGTAACACTTTACGGAATATATGTAATTCCATAGATAAAAGTGATATTGGAACGGTCAAATTCCGTAATAGGAGTAGAAAAATTTGTTTCCCGAACATTTAGCAGTCAATTTCCATGTAAAATTGTCCCCTGAATCCGAAAATGTCGTCAAAAGTTAAAAAAGTATAACAGTTTTTGAGATATAGTCAATTTTCCATTTAATATCGAATTGCTCTACTTTCATAATTTTTGACGGTATTTTCGGATTCAGGGGACTGTTAAATTTTGGGATACCATGGTATCCCATGGTTAACCATGGTACAAGTAAAAAAGCAGCCACTAATAACTGTAGTAATTAGTTATTTTTGAGAGTAGTATCATCGAACATATCTATTCATATCACATAAATTTCATATAGACATGCGTTCACACTGGGCCCTAGTGTGAACGCATGACTGGGGGTAGAAGTGAAATAAACAGAAAACTAAAATCCATTAAGAAACGAAGCTTAAATGACCAATTAAAAATGATATAGTGGAGTTTTGATGCTCACGTATTATGTAATAAAGTTTTAAATAATTTAGATGTCTTTTAAGGCTTGCCACTATGAAGTTTTAAAGTTATTTGTTTAATTACTTTATAAGGAAAACTTTGTAACATTAAAAGCAAACTATTTAAGAAGCTAAAACTTTACATCCCAGTATTTAAATAAAATGTTAATAAACTTATTTCTAACCTGTATTGGTCCATGTATAATTCGCAGAACCGCCTTAATAGAATCGGCTGTCGCACTGGGACACTCAAGGAAAATGCCGTTTTCGAAGTTAAAGCAGTGGCAGGACGGATTCGCCGCCAGACTGGGACACTTGGTCTGTTCGGCCAAAGCATACAGTCTGGCGAGACACGCCAGAAACAGTAAAAACGCGCCATAGCGCGCCATTATGTCCGTATCCTGGAGTGCATTTCTTCAAAAGTTATTTCATCCTGGGACATTAGCAACCTGAAATAAATTTAATTTAATTGTAAATTACACAGATTAATCCAGATTTTAAAATAGTACATTGTGCGACTAGTGGAAGAAAGACAAGATTCCTCGAGCTTGGAGTTTGCCAATAGTCGCACAGAATATTTTACTCAACTATCACATTGAATTGAATTTAACGCCAATTTCATTTGATATATTTTTCAAATTTTGACAGCTGTCAAGCATTTTTAATCTTTTTTCAATTTTTATCTCAAAGCTAACTTCAGCCTGTAGGCGACATGCTATTTCGCCCACTAGTGGGACGTGTATAATTTCGCCCACCTCGGTGCACCGGTTAAAAGTAAGAAATAAAATGGGTGTTAAATAATAGTATATTATTATACGAGAGATAATGCGCATAATCTCGAGTGTAATACCATACTTTATTTACTCCAATAAGTAGATAATTAAATGATTTTCAAAAATAAATAAATAAAAACTGACATCTGTCAAATAGTTAACCTCACTTTTTACCAATTTTAAATGTTATAAATGTTAGTCGTCTTCTCACAATTTTTTAAACCGGATTAGCTGGCCATACACAGACGTTATTTCGCGCGGTTTATCGTGGCGTGTTGGGATGTAGCGGTTAGTATGCACGAAAGAACGGCATGGCAAAAAAAGCGTCATGTTCCATACACTTGATAAAGTATTCAAATGATTTAGCAAGTGATTGCACGTGGTATATCAGTTTCAAAGGAAAAATCGTATGTGAGTGGGCAAAAAGTGTCATTTATCGAGTCGTTTGAAACGGCGTGTGATCATGTACAAATTTTCAACGTGAAATTTCGCCAAGCAAAGGTAAACCGTGACGCGGAATGTGGCGTCTGGTGTATGGACACTGCTGAAATGATGTACGCCACACTCCAGAGGAAAGCACGTCTGAAATACCTTCCCGTTCTATCATTGCGCGAGGCGATACTCACTCACGTCCATGATTTTCCATATATTTTTGCAGATAACACGATAAACCGCGCACAATAACGTCTGTGTATGGCCAGCTATTGTTTTAAATCACAGTAAATATTAAAATCATTACTTCCGTTGTTAGGCAGGGAATTTATAATGTTTATCATTATTTACGGAAAAAAACTCAATATTATGCAATAGAAGTAGATTAATATATTAATTTTAAAAAGAAATAATTATTCATATCAAATTACCACATTTACTATAATTGTTTTTTTTTGACTTCTTTCCATATTAAAAGGATATCATTGATGCTGACTAATTTATTATTCTTATTGGAACACAGGTAGGTAATTCATTTTTATGGCTATAATTGGACGGCTTTCTGCAGAATGGGACCAACCCACACCATGATGAAACTGAGAAAAAAGCTATCAAAGATTTTAATAATTTTAAAATTACCTGTTAATTTTATGCCGATTTTGGACTTACGGAGGTTTAAAGGATATAATTTAATAATTTCATCAGGTGGATTTTGTGATGTTATGTGTAAGGGTGACGAAAAAAATGGGCTTTTGTTGGTTGGTTCCTTTCTGCAATTTATGAAAACTACTATCTGATGTATGTATGTATTTAAAGAAAAGCGACAATTATTTATTTCCAAACAAAATACAACTGATATTACTATTATAATGGTAATATGAATTAATTTTGATTCTATTTGAAATTCGTTCACATCATCTTCCAACCCTACCTCATCTTGTAAGCTACCAAAAAAATGCATCAAGACTTTATATTTTGCAGAAGCAGGAAATCTTTAAAGACTTTGGTAGTGGGTCTACCAGCCTGCTTTTTTACAAAAAAGATCCAACCCACTTGCAGATACTGTACAGATTCTAATTTTGGATTAGTAATCCACACTATTATTGAATGTTGGTTGGTTCAATGATTAATAGATTTCACTACACTTGCATTTTGGCTATGACCTATTTTGCAGATAAATTATACATACTTAATTAGTTCATAGGCTAAATATCTCGATTTTTTTGGTTTTGTGGGTTGGTTCCTTTCTGCAGAAAGGCGTCCAATTATGTTTTGCTTTGTATTTCACACGAAGAAAACTAAATTTTATTGTTTGTGCAAAAAGGTTTGTGAAAATTTTAACTTAAATTTGGAAAAAACTCGGTTCTTCTCAAATTCGTTAAACAATTACATTAATTTTTTTCCAATACATATCTTTTATAGTTTTGGCTAACATTGTTTATTTATGTATTTTTATTTTACTTTGTCTCTATAATGAATTGGGGATTAGGTATTGAGGCACTTATTTATGAGATTAGCATAATGATAAGTATTTTAAAATTTAGCAAAAATTAGTATTTATCATTATATAAAACTTAATTAATATTATCAGCCTCAACACAGCTCTTAAAAAATATTCATTATTTTATTAGTAAAATAATAACTATACTTTTCTAATGTATTGTATACAATAATGATATACATGAGCGTAGATAATAAATCGATAAAAATTAATTTTTTACCCTATGCCTGGTCTGCTATATTTTCATCTAAAGCACAAAAAGACTTGCTTTTCCTCGGAATGAATTAATATACTTTAATACAAAAACATCCTAGCTGTATAAATAATTTAGACCAATCGGGAAATTTTTTATTTCCTAGTCTGTAAAAAACCCGTTTGGTCCAATACAAAAATTCGACTACTGTCAGATCTAATCTAACCTAACTTTTAATAATTATTATAATTGTATATAAATAAATGTATGCCTTGAGAATAAAATGTTGTATTCCATATGGATGATAAGTGTCTTATAGTTTTTCGCACAATTGTAGGCATCTGCCTCGCGTCGGCTTTTTTGTAATTTACTTCATTCAGTTCATGGATAACTTATTAATTGACCAACGCAAACAAAAAGGTAAAGTTTTTGTAAAATTTAAAATTTTGAGATATTTTTAAACCGCTTAATTTTACTTATATATCTGTATCTCTTTTAAATACAATGCATCATTTAATTTGTTTATAATTTATATTTAATTTAAAGTTACTTTCAATTATAAATAATATATATTTAAAAACAAAAAACAAAATAATTTTTAAAAACTTTATTTGTTTTTAAAATATTTAAAATTAAAACTAACTTTAAATTAAAAATAAATTAAAACTAATTAATAGATTCAATTTAGTCTTTGAGCAAATATTAGAACATTATTTTCCAGAATGGTATTTATATATAGTCGAAACATCAACAATTGTTAAATATTAGAAATTTTTAAAAATAGCTGTTCTTTTTCGTATAGAAAGTTCCTTAATAAAGATTGGAATTATGGATTATAAAAAGGCCGAACATAATATGTAATAAATATTATAGTCCACTAACCTAACCATGGTTAGGGCTCGTATATGTATATGTATATGTATGTATATATATATTTATATTTATACGAGGTGTGTTCAGAAAACAACGGAAATTGTTAAATTTCGCGGGTTCGGAGGGTCCGGTTGTCATAAAATTTTCTTTATTATGTTGGTATACATGCCCCCGAACTTCGGGGCCCGAAGTATGATAACAACTTTAGCTGTTTTCATTGTTAGACGACACTAAAAATCACGGAAACCTCGGAAGTATTCGGCCGTGTCCGGAGGGCAGCGAGAAGCGGCTGGCGGGAATTTTGATTTTAAATATTGTTTTGGTTCGTTCTTTATTTTTAGATCGTATAATTATATAGCCTTCAAAATAATTGATGATTTATTAGGTTTATTATTATTATTATTATTAAGTATAATAAACATAACAAATCATTACTTTTTTGGAGAATTTGTTAGATATAATAATTTACACAAGAAATATTAAGAATATGATTCTGATAAGGCTGATTTGCATTCTCGTTTTAAATTTATATCAAAATCACTTGCTTTCGGATGTTTAAACGTTTTTTGTTATTTGTATTTCTAGGGACTTCAATCTATTTCATCTTTGATGGTGGAAAAATAGAAATTGTTTTATTCTTTGCAGGAAAGTGGCATGCATTCGAATTTGGTGTACGGTTAAAGCAATCGAAATTTTGTTTTCACATAGATGTTTAAAATTAAAAAAACCCTTCTAATAAAACCAAGTATAGGTCAGAAAAATTTAACTACCCCATTGAAGATCAGCTTTAAAATTTTGAATACAGTACATAGATGAGCAGTAAAATAATTTTTGTTGTGCTAAATTTAAACTAAGTTTTAAGAAATCCGCGATTTTAAATACAACCCATAAGAAGAAAATAAAATAAACTTATGGATGTTTTTTTTAAACCAAACATATCATTTAGGTATATACAATAATTGTTAGCTTACACATATGTGTACATATAATATATATATATATATATATATATATATATTTTAATTTTAGAAATTACTGTTGATCTACTTAAATAAAACAAAACATAATATTAAAGTTCTTTATTTAAACTTAGTTTTAAAAAATCCGCAGTTTTGATTACAACCCATAAGAAGAAACTGCAAGAAACTTATGTGTGCTTTTTTCTTTAAACCAAACTCATCAGTCAGGTAAAATACAATAATTGCTAGCTTACATCTACTTAAATAAAACCAAAACAACACTACAAAACTACAAAATAAATTTAAAATTAATAATAATACTAATTTAAAATTTAAATTAATTTAAAATTTAAAATTCTTCTTCATTACATTATGTTTCTTCATTAAATATGATACATCATTTCTATTCAGCATATTTATTCTTTGAATTTTCTCAGATTTTAATTTTCTGGCATTGGACATAATTCTGTCTACGGTTACACCACTACATAATTTTTTAACTATTTTAGTTTTTTCAAGTTTTGACAAGTGTTGACTTCTAATCTCCTCTTCATGGCCTACATGTGATTTCCAGAATTTTACAGTAATCTCTCCTACAATTTAAATGTTGATATTATCTCAAATACTGTCTGTCCACTCTAAGTTGGCGGAACTAAGGAATTTTGTAGTTTAGATATTAAAGAATTGTCGTACTGTGTGCTTTTAAAACAGATTTTATATTATAAATAATACTAGTACATATTATATACTAGTATTATTTATAATATAAAATCTGTTTTAAAAGCACACAGTACGACAATTCTTTAATATCTAAACAACAAAATTCCTTAGTTCAGCCAACTTAGAGTGGACAGACAGTAGATTCATATTTTAGGGTTATATATAAGGCATAGTATTCATGTCTACTCATATACTTTTTAGGCAAAAGAATAATATTTTACCCTTAAATTTACCTGTTTTCCAAAGCTTTATATTTAAATGAGATGGGCGGGCATACTCCATACAATTTAATTGAACCACCAGCCTTCTCCGTTCTTTTGGAACAATTGCTGCCATGTCCTGAGGATAACAGAAATATTTTGTAAAATAAAGTAATAAAAGGTGAACTTAATATTTTACCTATTGAATTACTACAATTGCAAGTGTAGGATTTTTCTAAATAATCATTAGATCTTTTTGATCTGGCCGATGCATAAGTTGTCTCAATTTTCTGTTGATCAAACCACAGTTCATAACTTTCTCTCGTTGCAAAATTATATGTATGCATTTCTATTTTTATTTTATGGTTTACCTCCAAATGTTTTTCCAGTTTATTATAAGTAGGGTACACAACAATGCCTAATAACACGGGAATCGCCAATAATTATTGTCAGACCTCTCTGGATTTTAAAACACATTTACTAATAAAAAAAAATAGTCTTATAATAAACAAAGCCTTCTAATAAACAGAGATATACTATCTGAATAAACAAAACGAATAAAAGCAATAACATCAATTTGAGGTTATGAAATAACCAGTGTTGCCAATCCAAATTTAGAAATTTGATTACTCTTGTGCGTAAAAATCCTTACATTTTACTTGCCAAAAATTAAAATCCTTACAAAATCCTTGCACATGTACTCGGTTTATTCTGCCGTCTTAAGCGTAAAGCCTGATTTATATATTGCCTTCCTTCCCAGGGGGGTATAAGGGGAATTTGACAATAGGCAACAGTAAAATAAATCAAGCAGGCTTGGAAAACCGAGGTGGATGTATACCATTGGTGGGATTGACCAACCCGTCCGTTCTCTGTCACAGAAATTGCAAATGGCTGAAACGCTTTGTAAGTGTTGTGTTGTTTAACCAAGATTTTCTTTGTTTTAGGTAAGTAAAATTGTTAATTCCTGCTTTAACATTATATTAGGTGGATATAGGCATGTTTAAGTTAAATGTAGCATCACTACCGCGTTTTTATTAAAAAATACGTAGAATTAACCGTTTCGGTTTTTTTCTCCATGTTATGAAAGTTATAATAAAACAAAGAGATTATTATTTTTCTACAATAAAACTTATAAAGTGTTTAATTAAACCAAGTTTTCATGGAATTGGAATGGTTTTAACGTTTTTTGAATAAAAATAACAACGTAAATAAACCTTAATACATGTAAGTTTTTAACGATGTTTTCTCGAAATTTTCAATGCTCAATCAATTTAAGTAGTACATTTTATTTAAAAATTAACACTATATACCTAGTTGCTTTTATAATATTCTTATTATTACAAAAGGTATAAGTACCTATCTTTGTTTTGGTAAATTTGTAGGTTATCTACTTATAATATTTTGTAAAGGTCATTTTAATTATCAAATTTTTATTTTCCAATTTTGATTACAATACCTACCTACTAATTTTTAAATGCTATTTTAATAGACTTGTATTAACGCAACTTTTGTCTAATTTAACCGACGTTGTAGCTCTTCAAATAAAAAAAATACCCATGCATAGAAGAATACTTGGTACCTTGCATATACAGCTACGCGAAAACTGGACCTGGGTCCAGCCCCCTCATCGGTGGATCAGACGTAAAGGGCCCAACAATTTGGCACTTCATCTATGGTCAACACATTCAACCGCTCTCACAATGTGCGACTTCTTTCTCTGGGGCTTTTTAAAAGATAAAGTTTATGAGCCCCAAGATTTGTGAAAACTAAAGACACGAATTGGAACTGCCATTGATGAAATTACCACTCAGACCCTTCGGTTGGGATAGAAAACGTTCGAGGATTTACTAGATGTTTGCAGCTGGAGGAGGTCATATAAAACACTTGTAAGAATACAGTTCAAAACTTGATTATATTACAAATGTTTTGTGCTTTCCATGTTTTTTTTTACATAAACATAGCATTTTGAATTTTTGATCTACAGGGTGATAATCTTTTACAGTATGTTCATAATTATTTTATTTGTTCTATCTGAAAGTCTGACATTTTTAATGTACATAAATAACTAGAAAATTCATAAGCAAACCTTTTAAAGAAATATTTTTAAATTTTTAAATTCAATCATTTTTTGTTACAATATAAATTGATTTTAATTTAATGCATTAATTTTAGGTTTTGCCATAATGGAACAATTAGAGAAAATTTATCCTGCATGAAGAAAAATAATGAAAGACAGCTTTACTCGTCAATCCCAAGCAGAAATATTTGACTTCCAAAATTTTTTAATAATAGGTAGGTACCTAGATATTTTTTTTCATTTAGAATACATTTTTAGTTACAATTAGGGGTGTGTGAATATTTTTACCAAATTAATTAACTAGTAATATTTAATTCAAACTTAAAATTAAATATTCAAACTACATGAATAGTTTGAATTATTTGAATAGTTAAATAATTACAATCATAATCTATTCAAATAAGATAATTAAGGGTTAATGACAAGTAAATAACATTCAAACATTTTATTTAAAAATAAATTTTAAATTAAATTAAATTCCATGTTCCATTTCTTCAATTACTATTGGAAAATTTTAATTTTCTTATTAAACCATTTAAAAATTTGAAACATTCAAACTATTCAAATAATTCTTGAATTCAATATTCACACATCCATAGTTACAATACAAATATAAAAAAAAGTAAAAGCCTTGACCATTAAAGAAAGTACACTTTTATTTTTTACTCCAAATATAATTAAATTGTTTATTGTTAAAAACAAGCAATCTTACATTTTTATATTACATACACTTCTGCTTTAGATTATTATTTAGCAAGATATTAAAAAAGAATATTTTCATGTTAAAACAGCACAAGTTCACCATTATTAGTTTTTATAAGATTTTTAAATTAAAAAATAAACATAATCATATTTAGTTAGTCACTTCCCTTGTTTTTACAATAAACCATTTAATTATTTGCTTCAGCATAAATATTGTGAAATTATTTTTATTTAATTTTAAAAATTATTAGGTAATATCAATCTTTTTACAATTTAAATTGATTTTAAAATTGATATTGATTTCAGGTTTGGGTTTGTGTTAATGGAAGAAGTAGACAGGACTTGAATTTATCAAACTTCTTTGCAAAAGTACATAGAAAATATTAATTGCAGTTGAATATTCTTCATTAAATCAAGAAAAAGACGCAGGTTCAATCCATGAATTATGAACAAGAAAAAAGACAATTAATACTTAATATTGACCAGAAAGTTAAATCATACATAAAGATTTTAATTTTGCCAAATACATAATTACAATATTTTTAACATTGAGATTTAAGTGGTTCTATTGATTATTAATTTAAATTAAACCAATTTTACTAAAAATTAAATATTCAAAAGAATGTAATTTAATTTTTGGATAAGTAGGAATTCCTTTTTGCCAAAAATTCTATATTTTACAAAACTACAGTATTGTGCTTATTTTAAAAACAAACTATAATCATAATTCCTAAAAATTATAAGAGTATGGTTTGTAATAAGTCTAATTATTGCATTAAACATTTTAGGCATTAGCCTTTTGGTTTATTCCAATAAAGAAATTTAATACTACATTAAGAAATCTGAAAATACCTATAGGTATACAATAAGTCAGTATGTATTACAAAATTATTTATTTTTATGAATTACATATTCAAATTTAAACTAATTTTAATTATATAATATACTCGAACTGTTTTAAAAGGTGTGTTTTCTAATAAGGACCAATAAGTATTGAACTATTGTTTATCAAGAATTTATCAAATATTTTAATGGTTTGTAATATGTTTTAGAGTTAATTTGTTTACAAACCTTTGCATTTCTTAAAAAACCTATAAAAATTGTTATTATGTGACACAAAATTAAAATTTCTGAAAATTATCGCTGTAATCAAGCGATAATTGTCTTGTAGGCATATATAAGAGGGTAATTATCAATTTAATGTCATACTTTTTGATAAATTATACCTAAATAATTATAAATTATTATACATGTTTGATAAACCTTTTTTTAAATTTCACTAAAAGTTATAGAATAATTAACTTTGAATTTCTCCTCATTTAAATATTATTTGTTGGTTATAATTTAATTTAAAATTGAATTAAGTGTATATTTTGTTTAATATATTTATAAAAAAAAACAAAAATGTGTGTTTTTCCACTTAATTAGTGGAAAATAACCGAAAATTGTTGAAATTTTATATTTTTTGATTTTTAAAGAAAAATATTAACTATATGGTTCTTTAAAAACCTAAAAAAATATAAAATTTTAACAATTTTCGGTTATAATTCCATATTTTAAATAAAAATTCAAAATTCGCGCCGCAGAAATCGTGTGGATATTTCCACCAATGGCTTACATCCACCTCGGATTTCCAAGCCTGCTAGATTTAAAAATCAAACTGCCTGTTGCCACTTTTCACTACAGCGCTTTTAATTCTCTTATGTTCTGTGTTCCTTCCTCCCGTAAAAGATTAACAATACGAAAACCATGGTGATGTTTATAATATATCCTTATCACCATGGTTTTCGTATTGTTAATATTTTACGGGAGGAAGGCAATATATAAATCAGGCTTAAAGGTCGTGTCTGCAATATTTTGAAGTAAAGGACAGAAGAAAATTTTAATTTAAAAAAACAATAAAGAATAACGTTTTTTCTTAACTACCAAAAACTATCGTTCTAGGACAAAACGTTATATCTGCAATATTTGGTAGTTAAGCACAATAGCCATTTTTTATTGTTTTTTAAAATTTCCTTCTCTCCTTTACTACAAAATATTGCAGATATGACCTTTACGCTTAGGACGGCATTATTATATTAAATCAACTTTTAGAAAGAACAAATTATGCTACTTTGCGCCTCTTGCCTTGCTGGAAGAGAAAAAATTAAAGATCATCTTACTACCCGGGAATTTCAAATCTATAGATCAACTTTATTATTATTTTATTCAGTAGGAAATAAAATTAGCACAAGTTAACGAACAATTTATAACATTTTTAACAAATTATTTCATTTTAGGGCTTGAATTTTGTTTTTTTACTTTAAGTAAAAAAATTAAACTCCTTGCAAAATCCTTACAAACAACTAATCCTTACAATAGTGCTTACAAGTAGTCAAAATACTTACAAATGTAAGTAATTACTTGCAAATCGGCAACACTGGAAATAACCGTTTTTTGGCGCAAATGATTCATTAATTTGAAATGAATGACGTCGGCCGCCGAAGCTCTCCGTAAACAGCCGAATACTTCCGAGGTTTCCGTGATTTTTAGTGTCGTCTTTCATTGTTTACTTTGTCTGTGGCAGCCGCTAAGATTAGAATTGTTTTATGAGCTCGGCGATTTTCGTTCGTTAAAAGAAATGGATCAAAGAATTTGTATCCAATTTTGCTTAAAAAAAGAAATAAATTCTTTGAAATGTTAACAAAGGCCTATAGTGAGTCTGCTATAAATAAAACAAGAGTTTACAAGTGGTATAAGAGTTTCCAAGATGGCCTTGAAGACGTTAAAGATGACGAACGCCCCGAACGCCCAAGCACATTAACAACCGATAAAAACATGGAAAAAGTGGAAGAAATGGTTATAAACCATCAGAGAAGTAGCTGATGATGTTGGTATATCGATTGGCTCATCCCATGAAATTTTTTCGAATGTTTTGGATATGAAACGCGTGGCAGCAAAATTTGTTCCAAAATTGTTAAATTTTGAACACAATTTTTGCCAAAAACAATACTGTAATGATGCCCTAGCCTCCATATTCGCCAGACATGCCTCTGTCTGACTTTTTCCTATTCCCAAAAATAAAGAGAACCTTAAAGGGCCGTCGCACAGTGCGGACTACTGTGGACAAAAATCGAAAAAGGGAGTGTGAATTTGTAATGTTCTAATATTGCAAAAGTATAGATAAAAGTCCGGTTTATCCATAATCATAAACTATTTTTTAGTCGCACTTTCAAAAATGGACAAAATAATTAGTTTAAGTCGTAATGTTAAAACTTTACGATAAAATCGTATAAAATACCTATTAGAAAATTAATTTTACTGGATCTGCATTTTATTATAAAACATTTTTTCTGCAAGTATTGCAGTGGTATAGACTTGCACTATTTGTTTGAATAAAATTTTGTAAAATTCAAATACAGCTTTTTAAATAATTAAATTAAAACTGATATGCTTACAAAAATAAATTATTATCACTTTCCCTAAGGTTTAAAAAAATTGCATAACTTTGCACAGACTGGCAATAACCCTAAATATTAGTCCAATCATTTAGCAAAAAGGTGGCATAAATATTTTTTGCTACTAGCTGCTACTAAGGGTGCTGTAATTTTTTTAAATGAATATTTTTCAGTCACAATACTAAAATATATAAAAATATAAAAATGTATTGGTGTTATGTAATAATAAAAATATTTGTCCAAACATATTTATGGTATCCACACTCCACAACAAAAAACCAAAACAACCTTTTTTTTTGGTCGATAGGAATGCACAAACAAAATTAAATTAAGGTACCTATTCAATTACTGCAATAAAAATCCTATCGGTCTTAAAATATACATATTTACCGAAAATCATTTGAATGTTTATGGCAAGCGAATATTTTTGTGCAATGCAAAATAGTGGCGAAGGTATGTACATAACTATTTTTTTATTAAAAAAAAAATATTTTAAATAAAACGTCTGATTTTCATATTTTGGGGTTTAAAATGGTATATTGTTCAACAAGTGAAGCAAATAGTCGATTTGTTTGGCACGCGAGCGTAGCAAGCAAGATTATAGCACACAAGAAAAACAAGTCAAAAAAGTACAAATATAGATTTAATAAACATTCTTTTGCTATCGTCTGATCCCTTAATTTCTATGAACAGAAACATTCCTAAAAGACCGTCTCATAGTTTTGAGGGGATAGAAAAATATCTTATACATATATAAAGAACAAATTAATTTATCATCTGACGAAAGCAGGGAATAAAAAAAATTGTTTAATTTCTGATTAGTATTTTTATTTTTAATTTTTTTTACACCTTGCATATCGCACAAGATTTTCATGTTGTAAAATACTTTCTATTTCAAAAATTTTGTTTTTATTATTATAGTTACATAAGTTGAACAAAAAAAAGATAAGAATAAAATTAAGTTTAACTTTAACCACAAAAGTAAATTGATTTTTATTTGAAAGAAAACTGTTTTTTATTTTTATTAATTTACCTTTTGAATATTTTTAATAAAATGACATTAAAGACATTAAAGTTGTACTTATTTTTAAGCTTTACACTACAATTTACCACATACACTATGAAAAAAGCATATTTTTTGAAAAACAATTAAATTATTGATTTTTGTCCAAAAACCCTATTTTTGTCCGCACTGTGCGTCGTTTTCCAAGCATAGATGACATTAAAAGCGCATTGCTGAAAGAACTAAAGGCTATCCCAAAGATCGAGTTTTAGAAGTTTAGAAGAGCTGGCACATGTGCATAATATCCAATGGGGACTATTTTGAAGGCGACAACAATAATGTATACGAATAAATAAATCTTTGTTTCAAAAAACGAAAATTCCCGATATTTTCTGAACACACCTCGTATATAAATAAAACTAATATTTCTTAACTTTCAAATGTATTTTTCCACGTTTTTTTAATAAAATACATTTTATTTTTAACATCCATATAACTTGCGTTTTAGCATCAACCAAAGTCGAATCGACGTGACTTTCAAACGATTCTACCAAGGGTATTGCTTAAATTATATTTTCAACCGAATAAACAGATTTTCTGTCAAGAATTAATATCAAAATTCTTGTAAGAATATTATGCCTATTAACATAATGTACTAAATAAAGTTCTTACAATACCAACTTTCAATTTAGTATTAATTTACAATTTAGTGCAAATACTGCTATTAATATTTCAACACATTAATATATTAAGTGACTATAGTCACTGTTATTACTAGGGATGGGATTTTAGTTATTTTACCTTTTTTCAACCGATGTAACTATTTGAAAACCAATAATGCCAAAATGTGTTTTAAAAGATTTTCTTTTCTATGAACCTAACTTGTTTTCACCTTTTTTGGAGGTTTTTGCTTTAAACTACCTTTTTTATACTTTTGGTACCTATTTTTTAACTTATTTTAACCTTTTTTACCTTTTTTGGAGGTTTTTGCTTTAAACTACCTTTTTATACTTTTGTTACATATTTTTTAATTTGTCAGTTTATTTTCACATATTTTTTACCTATTATTACGTATTTTTACTTATTTTATTATTTTGTGTTCTTTTTAAATTTTGCGCCAATATTTTATCCAGGGCGTGCAACTCAACGGTATAGATTTTTTTCTTATGGTCACAGACTGTAACAGTAACTTTCTTTACAGTTACCTTCTTTGAAGTGAGCTTATGTTCTGTCATAGAACTTCTGTGTAGTGATTGTCACTCAGTGAAACACAGTTTATTGCATAGAAATAGTTTATTGTGGGTATGTTCTGTGTTTGGGTATGCGGCTAAACAAAATTATAAACGAAACGTGAACTTTTAATGTTTTTTTTTTACCTAAAATGCTGTTTTTTTAACCTAAAATGCTTTTTTTAGTACCTTTTTAGTTACCTATTTTTCAGTTTTTAGTACCTAAATATCCCATCCCTAGTTATTACTAAAGATACCTAAAGGTAAAGATAAAGGATTTTCGGATTTCGGTGTACAATTTAACGTAAGAATCGAATTTTAAATGTCCTGGATATTATTAATATAGGAATAAAAATGTATTTAATTTAACGAGTTAAGGAATAGTATAGGTTTTTTACAACGAGTGGGAAAAATGATCAAAGTTAGAATCGACTATTTTTCCCAAGTTGCACGTACAATTTTGTACCACAACTAAATAAACGTAACTCAATATACTTAGTTAACATTAGCATTAACAATAACAAACAGCTGATCAATTGCAAACAAACTAATTAAGCTTATTCCAGAATCATCATAGTCGCCTGGCATAACTAAAATCTCGGGATAAAAAGTCCCAATCCCGGGATCTTCGTAATAATTTACAAAGAATACATTTTTTTTTCAAGCGCACTGAAAAAATAAGCTGTTGAAACAACAAAAAAAAATTAATTAAACTCTTTATGCACTTTAAATACAAGCAATGGTTTTTGCACGTTTACTTAACCATCTAAAAATGTCAAATTGTATTGTTTAATTGAAAAACAAATTTTAGTCAAATAAACAAAATGAGAATTTTTGTTCTAATCTGCTAATCTGGTTAATTAAACATTCTTGATATGTCGGAGTAATATTTCGAAAATGGTTGTGCTAACATTTTTAAGTTATTAAGGTAAATTTCTTGAAATGTCCAAGTAACCTTTTTAGCATATTCATTTAACACCAATAAAATTTTAAATTAAAACAATTTGCGCTAATTTTGGGTTAATTAAATTATGGAATTAATATAAAGAGAAAGAATTGAACCTTCCCTCGCCAGAGTTTTTGTTTTGAGTTCGTTCCACCTACTTCAAATACCTACCGACAGACAGCTGATTCGACCTATAGGTAAATGTACCGGTTGTGGCCACATTAAGCAACTTTTGAATTTCAATTAAACATAACTTTCGCATATATATCTGTTTTAACACGTCAGATACACAACAAGAAACGCGACAGGTTCCTGAACCGAAAGCTTATGAGCTAAATAAGGTAGGAAATATCTAACGTATCAAAAAATTAAACAAGAGCGAAAAGCGTTCATTTCACCAGTTGTGACCACCTTTGTACCAGTTGTGGTCACGGATTTCACCAGTTGTGGCCACTTAACAATTTGTGTATAGGTATTAAAATGTTTATTATAGGTATAGGTATTGAAATGTTTATTATAGGTATTAAAATGTTTATTAACAAAAAATATAATTCTCATGTACTTACATAGGTACTAACAAAACTTAAGCACATTTCTAGTCTTAACTATCTGGGTATACAAATTACCTACCTAATTGTCATTCATAAAGTCTCTCATTTTTGGCACCGAAAAAACACCTCTTGTATTAATGAGTTTCGGTTCCTCAATCTTCAATAAAACATCATCTGCTGGGTACCACAACAAATCATTTTTATCTGGCCATTTCCATCTATTTGCACCACTTTTTGACATAGCACAGCAATAATACTCATTTTCTCTTTGATTGACAACTTTAGCAGGATAATATTCTTTATCATACCTCACAATTACGTAATTCCCTATTCCAATCTCTTCATTGCTGTTGTTTACCAGCACATCAACTTCATTGCTTACATCTTCATGCCCCAGATTTTCCTTTTCCTCCTCTGCTTGGTTACTATTTTTCATCTGCGTTTTATTACATTTTTTCTTTTCTGAACTCTTTAACTGCTTCTGTAATCTTTTATTCTTAATAGTCGTTTCCTTTGCCAACTTTTCATTGTCTTTCGCCGTCATTATTTCAATCCATTTATCCGATGTGACCACAGCTGGCAAAGGGTTTTTATTTTTATTTCTTTTTACGGACTCTTCCTGTTCAGGAAATATAACCACTTCTTTTAAGACTTGACTTACAGTTCTTTTCTGAAAATGTCTTGTAGCTTTGTCATTATCTACAATTTCCTCGCTTAATTTAACTTCAGAGTCATGTTTCGGTAGGCTCTTGTCTGAAGAATCCCCTTGTCCTTCCTCAACAAATGTGCTTTCGCATTGGTCTATACTATTGCTTAAATCATCGTCAAATGTTACAGGAGTTTCATCGTCAGATTTGAGAGGGCCGCTATCTTTCTTAGGGCATATGACTATATCTTGAAGGATATTTATCTTAGGTGTCTCGAAGTCAGTTTTATTGAAATAAATTTCTGCTTCGTGTTCTTCATTGGCAAGTAATTCCGGGAAGTCAAAGATCAGAATGTCATTAACATCAGTTACGTATTCCGAATTAGTTGCGGGAACCGATGGAATAATGACACCACGAACCTTTTCAGTAGTTGTTTTCCATAAATTGTATAATTCCTGGCATCGTTCTTCTCCAGACCAGTATAAATGGTTGTTGAACGTTGATTGGAAATCGGCCAATGTTACTGGATCTATGCGCATTTCCAAAGCGTTCAGAAACTTTAATTCGTTTTCTGAAGTCTCTGCGACAGTTTCTTCACATCTAACATTGGTACCTCTCTTAATGCATTTCTCATAGTGGGGTGCATTTTCATTAAATGGAAATAAACCGCAAGTGCGAAATCCAGAAATGAGGGTTTCAGAGAAATCTTTCTCAGTCAATATAGTATTTAATGCCGTGGGAATGTCCTTTTTCTGAACGTTCTCGCCATTGTGGTCAGGGCCGGCTCCAGGGTACGTGCAGCCGTGCCCCTGCACGGGGCGGCAAAAATCGAAGGGCGGCAAAAATTAAAGAGGTGCAAATCGAATAGCGGAAAAATTCGAACGGCGTCAAAAATCGAAAGGCGGCAAAAAGTTATCGTACTATTATTTCCCATTTTTAAATAAAAAAGCGCCTTTCTTTATAATAGAGCCGAGAAAGGATCAATGGCACGCGCCGCAATGTGCGGTTTCTTTTGATTTATCAGGATTTTGCTTTGTTTTTAGGCAAATTATTTTAATTGATATTGAACTTCTTTGTGCAATTGTACACTACCTATTCGAAATTTAATAATTTGAAAAAATAGACATTTTGTTCCCTGTGGTTGTGGTATTTACATTGTGCTGGGCTTTTTGTGTGTGTTTTAAGGGAGGTATTTATTAGGGTGGAGCGAAAAAAACAAAAATTTTTTTTTCCTTAGCCTGGGGGTGGAATTTGTAGCCTATAAAAAAAGAAAGTTTTTGAAATAAAAAAAAAAAATTTTACTCAACGTCTTGAGGTGGCCCACTGATTTTTTAAATTAAATTGAAGTTAAAATTCTTTTGAATAAAAAAAAATTTTCAAAAGTGTTCCGGAAACTGCGGAGTGTCCTCTTTCTTGCTAATTAACAGTTATGAACTTAAAAAAAAAATTTGGGGTCATTATTGTTGTTTTTAAAAAATTCCAAAATAGTAACCCAGATAGCACAAGATGTCCTGAGGACATCCGGTTTAAATCCTTTACAGACGGTCGCGACCAGAAAACCGATGGACGTCCTGAGGCCTAGGCCTATGGACGTCCTAAGGCCTAGGCCGATGGACATCCTGAGTACGTCCATCGGTTTTTTGCCTGCGACAATAGTTGAAGATACAAGTTGATATATCACCCTTTAATAAGGCCTTTATAAAAGGTGATATATCAATTTGTATCTTCAACTATTGTCGCAGGCAAAAAACCGATGGACGTACTCAGGATGTCCATCGGCCTAGGCCTTAGGACGTCCATAGGCCTAGGCCTCAGGACGTCCATCGGTTTTCTGGTCGCGACCCGGGTCTAAGTGAAAAAAAATTACACCTTGTTTTTTATTAAAAATACTCCTTAATCAAGCACGATAAAAGATTTTAAAAAAAAGTTGTCAATTTTTTTTCACTTATATGTCTATAGATAGACCCTTTATCCACTTAAGTGGAATTGTGTCTTTAGTTGTCAAGTATTTTTAGCAATTGCAATTTTCCATATCTCTAACTTATTTAAAAATATCTAGTAAAATTAATTAATTCATTGCATTAAAAATATCATTACAAATTTTTAAAAAATTATTTTTAATTATATTATATATATTAGGTATATTATATTTTAAATTTGTTGAATAAAAAATATCACATTGGCCAAATTAATAATTTGAATTAATAATATATATTATGGTATTTTTAATTCGTATTATACATTTCTCATATAATATTATATGAGAAATGTATAATACGAATTAAAAATACCATTGGAGAAATTTCTCCACTTTAACATTTAAATTATTTAATTTGTCCTATAATATTTTTAATGCAATAAATTGTAAGAGTTTATTTCAAATTTACCGCCAAATAAACAGTTGGTATTGGAAGTAACCAGTTTAGTGACTTTAAGTTGGCAGTCTGAAATCCGCCATGTTGGCATTGTTCATAAAAAAGCGTGTGCTGTTTTTAGTTAGCTCCCTGTTTAGTTAAATTTCTATGTATTTAAATATATGATATAAGTGAAAAACAACTTTTATTATATGGAAAAACCCCTACAAAATTTAAGTTTTCACTTGATATTTTTAAATAATTTAGAGATATGAAGGTATGTGAAATTCAATGGAGAAATAAATAAAAATAGTATTATGAAAGGTTTATTGTTTTAACTTAAGGAATATATGGTTAACGGATTGACCTCCTTTTCCCGGACACCCTGTATATATATATATATATATATATATATATATATATATATTAACAAAACACTTGTTAACACTGTATTACATTTCCCTATTATAATAAAACTATGTCCTAATTCGGTCCTCATATGTCCCGAATTGGACAGCTTGGGGTCAAATACGGACGTCCTGAGGACATCCTATTTCGGAAGTCTGTGGACGGTCAAATACGGACGTCCTGAGGACATCTGAAACAGTCTATTTCGGAAGTCTGTGGACGTACTACGAACGTACTTTTGCAGACCCCGGACATCCTGAGGACGTTCGGGTTGTCCTGGGTGGAAGTCCTACGAACGTACTTGTGCTATCTGGGAACATGCTTTTCTGAGGCAATAGAGCGAATTTCGAGTTGAACACGATCAAATTTGTTTATTTTTAGATAAATTTGAAGATTACAAGCCAAAAATTTTTTTTTTTTTATTCAAAAGAATTTAACTTAAATTTAATTTAAAAAATCAGTGGGCCACCTCAAGACGTTGAGTAAAAATTTATTTTTTTTTCAAAAATTTTCTTTTTTTATAGGCTACAAATTCCACCCCCAGGCTAAGGAAAAAAAATTTCGCTCCACCCTAGTATTTATTCACATTTTATAAAAAATTAATATATCACATGCATTCTTTTAATAAAAAATAATAATTAACAAATAAATAATTCTCATAAATAATGCTACAACTGGATAACTAGAAAATTTATGAATCCAGTTCTACTAAATACTTACATAGGTACCAATTTTAGAATATTTTTATTTATAAATGTGTTTTTCCAGATATCTAATTGTAGCATCAAGGGGACGATATTACACTGTTTAAAATAGCTGTGGTGTAAAGGGTAATCTAAAAATGGTGTCTAAATCCAACACCAAGTGGTGTTAATATAAACACCATGAATTATGTTTAAAAATGTTATATACAGCAAACACCAAAACGGTGTTTATCTAAAAATATTTTATCCTTTCGAACTACTGAGAAGTACACTTTACACCTAGTATGATTTAATTTGACCAAGAACACATAATATTTAACACTTAAAAGGAGTTCAATTTACACTATTTTAGTATTTGAAATTACACTGGACCAACGAACCATATTTAACACCATTTTGGTTTGTATCGATATAGACCATGTATGGTGTTAATTTGGTGTTAAAATGGTCATGAAATTTTGAACAGTGTATCTAATTGTAGCATCAAGGGGACGATATTATTTAGGTATACCTATAGTTATAGGTACTATAGTTTTTTTTTTAGAAATTATACCTTATTAATGGGCACTAAAAAGTAGGTAACTATGAGGGGCGGCAAAAAAATTTTGCACGGGGTACCGCAATGTCTGGAGCCGGGCCTGATTGTGGTCTAAACGCCATTTTCGAGCGACATGTTTCCAGGCCTGTTTTAAGGGGAAAAAAAAGGCAACATCTAGGGGCTGCATAATGTGAGTAGTATTCGGAGGCAAACAAATTAGGATGATTCCATTTGAACGACATAAGTTGCTCAGATGCAAGGATAAATGTGAGGCGTGGCCATCCATAAACATTACGACAGGTCTATTAATATTATTTTCGCTCAGAAAATTAATAAATATGTTGGCGAAATATTCGAAAAATTGCTTACATTGCATCCAACCGCTATCTGAAATACCAATGCCCCAATCCTTTGGAGCGCTAGTGGCATATATTTTTGGTAATCGTTTAAATTTAAATATAGTTAATGGAGGCGCAATCAGACCGGCGGCATTGGCAGCAATTAGTGTAGTGACATTGTCTTTTTCTGAAGAACTAATGTCGTACAAATCTTTTCCCTTTTCACCAAGTACCAGAGAACCTTTGGGACTTAAAAATATGGCGGTCTCATCCATATTGAAAATTCGCATAGGATGATTCAGTACTTCGACGTCTTGACCTAATAAATTTTTCACATCCGAAAACCAACGCCTGATACTCGTTTCCGATGCTGCTGCTCTTCCTTTATTAATGAACTCCGCGTGTCTCTTACTGATTGTTGGGTGACGTTTAAGGAAAGACTGGAACCATTTTCTTCCTGGTGTATTATTGATAAATTTCGTGCTTAGGTTCAGCTCTTGTACTAGTTTCACAACGGAATATTGTAAACCCTCTCTGGTCATTGGGAATCCCCTGGCGGCCATATCAAGGATCCAATCAACTAATTTTTTTTCCACTTCTTCTCCTAGGGTGCTTAAAGGACCAACCCGGCGGCAATTGTCGGGGGTTTTCCCAGCTAACCGATGACAAACGGAGCTTCTGGGGACATTGAAAGTCTTGCAAGCAGTTGCAACAGGAACTTTATCTTCTCTAATTGCATTTAGAGCGTTTTGCATTGATTGCTCAGAATACTGAAATAATTTTCGGGAATTCTTGGACATCTAAAAGAGAAAATAAATACACATAGGCTATTTAGAAATTGCTATTTCCATCCTTTACTGACAGATGGCCACAAATGGGTTTTCGTGTTCTATTTGTGGCCATAGGGTGGCCACATCTAGATTTTAAGTAATTTGTTGTTCCATTTGTGGCCATTCAATTAATATACACTAACAGGTTATAAACGTACAAATAACTAGTAAAATGATGTTCCTTAAACAATTTTGAACAAACTGTAGCCAGTTTTTCTTAAATTTATTGCAAAATAAGTAAGAAAAAAAATAAAATTTACCTTGCCTTCCTTAACACATCTCTTAACAAAACCGTGTTTTCTACGTAGACCAATCAAAATAACTAACCGCTTAAACTCTGCAGACACTATTTAAGCAATGACACTGGCGCAGTTGGCGCTAGGTGTATCTTGGACCCGGGAAATTTAAAAACCGTTTTGCTATATGCTTTCTGGAAGAACATAAATCGGATTAAAACCGCAAGTGGCCACAACAGGTACGATGGCCACAACCGGTACATTTACCGTCTTATCAGTCACTGATAATCAGTGTCGGGCAATTTGGTGTAGTTCACACACCGAAAACAAACGGCTACCTGGGCTTATATACTCCTATCGTAAGCCAATTGAGGCGAGATGTAAGAACATCACGTGATCAACACCGTCTAATGACGTGGCGTGGGTGTTCGAAGCGCCCTTAACGGCAATTTTATGAATGCAAAATTAACAAATTTTAAAGTAACATTTACAATTTGTTAAATGAACAAATTTAATGTTTTGGATTTTAAGAGCAACTAAACGTTAATTTAATAGTTTTTTAGGTAATCCTAAAAATTTCAGTATTTGATTCAACCAATTTCAGCTCCCTGCTTAAAATACCCCATAGAGACCTATATAAAATAATCTATCGGGCGCTACCGGATTCAATATGTGTATTTGTCCATGGTTTTTTCCGGATACGGCCCGATAGAAAATATATATGAAATTACTTATAGGGACACCATAACTTTTACATTTTCCCTATTGAGGCCGATAGCAAATAACTCAATGAAGTATATATGTGGATATTCCTATAGAACAACCATAAAACAAAATGTTATTAAAACCTATGGGGTCCTATGCATAGGACCCCCCATGGGGGAAAACTAATTTCTACATTTATGTGTATTTTCCCCATTGAAACCAATAGCAAATAAATCAACTGTGGATATCCCTATAGAACAACCATAAATCCCAACTATGGGTCCTATACATACCGATACACCCTATAGAAACACCATACATTCCGATACAAATACCTATCGGTTTGAACAGGGTCTCTATGGGGTATTTTAAGCAGGGCTATCAAATCAAAATAGGATAAACATTTTAATTCAAAAATTAGTTTATGTTAAATCAATATTTTAACTGTCAAATGAACAAATAAACTTTGACAAACTCTGACTATTGCTTTGACACCAAAATATAGATTAATCCAATAGGTTTTTTGATGAAACAACATTTTAGTGTACCGAGTAATTAACGACAGCATTTTTAAAACTAGATAATTTAGACATTTATTGAATATACTTTGGTAAACTATTAAACATCACAACACAAATACTTGATAGAACTAATTGATAGAAAGTAGAGATAACCAGATTTTTATTATTTATTTTTGAAAATTATTTAAATATATACTAATTGGAGTGGATAACGTATACTATTACACTGGAGATTATGCGTATTATTTACTGGGATGATTTCCATCTCTCGTCTAGTGACTCGAGACGCAAACCTCATACTCTTAAATAATAGCCGGCATTATCTCTCGAATAATATTATATCTACCATTAATCACGGCTTGTCAATGTAGATAATAGTGTATTATGTATTAAGTTTTATAAACGGCATGCCGGCATTTTATTTACGAGTTTTATTAGGCACGCGCGTAGCTTGCGAGCGAGTGTAATAAAAACGAGTGCCTAAAGAAGTTTATAAAACGAGTTTCATACTATACTTCGAACTTCATACTATACGCCGAACACAAAGAAGAATTTAAAGCCAATATTATTTTTTAAACATTTGACATCTATCAACTGTAAACGGATTTAACCTCACTTTTTCCCAATTTATAATAAAGCTAACTTCAGCCCGTGACTAAAATAAAAGCCACTATTGCTAACTGACTAAAACGCCATAAAGTCACAGCTCGTCAATGTGCGATTAGATAAATTTATAAAAGGGTTTTTGCAATAAATTCCTTACTTAATCTAATTTTTATCCATTCAATTCACGGTTTTATAAAAAAAAAGCGTAAAAAGTAAAATAAATTACATGGTAATATAAAAATGTTTTTGTCTTCTTTGTTTAAAAAAGAGCCCATCCTCTGGGAAATATGTGATGGGGGCAATTCAGATTTTTATTTGACATGTTCGCATAAACTTTCAGTATCTAACAAAAGTACGTTTTGCTTGTCTGCTTTAGCATCCTTGTTTTACGGATCCTTTTTAAAATTCTTTCGAATTTAAATGTTAGCATTGTAAACTAAATAACGCTTTTTCATGAAAAATAGGTATCTGATGGCAATATAAAAATGCATGCTTGCACGGTTATAAAATTTGTAATAAGAATATTTTTATGTTTTTTTAAATCACGTTTGAAAACGTACAAAACGTAATCTATATTTTTTAAATATAACATTCATTGATAAAATATGAAATTTGAACATAAATCACGTTTACAGTTTAAATCTGTTTTGTAAATTCTCTTAAAGAAATGTGTGTTTTTCTCTTCTAATTTTCTGGGGCAATCTGCCAGATATAAGCAAAACAGACGATACTTTAGCATTTCCAAAAAGAATAAATAAAGATGGAGTAACTCTTGACCACAAGGCATAATATAGTGCTTAGGGAAGAGTACAGTTGCGCAATGCTTGCTTCGTAATTTATAATACATAGACTCAAAGACAATGAGTGTGCGCATACGCATTTTGCATCTACAAAGTCACGTCCTCTTTTTAGTCTTCTTAGAATTATCCAAATTATTTATACGTCCCGATCCTGAAGTTCAGGACTTATTTTATGAGTAAGAATTAAAATTTATTTTTTTCTGGGACAGTCGTGGGATTGTTCCTAAAACTTATTATTATTTTGAGCAGCCCAAAAATTAAATCAAATACATTTAATCACACGGTTTCATTGCCTAATTTACGACCCCATTTCTTCTGTTAAATACTCACAAAACTTAATGCGCAATAAGTTAATTGTAATGACTGCAATGTGGTCACCTTCGAATGATTACGACTATACTAGATTATATTTTGATAAGGTTCTGAATCCGAATTCTACCTTAGGATTAATCCATCTCATCAGGTTTTCAAGAAGCATAGAAGTAAAAAACTCAGTTTTTCCAATATTTGAGGTCATACCATATTTTTTCTCCAAAAAACTCGTTACGCGATCTAGAATTACTACCTCTTTGAATTTTTTCAATACCCTTTCTTCTTTTAGAGAAACCTTTAGTTCAAATTTAGTTTGGTTTAGATAGGTACAAATTTAATTTATTTTGATCATAAAAAAGTATTTCTTTAGGACTAGTTGGTACCAAGGTTGCCAAACATACGAGGTTCTTACAAATAGGAGATTTATGTTTTTGCATACGAAGTGCAAGGCACTATCAGCCTCGTACAATTATGTACGGGATTTTGACTTAGGAACATTTATAACATGATTTTTTTATTGCAGGCAACATTTTGTAGCATATATCAGTATCCAAGCCATGATATTATATACAGGTCTGGCTACTCCGCACTTTCAATAGGAAAAATATCAAATTTAAGGTGGGGATGCAATCAATACTAATTATTAATAAATTAATAAACATAACCTACATTTTTAATGACAGTTAACAATGCTAACAACCTACATTTTTTAAACACAATCAGAAATGGCCCAACGCATCTTTTTTGGACCCTACCTCAAAAAACACGCTAATATACCAATTTTAAGGTTTTTTTTAAATTAAATTATATTAATGTAAAAAATGTTTTTTTCTAGGGTACCTATAATAATTTTCATATTATAACATTTATAAGTCTATAGAAAGTCTTCATATTAATACTAGTTCACAGGTCAAATTATTATAAATCTCATACAAAAATGAAGCTGATATATAATGTAGGTACTATTGTTTTAAATTTTAATTTTAAAATAGCCTATTAAATAAAATTTAAAAAAATATATCTTTATTCTCCTATTTGATTTTTTTTCCATTACAACCACTAAATGCTTAATGACTCGAAAATCATCATTTAGGTAAGAGTAAGGGCTTTAGTGCGTTATTTTCAAAACATTCATAATAATTAATAACTTATAATTAGGTTATTTAAAGATAGTCAACTAAACTGCTCGTCATAAAAATCGACGCACCTATTTTTTTGGAAAATATTTGAAAGTTCTTTATTGGAAACTTACTGAATCGATTTTGAAAATCTTTGGAAATCCTGAATAGCTGATTCTTTTACTCTTATGTCTAACTTTGGGAATACGATTATTTGCACATAGCATTATACTACAGGGTATTAAACAAAGATGTATTTTTTCCGAAATTTTAAATTATTACCATTCATGAGGCAGTTGAGTTTGATAGTCGTAATAGCCCTCCCTAATATAAATAAGGTAATACCTCGGAACGTTTTCGAGATTTTGTGAATATCGAGGCTTACTATAATTATATATAATTTTCGAATTTTTACTATATTTTGCTCATAGCATTATACTACAGGGTGTTAAACGAAGAGATGTATGATGTATGTTATTAGGAAGGGGTATTACGACTATCAAGCTCAACTGCCCTGTGAATGGGGATTTGAAATTTTAGAAAAGAAACATCCCCTTTTCCAACACCCTGTAGTATAATGCTATGTGCACAATATTGTATTCTCAAAATTAGACGTAAGTCAAAGAATCCAGTATTGCTCATTTTTTGGACTAAACTGGGAAATAACGACAATTTTCGAAAAATTGGCATATAATCGTAGTAAGCCGCGATATTCACAAAATCTCGAAAACGTTCCGAGGGATTACCTTACTTATATTAGGGAGGGGTATTACGACTATCAAACTCAACTGCCTCATGAATGGAAATAACTTGAAATTTCGGAAAAAATCGTCTCTTCGTTTAACACCCTGTAGTATGAGCAAAATATCGTATTTACAAAATTAGACATAAGAGTAAAAGAATCAGCTATTCAGAATTTTCAAAGATTTTCAAAATCGATTCAGTAATTTTCCAATAACGAGCTTTCAAATATTTTCCAAAAACTAGGTGCGTCGATTTTTATGACGAGCAGTTTAGTCAAATTATCATATAATGACTTAGTTGTTACTAAACTGACTATTCTCCATATTTGCTTCCAATATTGTATCGTTGTTACCTCTTACGATAATTGCGAATAAACAAATGTATTAATTTCTAACCACTTGTGCAGGTTGTTTGCAGACACAATAGTAATTAGCCGTTGAGTTGCTGCTAAGGTCCGAAATTTATGGGCCTGCTGAAATAATATTTTGATGTAGATAAGGATTATTCCTTGTTGACTTGGCACGCCAACATTCTGCACCTGAGCAAATAAGGGATTTATGAATTTTAATATTGTAAAACCATTAGTCATAAATTACGCGGTAAATTTTATTTCTCTTTTAAAATGTTCTTTTATGTTGTTAGTTTTAAATAGGAAAATTTAAAAAAAATATTGATTTTTTTATTAGTATATCCTGCAGAAACGATTATCAATATTTAATTGCATACAATTAAAATTTGAGGATCGGTCAAATACTAGAGTTGGAGGCACAATGAGTGTACGAAATTCCTTGTAAGAATTGTGACGGAAGTTACGTGGGACAGACCAATGGACGTATCAACGTTCGACGCAAAGAACATCGTAAGGCAGCCTTGAAATAAGAAAAAAACATCTTCCTTAGCGGAACACGTCCGAAAATCATGAAATTGACTTTGGAAAAATAAGGGTCTTGGCTACCACGGAACACAGGACCAAACGTACCATCCGTGAAGCCAAAAACGTCCAAGAATTCTCAATGTTCGGCTCCATTGATCTCGCGACGCAGTCACGGTTAATGACGCGGAAAGCTAAGATGGTATATACAACGATCAGCGGAACGGTCTAACTCGCAGCAGAGCAGCAACAGCAGCCCAGCAGATAAGACCCAAAGATTTTACATGAGAATGTATCGAAACGTCGTCAGACATACGGTTCTTTTAAGAATCAAAAACCGACAACGCAGAAAGATCCCGGAAAACCATAAATACATATTTATAGAATATAATAGAATAGAATAGATTTACTAGTTCAGAAAGATTGCAATGTTAACAATGTTAAACAAAAAAGTATATATAAATATTTAAGAAAAACAAGGTACTAACAAACAAATAAACAAATACAAGAAAAACATTTAGTTAAAAAAATCATCAACGCAGTAATCACATCTGTTTACAAGGTATGCTCTTAAGCAATGTTTAAATTCACTAAAACTAAGGTATTTTATTGTTTTTGGCAATTTATTATATAAAGTTAAAGCAAAGTTTTGAATACTCCTGTAAACGGTGTGGGTCCTTGTTTGATTAATTAACACTAAATCTTTATTTCTAGTGAAGTAGGAATGTTGTCAACTAGTGTAGAATATGAATCACATTTATATAATAATTGTTAATTGTATTGAAAATAAATAAGCCTGGAAGATGATTGCATAATACGAGCCGAAGTTTGGAGAGTGTCACGCATTTAGTCGGTCAGTCGTAAAACCGTACGTGTGCAATCAACAGCTCCGTGGCAGTGAATATATTTAAGTGTTTTCTTTGAAACCATATGAAGTGTCTTTTCCTTGTGAGTGATACGAGAGGTAAACTCTACAATTGGCGACGAGGATTAAAAAAGTAAGTAAAGAAAGAATTCAAAATAATTAAATTAGACAAGGCGAAATTAGCAATAAATAAAATATGCCGGT
Organism: Brassicogethes aeneus; assembly: GCA_921294245.1. Lineage (NCBI taxonomy): Eukaryota > Metazoa > Arthropoda > Insecta > Coleoptera > Nitidulidae > Brassicogethes > Brassicogethes aeneus. The sequence continues at coordinate 27,561,129 of OV121137.1, forward strand.
CTTCTAAAACGGAAAAGGGCACTAGTAAATAAAGTATGCTGGTCTTCCAAGATGGAAAAGAGCACTAGTAAATAAAATATGCCGGTCTTCCAAAAAGGAAAAGGGTAGTAGTAATAAATAAAATATGCCGGTCTTCTAAAACGGAAAAGGGCACTAGTAAATAAAGTATGCTGGTCTTCCAAGACGGAAAAGGGCACTAGTAAATGAAGTACGCCGGTCTTCCAAGACGGAAAAGGGCAATAGAAAAGGAAATTTGCCGGTCTTTCTAGAAGAAAAAGGGCATTAAAATGAATAAATTTAGCTAGTTACATCACAAGTTAACACTAGGAAAAACATGATTAATTTATTTCTGATTTCGCTATTAGTCACCGGCTGATTTTTGCGTTACGTGACCAAGTACAATTACGGTCGAATGTATACTGTTCAAATACAAGGATAGGTTTCATTTTAGGAAAATGAATATTCCATCATTGGAAAATTTTGATTGTGATGGGGATGTCAGTTCGGTAGGATTGCGTTGGCAGAAATGGAAAAGGGCTTTGAAAATATATCTAGATGCAGCAAGTATTAAAGATCCCCTAAAGAAAAGAGCTATACTTTTACATTTTGGAGGTCTTTCACTGCAAGAAGTGTTTTATAATTTACCTGGCGCAAATGTAGAGGAGTCAGAAAATGCAAATGATAGTTATGAAATCGCTATTCAAAAGTTGGACGAGTACTTTGCACCCAAGCAAAGCAAAGTATACGAAAGGCATCTATTTAGATTACTTAAGCAAGAAAATGGGGAGAAGTTCGAAAAATTTTTGGTAAGGCTGCGCCTACAGGCTTCGAAATGCCAATTTACGAATTTGGACGAGCAGCTCATAGACCAGATTACCGAGAAATGCTTGTCGGTTGATTTAAGGAAGAAGATTTTGGCCAAGGGATATGAAACTTCTCTTAACGCAATTATTGCTATTGCAAATTCACTAGAGACAATAGAAACGCAATTAACTGAGTTCACCGAGAAACCATCGACGTCAACAAGTTCTTTAAATGGGGTTAATTCTGTTGTGTCTCATAACAATAAAAGACATACGTCCACAAATTGTTCTCGCTTTGGATCAGAAGACAACAATCAACAACATCGGTGCCCGGCAAGAAACGTTACTTGCCACACGTGCAACCGCGTGGGACATTATGCTAGAGTCAACAAATAGGTTCCAGCAAAAGGTTCAAGCCATCAAAACCAATGGTTAGAGCCAATGTCAATTGTGTCGAAATCGATGAAGAAGAACAGGTATTCCATCTAGACAACAATGATAACAAAGTTGAATGTGAGGTAGGGGGAATAAATATAACTATGCTAATAGATTCGGGTAGTAAATGTAACATCATATCGGACAAAGTGTGGGAATTTTTAAAAGAATCGCATGTTAAAATTTTTAATCAGATAAAAAACCCTAATAAAATTCTTTTTGCCTATGGATCAAGAGACCCACTACAAATCCTAGGCTCTTTTGATAGTATTATAAAAATAGCAAATAAACAAGAAACCGCAACTTTCTTTGTAGTAAAAGATGGCAAGAAAAATTTATTAGGAAAAGATACTGCTATTCTTTTAAACGTTCTTAGAATTGGCCTTCAGATAAACAATGTAAATGCGTTACCATTTCCTAAGATAAAAGATATTATTGTTAATATTCCCATAGACAGAACAGTAACACCAGTAAGTCAGCCCTATAGGAGGGTACCCATTCCTTTGGAATCAAAAATTAATAAAAAATTAGATGAATTACTGGCTTTAGATATTATAGAGGAAGTGAAAGGTCCATCGGAATGGGTTTCGCCTATGGTGCCAGTACTTAAGGAAAACGGAGACGTAAGGATTTGCATTGACATGAGAAGGGCAAATACTGCCATTCTCAGAGAAAACCACCCACTTCCAACAATGGATTCCTTTTTACCACATTTGCGAAAAGCCAAATATTTTTCTATATTAGACATCAAAAATGCTTTTTACCAAATAGAAATTTCTCCAAAGTCCCGATACATTACAACATTCATTAGCAGCAAAGGACTTTACAGGTACAAACGACTTTTATTTGGAATAAATACAGCCCCAGAAATATTTCAAAAAACTTTATCGATGACATACTTATATTCGGAAAAAATGAAAACGAACATGATAAAAGAGTTCAAAATACATTAAACACATTGAGAGAAAATAATGTACTGTTAAATCAAGATAAATGTATTTTTAAAGTTACAAAAGTCAAATTCTTAGGTCACATGCTCTCTGAAGATGGAGTGAAACCGCTAGAAACTTATATCAATAGCATAAAGTCTTTTAGAAGACCGGAAACCATAGACGAGGTTCATAGCTTTCTAGGACTAATAAATTTTATCGGGAAATGGATTCCAAACTTAGCGACCTTGACAGAGCCCTTACGATATCTACTTAGACTCAAATTGGTAAAGCATGCCAGTATTCAAAAGTTCTGGGGAAAAGGACAATGCGATGGTTTCCAAAAGTTGAAAGAATCATTGTCAAAAATACCTACATTGGGATACTATGACCCAGAAGATAAAACGCAGGTTATAGCTGATGCAAGTCCAGTTGGCTTGGGAGCTGTGCTTATTCAAACCGACAAGAATGGGCCCAGAATAATAGCGTTTGGAAATAAAAGCCTGACAGACGTAGAAAAACGTTATTGCCAAACCGAAAAAGAAGCGCTTGCACTGGTTTGGGCGGTAGAGCATTTTAAAATTTATCTTTATGGTAAAGAATTTGAGGTTATAACAGATCACAAGCCTTTGGAAACCATATTCGGGCCAAGATCACGACCTTGTGCCCGCATAGAGCGATGGGTTTTACGGTTACAATCCTTTAAATATAAGATTCTTTACCGGCCTGGAAAAACGAATATAGCAGATCCCCTATCACGATTGTGTCGAATAAGCCCCATAGACGATAGTCCATCATTAGGAGAATATGATCAATGATCATGTTCAGCAAATTGTTGAATATGCTCGGCCAGTTGCGGTGACGCTTCAGGAAATCCGGGAAGCTTCAGAAAATGATAGCGATATTACGAAACTCAGAAAAGGTATGCAAAACAATAATTGGCAAGACCCCATCAAATACTGTCAAATATTCAGAGAAGAATTTTGTGTTAGCAACGGAATTTTGCTACGGGGAACAAGAATCGTAATACAGTTAAAACTGAGACAACGTGTTCTGGATGCTGCACATGAAGGACACCCTGGGATAGTATCGCACGGTGGGCTTGAACCAACTTTAAATCCAGCTAAAGACCACCCAGAACATTTTTGTTGTATATGATTTGTGGATACTTTAGGAGTATTTTCCAACAAAAATCGAAATCTTATACTGAGCACTTTTTTATAAAACTTGATTCAAAATTTTTATTTTTTTTTTTAATTTTTTTAACACCGAAACTAACAGGTCAAACATTTTTTTATTGTCTGCAAAGCCTCATAATTGAGTGACTAAATAGAAACAACAAAATTAGGGCCTAAACACTGTTTATATTTCACGATAATTTAAATACAATATTTAATTCAAATTATTCTTGAATATACATTATATTTTCTTATAAAACTATTATATTAAGAAACAGCCTTTAATAATTGACAACCATATCTTGCATTGTTAATATCAACTTTGAATCTTTTCCATAATTCATTAAAATCGTGCAGACTCCATCGCCTGCTCGCTGTAATAACCAAGGCCTCTTCCAGTTTTCTTGCAAGATTCAGCAACATGGTAAAAAACTGCGTGAACTTTTGGTGTCACACTAATATTTAAATTTAAGTAGGTTGTTTTGAATTGATTTATGTACATTTGATAATTTGGGTCCAGCTCATTTGAGAAACATGAATCAACCACTTTATTAAAATAATCAAAACATGTGACAAAATCCAAGCACGCAATATTAATCCTGTTACACATCGATCGCAATTTATCGATATTATCCAATAAAGTCTTGCAAGAATTTCCAGCAAAACATGGTTGATAACCGTATCTAATATCCCTTGAAACATTGCAGGCTTTGATCCATGCTAGACTTATATTTTGAAAACTTGAATACAGCATGTGTTTGACTAAATGATTCACTATTCCAATTAAAAGGTGCAATTCAGGAGGAATCACTATGTCAATAATCTCCGTAGTTTTGTCTTGATTGAAAACAGATTTATGAATCTAGTTTTTATAAAATTTTGCTTTTTCGTTTTTAGATCCATCTTATGTCCATGCTTCAAAATTTTCTTCGCAGCTGCCAAGCGTTCTGAGATTCCCTGATTCGTGTAGTTTATCTTTGGGTACATCAAGTGCATGGATAATAACATGAATGAGCCAATATTCCAATTAATATATTTGCAAGCTTTAAGTCTGTTGCAACTGTATATTCTAATTCGTTTAACTTTAAAAGAGACCAAAGCATTGAAACATTTTCATAATTTTTTTGTGAAATAGATACTAAACCCAAAATGAATTTTTTCACACCCAAACTCTTGCATTTCTTTGCTGAAACACCATCTTTATAAGACTGCCGATGTACTACTCGATTACTGCTTGATTTTGTAATTAAATCTTTGTTACATATTAATGAAAGACAAATTTTCAAAAATCCACCACCACCATCTATACCCAGTTTAATATGATCTGTTTCGTATTCTCTCAAATCACTTACATATTCACATAAACCTTTCACATCAATACAATATACAAATGATTTTGCACACTCAGTTTTTGTCTTGCCAATAGCGTGAATAAACTATCTTCTTTAATTTGAAAGAATGAATCTAAAATGTGACCAGCACATACCAATTCAGTTTTTAAATTTTTCTGAAATAATTTACGGTTTTTACTTGCTGCACGAAAAGCTGCAGTAATTCCTAAAGTTGTTTTCTGAGCTACCCTATTGAAAATGTCATATAGAACCATATAAAAAACACGTATCTGGATTCTATATGGTTTCTATCTGGTTCAATATAGGTATTTGAAACAGGCATTTCACTATAGAACCAGATAGAAAATTACATTATAGAACCAGATAAAAACACTCTAAAACACTATAGAACCAGATAGGGAAACCTATCTAGAAATACATATAGAACAGAAACCAGTTAAATCCATATACAATGTATATGTACATTGTATATGTTAAATCCATATACAATGTATATGTATATTATACATTAGGGTGGAGTGAATTTTATTAAATTTATTAATTGATTTTTCCTATATTATTAATTGTTGACTAAAGGCGTAAAATGAATAAATATCGAAAAAATATTCCAATTTTTTAATATCTTGAGGTGGCGCATCAGTCTCGAAGTTTTGAAAATTCTAAAAAAATATTACTTTAATCAAAGTAATAAAAATAGCATTATTTATAAATAAAAAATTTATTTTAGTAAAATTAACGTGAAACGTAAACATATTTAATAGTAAATCATATGCTTTAAGTAACTTCAGGAGTGTTTATTGGTAGAAATGAGATCTTCTTTTTCGCGAAAATACTGACATTTGGTATAAAAATTTGGTAATTATTTTCTGACTTTAATTCTTGTTCTGATGAAACCATCTCTTGCTTCCGATCCACAAACCGAGTCTGAAGATTCAGTATACTGGTTATAACCAGTTTTACACAGCGTTCCACTGCTTGGGTGTGACACGGAAATTTTTGGAAGTATAGGAAATGGTCACCCGAAGAAATCATATCGGTAATTTCTGTCATCGTATTTCATAGTCATAGGTGGTTCAGTTACCTTTTCTGTCGCCCAGTGAATTAACTCGTAAAAATATAATGCTTCAGTATTTAGTTGTGGAAGCTTTAATTCCCGTAATCTCGAACATTTTGATTCTTTTCTCGCCTTTAATATTTTCGGCAATGCTAATTCTCTGATCGATAGATATATTGTAGGTAATAGGTTGCTAGTAATAGGTTTTCGGGATAAATATTAGCTATAGCTTACAAAGATCCAGGCAAGCTAGCACATTCCCTATGGCTGACGTGGGCTAATAGGATTATTCGTTTATATGAGGGGACAGCAAATCCATCGGAAAACCTAAAAGAATTGGCTACTTTTATCATGAAAGTGTATGCCCCAACGTGGTTTTACATCAATACCAAGCCTACGTGCAAACATGGTCCTATTCACATATTTAATATGACTAAAAGAACATTACACCTCCAGAAAAACTTGAAGGCCTTATAACTATAGTTATAAAGAATATTCAGCGAAATATTTATCCCGAAAACCTATTACTTGCTATGTTACCTACAATATATCTATCGATCAGAGAACTAGCATTGCCGAAAATATTAAAGGCGAGAAAAGAATCAAAATGTTCGAGATTACGGGAATTAAAGCTTCCACAACTAAATACTGAAGCATTACGTTTGTACCAGTTAATTCACTGGGCGACAGAAAAGGTGACTGAACCACCTATGACTATGAAAAACGATGACAGAAATTACCGATATGATTTCTTCGGGTGACCATTTCCTATACTTCCAAAAATTTCACACCCAAGCAGTGGAACGCTGTGTAAAACTGGTTATAACCAGTATACTGAATCTTCAGTCTCGGTTTGTGGATCGGAAGCAAGAAATGGTTTCATCAGAACAAGAATTAAAGTCAGAAAATAATTACCAAATTTTGATACCAAATGTCAGTATTTTCGCGAAAAAGAAGATCTCATATCTACCAATAAACACTTAAAGCATATGATTTACTATTAAATATGTTTACGTTTCACGTTAATTTTACTAAAATAAACTTTTTATTTATAAATAATGCTATTTTTATTACTTTGATTAAAGTAATATTTTTTTAGAATTTTCAGAACTTCGAGAGAGATGCGCCACCTCAAGATATTAAAAAATTGGAATATTTCTTCGATATTTATTCATTTTACGCCTTTAGTCAACAATTAATAATATAGGAAAAATCAATTAATAAATTTAAAAAAATTCACTCCACCCTATTATACATCCATATACATGTCTTTATAAAGACATGTATATGGTTGTATATGGATTTATCTGGTTTCTGTTCTATATGTATTTCCAGATAGGTTTCCCTATATGGTTGCATAAGAAAATTTTTAAAATGGAAATCCATATTCAACCATATAGAATCCATAATGTAAACCAGGACTTTCCATATAGGACCTATAAAACCATATAGAACCAGATACGTTTCCTTATCGGATTCAATATGGGTTCTATATGGCATTTTCAATAGGGTAATGAAAACTGAGTCTGAATTTTAGCAACATAGGAGCTTGAAATTTCACATTGCTTATCATTATTATGCGAAGTATTCCCAACAGTGACTTGAAGTGGCTTGCCATGTTCTTGTGACAATTTAATAATTGACGAAGCACTTGCAAGTGGTTTTTGAGAACATTCATCCTTTAAAGTTTTAGCCAACAAATGACTTTTTGATTTCGGCGATAAAGAATTATTTATTATATTTTGTACCCATATTTCCAATTTTAGTCCCGTAATGTGATTGTCCTTTTGAAAAAGATTGTCCTTTTGAAATAGGTATTAAACACTTAGAGCAATTACGATTCGATTTACTGCGTGACTTCGGCTTTTCTTTTTTTTTTATTAGTTATTTCACAGGCATTTTCGCGAGCAATTTCACACAAGGTACATTTACATGTTTGATTTAACGCAGTTCGAGTGTACATAGAAGGAAAAGTAAATGTCGAATAATTTGGCATATTCAAATTTTTACCTTTTTTAGCTGCGTCATAAATGTCAATCCTGCAAGTACTACATACTTGGCAAACGTTCATCGTTAAAGTCATAATCAGTGCAATTTTTTAGTTTTTCTTTAATCCCAGAGCCTATATTTTTCATATTTTTCTTCTTTTTGATGCACATAACACACAGTTTCGTTCTATTTTCCTTGTGAGTAAAAGCATGATTTTTAATTGGATTTTGCAAGAGTCCATCCATATCCAGTTTGATATTGTATATTAAAAATGTTTATGAATTTTATACATTTATAAACTATTAATCTGCTTATTCAGACAAATAATATTTGATAAGTGAACTGTTAACCAAACTATCAATGTCAATGTGTTATAAAGTACAAACAAGTCATAGCCTGCCCTGATCCCTCTATATAATCCATGGATACGATCATATTTACGAATTCCTGTCGGAACAAAATATTGCTTAAGTATTTTCCGAAAAATACTTGTCCAATCTTGAAAGTAAGCAGGTAAGGTATATTATCCAAGCCTTATTATTGTACTGTATGTGAAATATCGTGAAATATAAATTTTTTTTATGCCCCAATTTTGTTGTATATATTTAGTCATTCAATTACGAAGCTTTGCAGACATTAAACACATTTTTGACCTGTTAGTTTCGGTGTTAAAAAAATTAAAAAAAAGAAAATTCGAATCAAGTTTAATAAAAAAAGTGCTCAGTATAGGATTTCGATTTTTGTTGGAAAATACTCCTAAAGTATCCACAAATCATATACAACAAAAATGTTCTGGGTGGTCTTTAGCTGGATTTAAAGTTGGTTCAAGCCCACCGTGATCGATGAAAACTAGACTTCGCACAAAGGTATGGTGGCCAAAAATTGATGAAAACGCAGAGAAAATCGTAAAAACATGTAAAGGCTGTACTTTGGTATCCTCTCCATCTGCACCACATCCTATGAAAAGGAGAGAAATGCCTTCGGGTCCTTGGATAGACATAGCAATGGATTTCATGGGACCATTACCTAGTGGTGATCACCTTTTTGTAATTATTGATTATTTTAGTAGATACAAAGAGATTAAAATCATGAAAACTATAACGGCATCAAACACCATAAATAAACTGAAAGAAATATTTTCAAGGCTTGGCTTCCCAGCTTCTATTACGGCAGACAATGGTAGACAGTTTATCAGCGAGGAAATGAAAAATTTTTGCAATGAAAATGGTATAAAAATGTATCACAGTGTACCATATTGGCCACAAATGAACGGCGAGGTCGAGCGTCAAAATAGGGCCATCCTTAAAAGATTGAAGATAAGTCAAGCACTAAAAAATAACTGGAAACAAGATTTACTAGACTACCAAATGATGTATAACAGTACACCGCATTCCGTGACTGGGAAAACTCCTTGTGACCTGTTTTTCAGACGACAATTTAGGGACAAACTTCCCACCCACATAACAAGAAAATATACATAGGATATACATAGGATATACATCTATGCATATTCGTATATTCGCAAATATCGTATGGATATAGCATGGATATCCATAAAATATGATTTTGTCCTCTATTTGGATATCCATAGTATATCCATGACGTATATCTTATGTATATTCCTGGATGTCCATAATATATTCATGACATATATCAAGTACATTAAAAAACTCGTAATATGGACATCCATAGTATATCCATGATGTATATTCCTGAATGTCCATAATATATCCATGGTATATATTATGTATATTAAAAAACCCGAAAATGGATATCCATAACATATTGTTAGGGTATGTAAGAAACATCTTGAAAAACAAAAAAAATTATTTTTTAAAAATAAACAAACAAAAAAAGTATTTTTTTAAATAAACAAAATACAGATGACGCCTCTTGATTTTCCTAAAAATAAAAAAAATATAAATTCACTTCTCATTAAAAAGAAATAAAAATAAATTCTTACCCATAGGGTAATTCCATTTATTAGCCACCAATGAGTACTACTCTAAAGTTACTATGCAAACCTAACTTTAAAAAATTGTGCTTCTTTTGCTAATTAATAAAGCTATCGACATTAAACAAACTGTTAATTGTTAAGGAAATATTTCTCTTTTATACCTTATAGGACACATTTAGTTATTGATGGCCTAAATGGTCTTTGGGAATTTTTTAAAAATTCAATATTTTGGCAAAATTGTCTAATTTTATAAATTCATATATTCTTAGAACAACTTGCCAGCAAATTTTTTTTAATGTAGTTTGTTACCAAAGATTTTACTCTATATAAAAGCAATAAAAACATTTTCGTATAATGCCCGCTTACAGTTAAAAAATATATTTGAAATTCATGTTTTCGAAAAATCACTATTTTCAGCCATTTCATGGTTTAAAAAGGCTATGTTTGAGTGAGTCGATTTAAACCAATTTATGCTTATCATCACAGGCACTTGTTAGTCTCCAATAGTCATAAATAAAATTATTGTGTATTTTTCTTTTAGCTGGGCTGTGGATGTATATGTCCACCTGTGACTAAATCCATATATTAACCATATATTTCTAAAAAGCGTATTACATCTTTAAAATAACTCGACAGCCTTGAATTGACTTCTAATTCATTCTGAACATATAAAAACCACATACAGTGGCGTCGAAAATTAACTACCCATTTATTTATTTTTTAAATTAATAAAACATACCTAATTAAATGACTTAAAGACATACTTATCATCAACTTTATATTTAGACAAAATAAAACAGGTATTAAATCCTAAATTTAAATTAAACCTATAGTTTTAACTGCATATAGATAAATAAACTGAACAAGTCATATTCTTAACTTTTACAATTACCTAAAAAACCTATTTACTATTTTTTACCTCTAAAAAATTATATGAATCGGAAAATTTTCTTATGTGTATAATGTCTTTCAAGAGGAATAAACTAACGACTTATGTCCAAAAATTTTGCTAAAATAATGTAGATACTTTAATTTGTGATACCTACGTACAAATATCGGTTACAGTTGCATCCACTCGCCTTTCTATTAAACCCTTTTCCTCCTTAGTACAAGATTCAATCGCGAAAAATATTTTTTATGGCATTTTTCATTAATTAATTTTCCAACGGGACAATCCATGTTTGGACACTTCAAACTATTTGACACTTTTAAATGACAGAAAACTTTAGAAAATTATGCACAATTTAATAATTTATTATTTTGGTTTTTGTTTATTTACAAAAGGTAAAAAATTAGTATGTTTACAGTAAGTAGATTAGTTTTTATGAATATGTAAAAATTTCAATATCTTAAAAATATTTTAATTATTAAAACAAAATCATAAAAATTGTCTCTTACGAATTAGAACTTAAGTGGAGAAAAAACGATTTTTCAAAGGATGGCTACACTGATTCCAGTGTATATTCTAAGCTTATAATATAAAATTTAAAAATTTCAGTAAAAAAATTAAAACTATGGTATACTATTATACTATAATTATATACTATAGTTATAATTTTTATTATACAGGGTGTCCGGGAAAAGGAGGTCAATCCTGAAAAAATACCGTTTGGAAGTCATTGGCGCACGAATTAAAAAATAGGGGGAGTCAGTGAGTACTGGACCCCCCTATTTTGATTATTTGACAATTGTTTTTTTGTTTTGTTGGTCTCAAAAAATGTAACTATTTATGTTAAAGTAGTGTACCGAATTTAAACTTAGTATCTTATCAATTACTCGAATTATTAAAAAAATCAGTTTTAAATTTCAAACTTTGTCGCCCTGTATATCGAACATGAAGCTCTAAATTGAAAAATGGTATTATGAAAGTCTTATTGTTTTAACTCAAGGAATATATGGTTAACGGATTGACCTCCTTTTCCCGGACACCCTGCATAAAAGTTATACAAAGTATGTCCATAAAATATCCATAAATGGATATACATGAAAGAATGTATCAAGTACATTCATTTATGGACATTTTATAGATATCCATGAAAGAATATATCAAGTATATCAATTTTATGGATATACATGAAAAAATATATTCAGTATATCCATAAAATATTCACAAATGGTTATACATTAAAGAATATATCAAGTATATCCATAAAATATCCATATCCATAGCATGTTATGTGGGCAGTGCTATAGATTCAGGAACTACAATTATAGATGAAGAAACAAGAGAAAGAGACCAAGTCATAAAAGCGAAAGGTAAAGAATATGGAGATCGCAAGCGGAAAGCAACCGAGGATGTTGATGTTAATATAGGTGACAAAGTATATCAAAAAAAATTAATAAAGGAAAATAAAACTACACCTGAGTTCAAAGGTGCTCCACATACAATCATAAGCAAAAAATGGGGTGATGTAGTGATAAGAGAAGATAGTTCTGGGCAGGAGTATCGTAGAAATATAGTTCATCTTAAGAAAGTAGAAGGACAGTGGAAAGTATGCGAAGACAAGACGAACCAGGAAGATCAAGCCTTTACACCACGAAACAACGATTAGAAAAAGAACCTTCTCATTTCAATGCAAACCCAGTCAATAACTCTTAGGCTTAAAAAAACACAATCAATTGTGGTGACATAAATTTAATACTTGTTTATTTTGTAGGATTAAGAGTTCTAACAATTTGTGGTTATGTGGATGGTTTAGGCTAAGTTAGATTAGTATACACAATAGTGTTATATACATTAGGAAATAAAATATCAATTAGATGATAATCGTTTATAGCATAGCTATTGTTTGGAAAAAAAGGAGAGATGTAGAATATAAATCACATTTATATAATAATTGTTAATTGTATTGAAAATAAATAAGCCTGGAAGATGATTGCATAATACGAGCCGAAGTTTGGAGAGTGTCACGCATTTAGTCGGTCAGTCGTAAAACCGTACGTATGCAATCAACAGCTCCGTGGCAGTGAATATATTTAAGTGTTTTCTTTGAAACCATAAGAAGTGTCTTTTCCTTGTGAGTGATACGAGAGGTAAACTCTACAATTAGTATTGTAAAACATAAAACTGTTTTCTTGTAAAAAATTAAAGCTTCAAACTCAAAAATAATGATAATAATTTTTTTCTAAAAAATTAATAAATTTTTTGTATGGGATGAATTTCCCAAAAAATTGGAATAAACAAATGCATAATACACATTTAGGAGTGTCACTCTTAAAACAACAAATCTTAGATTAAGGATTAAGTATAGATACTAGGATTTTTTTTAAAACACTATCTGTTTGTTCCTTCCATAAAAATTTGTTGTCCAAAATAACACCTAAAAATTTTATTGAAGTACTCAACTTGATGTTTCATTTATGGTTCATTTATTGTTAATATTAATATATTGATATATATATATATATATATAAAAAATGGTTACTTTGCTTAATAACTCAAACAACTTGTATTAGTAGTAGTTTTTTTACTTAAAATATGCCCTTTATAGAGTATAGAGTATAATGTTATTATTTATTATTATTTTTATTTATTATTTTTATTATATTAGTAATTAAATCTAGGTACCTTCTAATGTTTAGGGCTTATCTATATATTTTTTTAAACTTATATATTTTGATGTTAATTTTTCTATTTAAGATATTTTAATTTCTGTCAACTTTTGGTGTAAATGTGGTTTGTAATTAAAATATGTATTCCGTTAAATAAACTTAAGTGGTAGAATAGTGGAACAGCAGAATAACCAATAAATAGAAACAAAATAGGAGTCAAACGTCATACTAAACAGGTGTGGATTAACTTAAATGTGCGGTAGGTAGAGTATCAATAAAAAAATTAATAATAAAATAAAGAAGATTTATCTAAAAGCGGAAACGGAGTGTGACATGTGACATTGGGGGTAAAAGGGGGTCGAGACATTGTAAATATGTGACAGGATGAAGAGGGGTCTAAAATCCCCAAAAAATTATTGACGTACTTTATGGACAGCTCCCAACCTAAATTTAACTGTAAATATTATGATATCCTTAATAGTTCTGTTTTTTAAGCCTTAACTGTCGAAAAATCCTTACTTTGTATATTCATGAAACAGCTTAAAAAACCAACATATTAAACTAAGCTTCCTAATTTGCTTAAATAATCCTGCTTTGAAGAGAAACAATAAAAAATTATTGTACTCAAAGTGTCCAAAACTGATTTAGCCAAAGTCCAGTTCCTAAACCGTTTGATATATTTCAGTGGAACAAATAAATGTATGAGCCCTGTCTCTGTGAAGTTGGCCCAACCACTTAAAATATAAAATTTATAATTTTATGCGATGAAAAGCCAACAATTTTTTATCATATATCATAAATTTTTTTAAAAATATGTGTATGTATATTATTTAGTTTTAAGTTGGATGTTTGGTTACAATACAAAAAAATCGACAAAAATGCATTAACTTGGATGGCCAGATTTTTTAATGCAAGTCGGCTGTGCTAAAAGTAAAGATAATATTTGACATTTAAATAATTGTAAGCAAGTCGGTAGTGACATTCCAGTATATATTTATGCTTTCGGTGTGGTTGACAAATAATAATGTCCCGAGGAAAAGCTGTTTCTGAAGAAATAAGAAAAGTGATAATTCACTTGCATTTAAAAAGAAAAATCCGCTGCACAAATCGCTAAAACTGTTAATTTGTTACGATATACAGTGCGAAATATTATTAAACTGCACAAAACTGCAGGATCTGTGGCGCAGAAACTAAAAAATGGAAGTCGTCCTCACTATTCTGATAAAAATTTAAGGGCTTTAAGAAGAATTATCGTTCAAAATCGTAGGGCTAATTACGGTGAATTAAAAGTTTTGTGGAATCAGGCAACGAGTAAATGTTTTTCAAGAGCAACCTGTCATAGAGCTGCTCAAAAACTTGGGTTTAAAACTTACAAGGTTTGCTTATAATGTATACGATTTTTATTTATTTTTAATTTTACTATCTGTAGGCAAAGGAAAAACCTTTATTGACAAAAAAACAGAAGAAAACTTCTCTGGACAAAAGGGATTCAATTATATGGAGTGACGAAGCTAGATTTGATGTTTGCGTTGGTGATAATCGAAGCCGAGTCATTAGAACTAAAGCAGAAGTCTTTCACAATGACTGTCTTAAAAAAAAGTAAAGTTTCCGGCATCTGTGATGATTTGGGGATCTATGTCAGCTAAAGGGATCGGTAAATTATACTTTGTAGGCATTATGAATGCTGATAAATATATTTACGTTCTAAAAAATAACTTAAAACCGCAAATTGAAGAAATGCGTTTAAATGATATTGAATGCATCTTCCAACAAGATGGTGCAGCGTGTCATACGGCTAAAAAAGTGAAAGCTTGAAACTTTGTGGCATATTATGAAAAAGAAGCTCAGAGAACAGCCCGCAAGAACCGTCTTAGAGTTGCGTGCTCGCCTGCAAGAAATTTGGAATAATTTTACGCCGGATGATTGTCAAAAATTGGTTGACACCATGCCGAGACGTATACAGGCAGAAATAAGCCATAAAGGAGATGTTACGCAGTGGTAGTTTCCAATTAAAATGTATTTATTTAAAATATTTTTTTTTCCTAATTTTTGGTATACGGACAATATAAGAGAATTTTAAATATTTTTTTATTAGGTACTTAAAAATACAATTTAACGGTAGAAAATTTAATAAACGTTATTTATTTAATTAAAACAATGTGTTAATTTTAATTAATTACCGTATAATATTCTAAATATCTTCAGAAAACTATTTTTGTTAGTTGGGCCAACTTCACTGAGACAGGGCTCGTATATTGTTTAGCTTTGAAACTGTTTTAAAATAAAATTAAAAGCTAAAAATGTGTCTATTTTATTATATATTCTTGTTGCTTGACTGAAATATCTCAATTACACGACTCGGGACATAACACACTCTCCGCTCTCTTGTAATAAAATATACTATTATATTTTAAAAGCATCCTGTCTTGGAAAATGATCTTTAAAATTAACAACCACAGGTATCATGATAATAAGAATGCTAAACTAAATAATGAAAATATTCCATTAAAAATTACTGGTAACTAAATAACTTGCGAATTAATTATATCTGGTCATTTAAAGTTTATTACGTTTTCCCTAAAGCTTATAGCCTCGTAAATTAATAATTTTGTGACACAACTTTGTTGTAAATGTAAAGCTTTAATCGAATTTCGGCCAAACCTGCCACAATTTCAATTCAGAATCAATTGGTATGCAGGAAACCACCTTCCGCAAAGTCTATAATTTAACAATTTAACTATATTCAAACAATGATATTTATAGCTTAAAAAGATTTATAGGTAAATAAATTAAATTGTTACAAAATATCCATGAGGTTAATTCAGTGGTGACTTTACAAAAATATTTGTATGCTTTAATTTCAATTATATTACATGGTTTAGTTTTAACAAATGAGTACCCAAGAAGCCAAGGGGTACAAGAACATTTTGTTTAGTCTTGAGATAATAATGTTTAAAGTAAAAAACACTTGTAATTTGTAGTCAATAGCTATGTATATTAAGAGCGCAAAGTGATAAATTGCCGCTCTGAGCGAGAAGTTTGGCTATCTCGGGAGAGCGGCAATGTCACTTTGCGCTCGAATTACACACAGGATTTTTTCTACAACCGGTGTTTCTACAAGAATGTTTTGTAAAAATTAATAATTATTGATAACCTTAACCCTTTCGGAGCCAAATTTAAATTACTGAAAAAAAAATTTTTTTTCGTTATAGTTGCATTCATTGGTATTATTTTGAGATATTTTTGAAAAAAAAAATTTTTTTCATTATTTTTTTTCATAATATGACATGTCCACTGGAATGGACAAAGTTACTTTAGAGAGGTCAAGTAATTATACGGTCATCTACTGTGTTTTATGTCTAGTCCGCTATAATGTACAACATGTTTTTGAGACAAAATATTTATTATTTAAAAATATAAATGGTGTTAAAAAAAATGTCCACTCCAGTGGACATAGCGTACGAAAGGGTTAAATTTGACGTTTGTGTCAAAAGTTGCAAATACACTAAACGTTTCTTTATTATCGCAGTCACGGTTAATGACGCGAAAAGCTATGAGGGTAAATAAATAACGATCAGCGGCAACGGAGCTCACTCCACCTCTAACTCGCAGCAGAGCAGCAACAGCAGCCCTGCAGATGGTACATGAGATTGTACCAAAACGTCGCCAGACAAACAGTTCTTTTATGAACCAAAAAGCGACAACACGGAGCAGATCTCGGAAAACCATTAATACATGACATGTCATCACACAAGCTATTGTGACGCGCGTTGGAGGGAGGCGAAGCCACGCCCGACACGTTTCCCTATATTCGGTTTTACTTTGAACGGGCTGTATACACAGTTAGGATTACGTAACAAAACAATTTTTTATATACATCGCCTTCTTTAAAAAAACAATAAACAAATAAAAAAATACCCTTCCCGTCCAAATCGATTTAGCCGTTTCGGAGATTAGCCCGGACGCGTATTGGCATTGTGTACTACGATACAGAGCCATAGTGTTCTGAACCGCAGTAAGGATTGACAAAATTAAACGCCACTAAGTACAATACAATCCATACTACGATTCAGCACATCTCCCAGTTTGTAATGTTCTGAATCATAGTAGAGAATGTTGAAGTGTTTGCGCGAATGCAGCAGACCATACTTTACTGCGATTCAGAAAATATTGGCTATGTGCCGCACGCATAAAGTAATAAGCCAGAGTTATAGAATAGTTAGAATTTAATTGATAGTAGTGAAACATACCCAACCAAAAATCTCACTGACAATATTTATTTTTTATTATCGATTTTTCAAGTTAATTAACTTAAAGATCGTTTTACCCTAAAATTGTATTTGGCTTTATCATCGACAATCCTTAATAGATTTTTATACGTATTTTAATGCCCTCATGTTTCTATTTTCCTTTCTTAAATTTAACAGAAAAAAGCAAAGGATTTTATATATTTAAAAAATAAAAAATATAACTTTAAATTATTATATCAAGTATAATCTATGTATTTTTATTTGGTGTCTATTAAAGAAAACAATTGTTAACACAATGCAAAATATAATATAATACAATACAATACAATAAAATAAAATTTCTTATTTATGTATACTTTATGTTTATGTTTTTGCAAAATTAATAGTTTTATGTAAAAGTAGAAAAAAAAGCTTATTAACTATTTCAAATATTATTTAAATCCGTTGTGGCACGTTTATATCTGATACTTGCAAATTTTTTGGTTAAAACGATCTTTTTGTTAATAAGTTTGAAATGATTTTTTTCCTTTGGGTTAATGTATATTTATTATTAAAACTGCAGAGAGTACTTACCTAGTTTGTTTTTATTAATATTTATTAATAAATAAATTCCAATTAAAAATAATAATTTGCTTTTTATTGATAAGGCGTGCAGCTATACCTATAGCTATAGCGTATTTGTAGGTAAGCTATCCAACTACAATTCAAATTAGAATACTATTTTCTGAATCGTAGTAAAGTATGGCCTGCTGCGATCGCGCATACCCTACACCATTCTCTACTATGATTCAGAACATCACAAACTGGGAGATGTGCTGAATCGTAGTATGGATTGTATTGTACTTAGTGGCGTTTAATTTTCTCAATCCTTACTGCGATTCAGAACACTATGGCTCTGTATCGTAGTACACAATGCCAATACGCAGCCCGGACAAACATTAAAACACTTACATTTTATTTTTCTACTCTCACATTTTAAATACACATTGACAAGTTATTGCTTTATAGATTTATAGATACTCACTCTCACAAGCCCGCTCAGGCCTAAATTAAATTCGTGACTAAAATGGCGTTTATCAAACTTACATAATTTACTATTATATGTAATCTATATACACTATACATTGTATAGTGTATATAGATTAAACCTCTTTGTTATTTAATAAACTTATGCCTAAAAAAGCATGCTTTATTGCAATTTTTCTTGATTGTTTAAAAATGTAAAAAAACGTAATATTTTTATTTAAATAGGGAATGAAAAATACATTAAAAATTTTAGAATAATTTAACTGCTTCTTCTATTTTTTTAAATAATTAAAAAGGTTATTTTTAAAAGAGATAAATCGTTTTTTAACGTTAGCAGTTTTTGGGACTTTGCATATAGGCAACTTGATAAGGGACATAAAGTTATGGCTCTATTTATAGATTTAACGAAAGCATTTATTGGCGTGGTCAAGTAACAAACTTTTAAAATTATATTTGACTAACAGAAAGCAATTTGTATCATATAATGGAACGAAAAAAAAAAACACTTTAATTCATAGATTGAAATCAAATAATAAATCCTCCAACTTAATAGTAATCTTAATCAAAATTGATTATGAATCAACAAAAAACTCAATCTATGCAATTTCATCCCTACAGTGCACTAATGCCTATATATGGTCCTTCTATTAAACCCAACAGAAGTATTGCAATACAACATATTGCCCAAGTGTCAAGTTTTAAGTCGCTGGGAGTTTATGTCGGTCTTTCTTTAAATTGGAAAGTTGACATGGACTATCTTTGCAAAAAACTTTCAAGCAATTGCTATACACTTAAAAGACTTGTTATAGCTAGGAAGTTTGTATTTAGAACTTTTAACTTCTTAAATTTTTATTTATATACGGTAAAAAAAATTGTTAATTTTAACCAAATATTAGCCATATTTTATGTTACTCCAGGTCCACATAACTTTATGTTAAGTTTACAACCAACTGTAATCTTTTAACTTATTAAATAAGTAGTTTGTAATAATTATTATAACAAACATTAAGGAGATTTAATAACAAAATCCTATGTAAATAATATAATAATAATAATGCAACCCCAATTCTTGTCATTTTCAAAAAGAACCTTATTTTTACAAACCTTTTTGTAGACCCAGTAACAAAAGTATTTGTTGGAAATTGGGAACTTAAATAAAATTAATTTTGATAAGAAATATTATATAATCAACTAAAACAAAAATAACTTACACACAATAAATAACACACGATTCTGAAATCATCAAATTATAAAGAAATTAGGTACAATATAATTAATAATTATCAGTACTATTACAACACTTAATAATGTATTTCGTTACTTCAACCCATTTCTCTGTATCCCCTAATTTCAGTTTGAAAACCAGTAATGGCATCTTTTTTCGGATACTTCGCACTTCACACATTCGTTAAATGGGTATAAGGAATCCGAATAACAATAATAACAGATTTTTGTCAATATTATAATTATAACATTACAAGCACTCTGGACAGTACGATTTATAATAAAGTAAGCCGAAACCAGTGGCGTAGCGACAGTGCCGCGAACGCCCGCCAAGCGGGGGCCCTAACCTCGTAGGGGGCCCGGCCGATACTTTCCCCAAAACATTAAAATACTTATTTCCATCTTACTTATACTAAAAATTGAATAATAATGAATGATTAATTAAAAATATCATAATTTACTAAAATGTAGGTAGGTACTTGATATTATTGGCCTACCATCACAATATAAATGTAAAACATCTAACGGAACCTTTTGATGAATTTTAAAAATCGCGCTTATTTAACAATTGACAGCGGGTTTACGCAGGAACGATTCAGAACTTGGAAACATGCGCCTAACTCTAAACAGACATGCGCATTTAGTTGTGCGTATTATTCTGACAGTTCTGAAGCGTTCTCTTTGCGAACCCCTAAAATTTTGACGATTGTGATTCACAAGTTGTTAGTTTGTTTTTGTTTTATATTCGTATTGGTTCAAGTAGGTTCTTATTTGTAACTGCTTCTGATTATTTTATTTTTCCACTGTTTTACATGCATTTCTCGCCGGTCAGCTGTGGTGAGCACAAAGTGGTCTAGTATTTACATATGTAAGTACCTATTTCTTTTATTATTGGTAAGTTTAATATTATAGAGAGTTTAATATATAGAGTTACTGAGTAAATATTATTAACTAAATATACCTATTCAAGGATGCCTGATAAAATTATTATAGTTTAAGGTTATTTTTTATATTTTAAAAATATGTTATTATTTTCTATTATTTTACTTATAATTTATAAGTAGGTAGGTACAGTGGAGAACCTTATTTTTTTTAAATTATTTTTTTGTTACTTTTCGTTTATAAAATTTTTAATAATAATTTAAAAAATCATGTCACCGGATGTATTATTTTTTATTTACAATATAAAACCATGTAAAAAATACCTGAAATCAGGGAACCAGTAAGGACTTTCGAGGGGGGGGGCGAAATTTGTCGCTACGCCACTGGCAGAATCCTAAGTTGCAGACGCTGAAGTCAGGTGAACTTGTTGATGCGTATTGTCAGTAGTTTTGATTGACTGCCTGAAATCACTTGTACTTTTTCAACTAGGTAAATAATTTGTTAAACATTAACAAAATATTATGTAACCTTTGAAATTAACAAAATGCTTACAAAATTGCATATAAGTTTGTAAAAAATTTGGGTAAAATATTTTAACAATTACAAACCCTGGTTTTCTACAAAAAAATTAAGTTAAAATTTTTCAAAATAAAATTAACAAAGTACAAACTCATGTTAACAAATCTGATTTTTATAACAGTGTATAAAGGTATGGCATTTTGTGCTGGCGTTATTAAAAAATTGTTGGTTTAGGTTATAATGAATCTTGTAAATGTATTTTTATTAATGAATATATTTTAACTGGATAAATTTAAATTTCTAAAATGTAATCAACTATATGATAAGACATGGTCTTAATTTGCAACATGATAAAATGTTTGAATCATCTCCATTTTATATGGGTTCAATATTGTACAATATATTACCAATTGAATGGAAAGCTTTACCCGTAAAAAGTTTGTGTAGATGTATAAAGACATTCCTAATAACAAATGCTGGCGTTTTAGTCACTGGGTAAAGTTGGAAACAGTTGCTTTTAAGCTTTTTAGTCATGAGCTGAATTTGGCTTTATTATACATTGTAGTATATATATATATATGTATATAAAGCTTTAATGTTTGCTCTTTTTAAGTTTTACGACTTGGCTTTATTATACATTGTAGTATATATAATATATATATTATATATATATATATATATATATATATATAAAGCTTTTATGTTTGCTCTTTTCAAGTTTTACGACTTTTTCTGTATGACCACTAGTAGGAAGTATGACTTGTGCCACAGGTTCTATGGTGTCATTACTGTCTGTTAATTTGGGACTGGGGTTTTTGGATTTGCTTATTTTTTTTGGAGTAACCATTGTTGGTTTATGCTTTGATTAGCTTTGAAAGTTCATCATATATGGAGTTTTCATCTAAGACTGTAAAAACATGCCGACCATCTGCCTCAACATTACCGATTTTGGCCAAACTTGGAACAGGTGTATATATATATAAAATTTTTTTTCGCTCTTACCCTCTCAAATGTTTTTATTTAATATAAAAAAAATCCTCACCAAATATGGGCGTTCCAGCTCAACTCTAAGAGGTCGCTGTTTTTATTTTAGTTTCCCATTGAATTAACATGGGAAAAAATTAATTTATGTTTGGAATTTTATACCTCTGTATCAAAGTAACTTATGGCAATGATCATTGCAGTTTCTTATATAAAATTTAACGCTCTACAAAAAAGGTCTCTTATTATTTTTCGATAAATTGATTTCTTCTAGATTTATTCGAGGTCAAAGTTTGATTAACATTAAATTTTCTGTTTTTTTTTTAATTTTATGGTATAATTAGCAGACGGGAGGTGAAAGGGGGCAAAACAAGGCAGCGGGGGGGGGGGGGCAAAATGGGGTACCCAAAAAATGAGCATATGAAAAGTTTTCCAAAATTGTACCATCCTTTTTCTCGCTCTACAGGCTCAGAATAATTATTTTCGATTAAAAGCGTGAACTTGTGAGTCAATTTTCAAATAATTTAGAAACCGAAAAAAAACAATCTAAAAAAAATATTTTTTTACGAAATTTTTTGGGTACCCCATTTTGTCCCCCGTTGCATTGTTTTACCCCCTTTCACCTCCCGTCTGCTAATTATACCATAAAATTAAAAAGACCAGTAAATTTGATGTTAATCAAACTTTGACCTCGAATAACTCTAGAAGAAATCAATTTATCAAAAAATAATAAGAGACCTTTTTTGTAGAGCGTTAAATTTTATATAAGAAACTGCAATGATCATTGCCATAAGTTACTTTGATACAGAGGTATAAAATTACAAACATAAATTAATTTTTTCCCATGTTAATTCAATGGGAAACTAAAATAAAAACAGCGACCTCTTAGAGTTGAGCTGGAACGCCCATATTTGGTGAGGATTTTCTTTATATTAAATAAAAACATTTGAGGGTAAGAGCGAAAAAAAATTTTTTTTAAGCAACCTAATATATATATATACCTATATAGGGTGGGCCAAAAAAAAACTTTTAATTTTTTTTCTTTAGGTACAATGAAAATATCGTCCAAGATGACGAAAAAAAAATTCTCCTAAAGTTTGAGCTCTTAATATCAATATTAAGAGGTGGCTCATCGCGATTTTTTATTTTCCATTTAAATAACACGGGAAAAAAACATTTTTTTGTTTGTAATTTTATTGCGATTTAACGAATTAGTGTGTTGTAAAAATCAATACATATTCTTGTAGGGAATTGAACGATCTACAAAAAAGATCTGATATGATTTTTTGCATAGTCGACTCTTTTAAAAGTTATTTGAGGTTAAAGTTCAACTTCAAATAGTAAATGATGACTTTTATAGTTTTTCACTAAATATTGTCTCAAAAACATGAAATATCATATTTTTCGTGAAGTTTATCGATTGTTCTTCGGCAAAACAATACAATTTTTTATAAAATATCAATAATCGTTGAAAAAAACGGTTTTTTCCTATATTTAATTTTTTTTAATTCGAAATTTTTTCTTTACATCATTTCCTTAAAAAATAATAAATATTCTATTTACACTTGACTATTAGGTAATGTAGAGTAATAAAAGCCATGTTTCAATAATTTTCCAATTAAAATAAAAAATGTTATTCCAACGTGCACTTTTTCACTATTTTGGAATCAAACTAAATTTTTCTTGTTACAATTGGGATATTTTTGCTGTTGGTTTTTAACTACTCGCTATAAGTATCAAATATACATATACATATTTAATATATTTGATTTACCCATTGACTTTATCAATAAGAATGTAGAATTTTGGACACAGGATGAAAGCTATCAAGATAATCTAGTATTTTTCAAACGTCTTAGCGTTCTCAATGATGTAGCAGAAAGAGGAGTTGCATTAATAGAAAAGTACAACAAATGTTTGATTCTAAGATAGTGAAAAAAGTACAAGTTATGGAATAACATTTTTTATTTTAGTTGATAAATTATTGAAACATGGCTTTTATTACCTAATAGTCAAGTGTAAATAGAATATTTATTATTTTTTGAGAAAATGATTAATTTTTTTGTCATTACTTATGTAAAGAAAAAAATTCGATTTTTTTTTAAATCAAGTAGACTATAGAAATAAAAAATTATTGATATTGATTATTGATATTTCGTAGAAATTGTATTGTTTTACCAAAGAACACTCGATAAACTTCACGAAAAATATGATATTTCATGTTTTTGAGCCAATATTTCGTAATAGAGCATGGAAAACTATAAAAGTCATCATTTACTATTTGAGGTTGAACTTAAACCTCAAATATCTTTTAAAAGAGTCGACTAAGCAAAAAATCATATCAGACCTTTTTTGTAGATCGTTCAATTCCCTACAAGAATATGTATTGATTTTTACAACACACTAATTCGTTAAATCGCAATAAAATTACAAACAAAAAAATGTTTTTTTCCCGTGTTATTTAAATGGAAATAAAAAATCGCGATGAGCCACCTCTTAATATTAATATTAAGAGCTCAAACTTTAGGAGAATTTTTTTTTCGTCATTTTGGACGATATTTTCATGGTACCTAAAGAAAAAAAATTAAAAGTTTTTTTTTGGCCCACCCTAATATATATATATATATGTATATATATATATATATATATATATATATATATATATATGGGTACATAAAGGTTTGCAGTGTTTGCATTTATTAAAACAATTCAGGCAAAATGGAAAATATTTTGAGTTTTATTTTTGTAGCAATGTAAATTGCATTGTCATAATAAACACAGTTTTTAGTCGCACCATTGCATTTATATCTGATGGTCATAAAAAATAATTTTTTTTTTAATTCAATTTTCCAGTGCTTGTCGAATAAATTTGCAGATGGAAGGTAATTGAAAACTGAGTTTTAAAACAAATTTTTAGTTTTTTTTTAATTACCATAAATTTAATTGTCGAGCACATTTTATACTAGAGTACGAATGTATTAATTATATTTTAAGTGTGTGAGGAGCGTCGGGTCAAAACCAAATATGTTCCTCTGATCAGATTTTTCAGGAGAGAAAAAAAAACCTTTAAATCAATTAATTAATTATATTAAATTGTTGGCTACCTAGCACGCTTGAAAAGCCATCATAATCAAAATACTTTCAGAATTTTAAAAATCAACTTTTAAGAATGGACATGTTTGTTTTTGTCCAGATTGCATGTGACTTATTTTTTTTAATCGGATCCTACCAAGACTTATTTGTTTTTTATCAGTCCTACCATCTGAATTTTGAAAATTTGAATAAATATTAGTTTTGGTTTAATTACACAGGCAAAAGAAAAAAAATTGGTCTGCGACGTGAATATAGCCGTGATATTTCCATGTGTTTTCACCTGCTGAAACTGAATCCCTAAACTTTTTTTTCAACAGTGTGTCCACTATTCGAGTTACCAGAGAAAAAACTTTTTATTATGCGTTTAACGAAAAAAATACAAAAAATGGAAAATCAAAAAAAGCCAAAAAGAAAAAAAAGTATAAAAGAATAAAAAAAATTTAAAAAAAGTCAAAAATCAAAGTCAAGTTAGTCAAACAAAAAAGTAAAAAATAATTGGACAAATTAGGTTAAAAACTTTTAGTAGTAAGTCAAATTATTTCATTATAAAAAACAAAATGTTAAAATATATAAATATATAAATACACCAAAATATCACTCACCCTGTATATTAAACTTAAATCACTTAAAACACTTTAAAGTTGCTAATTTTACTGTTTTAAGTGTGCCTTCTGATACGCGACTGAATGAAGAGCTGTGATTAGTTGGTGGGACATGTTTGCCTTTGACTTAGTGTGTCCAGAATATAGGTATTATAAGTATAATTATACCTATTATAGGTAGGTATGTATTAAAAAATATGTTTATTACATTATAGAAATATATTTATTTAATATATGAATGAAAACAACACTGTTTTAAAGTTTCACTAATTTATTTATGTTTTTAATAATTAACAATTGTTTCGCTACACTGTAGCTTCTTCAGAATTAGTACTTATTTTAACAAGTGGCGGTATTTATATTAACAACAGGCAGGTAATTTGAGAAGATAAATGTTATATAAACATTATACCTGAAGGTAAAATTTATATAATTACATAATTTTGGAAAAACTGAGGGTTTGGGAAATCCTATCTAATATAATATTATAATATTAATAAATATTACTTTTTAGTACTACAAGTACACACTCTAAAATAAATTTAGCAAAGGAGAGCTGTTAGTTTCAATTTGGTCATTAAGAACAATATCAGATTTTTTCTTTAATTTATTAATTTCCAAAGACTCTAAAAGATTTAGTTTGGTACCTTTATTGGCTACCTGTAATATTTTAAAGTTATCATCAAATGTGTGGTTCTCTTGTATTAAATGGTTAGCGTATGAAGAATCCTGTTTAAGGTTTATATAGGATAACTTGTGTTCTTTAATTCGTGTATTAAAATTTCTACCCGTTTGGCCTATATATGTTTTCGGACAGTCTCTGCAATTTAGTTGGTAAACGCCAGATTTTGAAGATTTTGATGTTTTATCTTTGTTGTTTTTGATAAACTTACTAAGATTGTTGTTGGTTTTAAATGCTAAATTACTATTAATTTTATTAAAGAAATTAGATACATGTCTCATCTTAGCACCTAGATATGTACAACTATTGTATGTATTCATGGTAATCTTAGATATTGGAAAAACGTTGTTAATGGCTATTTTCTCTTTTTTGTGGTTTAAGATTTTATTAATTAGTTGAGCATCATAGCCGTTGTTAACTGCTATTTGTTTAATTAAGTTTAATTCGTAATTATAATCTTTTTCTGATAATGGAACGTTTAAGAGTCTGTGGACCATAGAGTTAAATGCGGCTATTTTGTGTGAAAAGGGGTGAGAAGAGCTTTTATGTATAACTATATCAGTGTAGCTGGGTTTGTGAAAAATTTTGAATGTGTGGTGTCTATTATTTTTTTGAATTGTTAGATCTAAATAATTAATAGAGTTATTTATTTCTTCTTCCATTGTGAATTTAATTTTCGGGTGTAAGTTATTTATAAAATTCAAGAAAATGTTTAGTTGTCGTTTTGTACCTGTGAAACACGTTAGGATATCGTCTACATATCGGTACCAATATAGGATATGATTAATATATGGATGTTTGTGTATAATTATCTCCAATTGGTTCACAAAGATATCCGCTAACAATGGGCTAAGAGGATTACCCATGATTAGGCCATTATGACTCGTATATATTTTATTATTGAATTGAAAGTAATTTTGTTTTAAACATGTTTCTAGTGTGTTTATGATGTCGTTTTTAATAACTGGGTTAGTATTGTTTAGGTCTAGAAGGTTTTGTATTATTTTAAGTGTTTCAATAGGTGGTACATTAGGGAATAAATTGGTAATATCAAAGGAAATAAATTTTGAGTTATCAGGTAATGGGATGTCTTTAATATTATTAATTAATTCGTATGAATTTTTTATAGTAAATTTAGGTTTGAAGTTACAGTATGTGGTAATTAAATTAATAAGTTTCTTAGATATTTTAGTTGATGGTGCTGTATAGAAAGATACTACGGGTCTAATGGGTAAATCCTTCTTATGTAATTTAATTAAAGAATACATTAACGGTGGGCTAGGGTTCATTATAGTGAGTTTGTAAATATCGGAATCACTAAAAATACTTTTAGAGTTTTTTATAATGTGTCTGATTTCATTATTAAATTTTTAGTTGGGTCTTTAGTTAAAATCGTGAAATTATCGGTTGTAAGGAAATTATTAGTTTTTTCTAAATATTCACTTTTGTTGATCGCTATAACTGTTTGGCCTTTATCAGCTCTCGTGTAACTCTAAAAGTATTTTTAGTGATTCCGATATTTACAAACTCACTATAATGAACCCTAGCCCACCGTTAATGTATTCTTTAATTAAATTACATAAGAAGGATTTACCCATTAGACCCGTAGTATCTTTCTATACAGCACCATCAACTAAAATATCTAAGAAACTTATTAATTTAATTACCACATACTGTAACTTCAAACCTAAATTTACTATAAAAAATTCATACGAATTAATTAATAATATTAAAGACATCCCATTACCTGATAACTCAAAATTTATTTCCTTTGATATTACCAATTTATTCCCTAATGTACCACCTATTGAAACACTTAAAATAATACAAAACCTTCTAGACCTAAACAATACTAACCCAGTTATTAAAAACGACATCATAAACACACTAGAAACATGTTTAAAACAAAATTACTTTCAATTCAATAATAAAATATATACGAGTCATAATGGCCTAATCATGGGTAATCCTCTTAGCCCATTGTTAGCGGATATCTTTGTGAACCAATTGGAGATAATTATACACAAACATCCATATATTAATCATATCCTATATTGGTACCGATATGTAGACGATATCCTAACGTGTTTCACAGGTACAAAACGACAACTAAACATTTTCTTGAATTTTATAAATAACTTACACCCGAAAATTAAATTCACAATGGAAGAAGAAATAAATAACTCTATTAATTATTTAGATCTAACAATTCAAAAAAATAATAGACACCACACATTCAAAATTTTTCACAAACCCAGCTACACTGATATAGTTATACATAAAAGCTCTTCTCACCCCTTTTCACACAAAATAGCCGCATTTAACTCTATGGTCCACAGACTCTTAAACGTTCCATTATCAGAAAAAGATTATAATTACGAATTAAACTTAATTAAACAAATAGCAGTTAACAACGGCTATGATGCTCAACTAATTAATAAAATCTTAAACCACAAAAAAGAGAAAATAGCCATTAACAACGTTTTTCCAATATCTAAGATTACCATGAATACATACAATAGTTGTACATATCTAGGTGCTAAGATGAGACATGTATCTAATTTCTTTAATAAAATTAATAGTAATTTAGCATTTAAAACCAACAACAATCTTAGTAAGTTTATCAAAAACAACAAAGATAAAACATCAAAATCTTCAAAATCTGGCGTTTACCAACTAAATTGCAGAGACTGTCCGAAAACATATATAGGCCAAACGGGTAGAAATTTTAATACACGAATTAAAGAACACAAGTTATCCTATATAAACCTTAAACAGGATTCTTCATACGCTAACCATTTAATACAAGAGAACCACACATTTGATGATAACTTTAAAATATTACAGGTAGCCAATAAAGGTACCAAACTAAATCTTTTAGAGTCTTTGGAAATTAATAAATTAAAGAAAAAATCTAATATTGTTCTTAATGACCAAATTGAAACTAACAGCTCTCCTTTGCTAAATTTATTTTAGAGTGTGTACTTGTAGTACTAAAAAGTAATATTTATTAATATTATAATATTATATTAGATAGGATTTCCCAAACCCTCAGTTTTTCCAAAATTATGTAATTATATAAATTTTACCTTCAGGTATAATGTTTATATAACATTTATCTTCTCAAATTACCTGCCTGTTGTTAATATAAATACCGCCACTTGTTAAAATAAGTACTAATTCTGAAGAAGCTACAGTGTAGCGAAACAATTGTTAATTATTAAAAACATAAATAAATTAGTGAAACTTTAAAACAGTGTTGTTTTCATTCATATATTAATAATATGGAGTTTCATCAAGTAAAGGTCGAAACAATCAACAAGTCAAAATATTTATTTAATTTTATATCTATTTTGTTTTAAGGTTAAGGGTAGCGTATTTAATAAATTGAAAATTCATAAATTATAAATTATTAACCATAATCCCGGCCAAACATCGGAAGTAGATAATGTGTTATCCCTCTTTATGCTACGTCATAAACGAGACACAAACGTGGAGTGGGGGTAAACTCGCCGTGTCTATTTTGGACACACTGCTGTGATTGGACCAGCAGTCTGGAAATTTTTTGTTTAGATCACCTCTTGTTTTTGTGTTTCAACCACTTTCAAGGTTATAAGACGCGAATGACCCCCCACTACAACAACTAGAATTTTCGGGAGTAGACATATTTGGTTTTGACCGGACGCTCATACTTTTAATTTAAGTTATTGCAATTTCCATGGTATTCCTATTTAAAAATATATTGATAAATTACGGATTAATAAATAATAGCTGGTTAAAAAATGTTGGTTGTACAACACATAACCAATGCTTTAATTAGTTAACTTTCAAATTTCAAGAAATGTCCAGTTAGGAAATTTTCGTATTTATCAATTGTCAATGCCAACCTCAAATTTAAACAAATTTATAAATTTTGTCCATTGTATACTTTGTTGTTTTAAAAATGAATTATAAGAAGATTAAAGTAAGTATTTGTATGTATCTTTTAAAATAACATAATATAATATCAATATTATTAGCCTTAATGTAAACAATAAATCGATATCGATATTTTTTACCGCAATTTTATTTATATTATTTATATTATCTATGCCTATGCCTTCGGAGAAAGCATCTGTTATTGAAAAACTCTCATTCATATTAAGTTAATGTTTTTTAGTTTTTGTTAGAAGATAAAATATATATATTACGAAGAGGTCTTTTGTTCTTCGCTCAATTGCTTTGCCTCGGCTGCAATCTTTTGAGCTTAGGACACACGGTTCACCGAAAAAAGATACTTACCAACTAAGTATCCAAAAAAAGTAAAATGAAAATCTTCCATGTAGATCTTGGAAAATTCTTCGTAATTTATGTGTAGTATAATAATAATAATAATAATAATATTGAAGAAACGCAAAGAGCCCTTAGTTTCTTCTCAGAGCAAGCATCGGAGCAAGTTCATCATTTATTCAATATATTTTCCAGGAATTTTAATTTATACAGAAATAACTTAAAAAAATATAATATGAACTTGCTTCGATGTCTTTGTGCATACAATAGTCTACATCTGTAGGCTTAGATTTATTTTGTTGTTTTTTACATTTTTGTTAAAGTTTATCAATTTTTACGTTTATAATTTTGAATAATGCATTCAGAAGAATAAAGTTTGAGTTTCCTACTATCGTTTGAGTGTTTCAAATTAAAAATATTCTACAAATATTAACTTTGAGACAGTTAAAATATTATCAATATAAGATACTACACATAAATTACGAAGAATTGATCGCTATTTCCCAATATCTACATGGACGATTTTCATTTAACTTTTTTTTGAATACTTAGTTGGTAAATATATTTTTTTTAAATGTTTCCAAGTTTTTCTATTTTTTTCGTTAAAAACGGTGTTCGGTGAACCGTGGACAAAAAGACTCACTTCTCCTACTACTTCTCACACTATACCTATACGCTAAATAAGCATAGTGGTAACCATAGATACCCTCAATTCACTGGTTACAAATACAAAATACCATTTAATATTTTAGAAATTGTTTTATATCTCTAAAATCATTTACTTAAGGTATAGGGAATAGTAACATTAATCAAAATGTTTTTTAATTTAATATTTGATTATGTAAAAACATACCGGTTGTTACATTTAAAATAAAAAAGTTAAGCTAGCCTAATTTTTCTCAGGTAATTTGTTAAAAAATGTTAAAAAATTGACATGAAATATTTTAAATATGATTTAAGATTCTAAAAATTCCACCGCCATATCCGCAAACCCAACAACAAAAAAGTTATAGGGTATTATTATTGGGTCTTGCTTTTGTTTGAAGATAACATTTGCTTAGCTTTACATTTGAACAAAATAAATAACGAATCCGAAAACCTTGTGTTGCGGCCATGATTCTTTCTTCTTCTTCAATCTTCCGCTGACAGATATAACACTCCACCAACGGATATTAAACTAAATTCTAATATTTAAACGTTCCTATGACTGTATTTATGATTGACGCGCATTTGTCAAATTTTAACGAAAATAAATTTATAACTCTAAAATTATTTACTTTAGGTATAGGATATGGTATAGATATTTGACTTAAAATTGTCTACAGTAGTGATGCCGCGAGACGAGACGAGACGAGAAAAGTCCTTCTCTCGTCTCGTCTCGTGCAGCGAGAGAAAATGGGCCTCTCGTCTCGTCGAGAATACTCTTTTCTCGCTCGAGAGTGCCTTTCTCTCGTCTCGTCTCGTTTCTCTCGTGGTAAAAGTACCTAAGTATGAATACAAAAATTATTTGAAATGAAATACGAATTCGTTTATATTTTTTATATAGAAATTTAAACTGGAAATAAAAAAAAATGTGTGCCAAGACCACTCTAATAAAGTAAGACTTTTTAGGCCAAAAATGTCGCGCATTTGAATCAAATGGTTGTGGATACTACTACTATACTATATTATAGGTGTTTCTTTTAACTTGAGACAGCTCAATATCTCGTAAAATAAGCATTTCACAGAAAAATATCTTTAATAAAAGGTTAATGTGACCAAAGGGGACATTATTTGGTGCTACCGCTAGCGACCCCCTACCCCTCCTTAAGAGTGAAACGGGGGGTAACTTTAGAAAGTCAAATGGAATGACCACATTTTTTTCACAGATTTTGGTAGTACATAAAAAAATGAATAACTTTTATTTAAAACTTTTTTTCAATTTATCAACAGATGGCGCTGTTAATCAAAATTGGGTTTCCTTGTAAAATGTATTATTTGAAACTCTGTAAACAATTTATAACAAATGTTCAAAATGTCATCCTTTTATTTCGACACATTTTTGAATGCGGGTAATGAATTCTGGCTCCACCTTGTCCTCCAGAGTTGTAGGAATTGCAGCGTAAACTTTTTCTTTCAAGTAACCCCACAGGAACAAGTCTGGCAGATCGTATTCTAGAAAATTCCGGTACTTTTCACCATTTAATGCCGTTCGCCAAAGGTACCGCACCAAACGTTTACCGACCAGGGACGCTGGTGCCCACTTGGTGTCGAAATGGAAGGACGACATTTTGAACATTTATTATAAAGTGTTTGTTGATTTAATGTTAATTTTTGTTTTTCTAACGTTTCAAATAATACATTTTACAAGGAAACCCATTTTTCTTAAATTTTGAATTACATCGCCATCTGTTGATAAATTGAAAAAAGTTTCAAATAAAAGTTATTCATTTTTTTATGTACTAGGTACCAAAATCTGTAAAAAAAAGGTTATCCCATTTGACTCTCCAAAGTTACCCCCCGTTTCACCCTTAAGGAGGGGTAGGGGGTGGCTAGCGGTAGCACCAAATATTGTGTAAAAGAAAAACCCTGTATCGGCGCAGTAGTTTTTAATGGATCAAATCATTTGATCCATCCATCTGAAAACTACTGCGCATATATGATGTAACTACTACACATAGATCCTGTAATCCTGTGATCCTGTAGATCTTGTAACTACTGCGCATGTCCGTCATTTTGAATCCGCAATTTTGTTTTTTTTTTAACGGATATCAAATTCTGAATCAGGGACCCTATAAATATCTGAATACTAAATTTTACCCAAACCATTAAAGCCGAACGACAAATTTTCGTCATATTGGATCAGCCATTTTATTTAAAAAAATGGATCTCGATTTGTAATCAGGCCCTCAAAAACCACATGTTGTTGATAAGTTTATTGAATAAGCAATGCTTATTAAGCATACGGTTTTTTTAATAGTATAAGGAGTGCCATAGATGTGCTTATACAGGGTAAATTTTAAAAATTATTATTATTTTATAAGTATTTTTTTCTTGGTTAACGTTAAGTTGTGTTATAAAATTATACAACGTTAACCAGGAACAAATTTTGTTTATTATGAAATCTGAATAATGTTCTCATTGGTCCAAATAAACCAGGAACAAATTTTGTTTATTATGAAATCCGAATAATGTTCTCATTGGTCCAAATAAACATCGTCATTTATGTGCAAAATTATAATTTTTATGAAAAAAAAAATGTTTACTTATTACCGGAATAATCGAGAGAACGAGAGATATCGAGAGAAACGAGAAATTCTCGAGCGAGAGAGGGCATTCTCTCGTCTCGTCTCGAGCCTTTTTTCGAGAGAAAATCGCCCTCTCGTCTCGTCGAGACGAGACGAGACGAGACGAGAGGCGAGAATCTCTCGTATCGGCGGCATCACTAGTCTACAGAATGAAAATTTTTAAAATATATGGGGTGTTTTATTTCAACAAAGTTGATGTCACTTTCAGTTAAACCTAAAATATTTTAGAAAAATGGATTATAAAGACTTAAAATTTCAAATGTATAATGCTGTTTAAATTTAGACGATTTGTTTTATTATTTTTAATGAATTAAAATGTTTACAATTTTCATGTAAATCATTACTTATTGTGTATTTATTGTATTTAATTTGTATTTGGAAGTATTTTAAAATGGATTGGTATTAATGGTTATTGAAAAAGGATTAAATAATGGAATGGAAGAATGGAAGAATTAATATAAATTAATATAGACTAAGCGGTATAAATTCTTAAGAACTGTTTTGCTAGCTATAACATAATGTAAAATAAATTAATAAATAAATATAAAAAATACTATTTTTTCATATATTGTAGGTGGCGCAAACTTTCTATTAGTTAAAAAAAATATGGCCATATTTCTTTATTCAAAAGACGAAAATGGTCAAGTCTAACACGAAATATTCTCAGTTTTCTGGAATAAATAACAAGAAAATATAACCATAAAAACTTTTTAAAGTTAAAACGTACGGCCGAAGCTTCGCCTCTAGAAATTCTGCAAATTTGGTTGTTTTTTTTATTATAATTATTTACAGTTTGTGGCAAAATTAAGACATTTTTAATTGACAATTTGAAATTTACCTAATAGTACATTTGTAAATTAAAGTATTAATTTTACATCTCTATCGATATTATATATTTAATTAAAACATTTACAGCCAGCCGATTAATGTCAAAATTTGATAAGCACATTACATGGAATAACGCGGCTGAAATAGATTTGACCTTTGCGGTTCGTCTTAACTCTATAATTACAAATTGTTCTCTACATGCTAACATTTCCTTTGTTTGACTAGATCCATTTAGGAATTAAATATTTTAAATAGAATACGATTCCTACACCCATTATAAAATTTCCCATATAAACTGCTCGTCATAAAAATCGACGCACCTAGTTTTTTGGAAAATATTTGAAAGCTCGTTATTGAAAAATTACTGAATCGATTTTGAAAATCTTTGGAAATTCTGAATAGCTGATTCTTTGCCTCTTATGTCAAATTTTGGGAATACGATATTTTGCACATAGCATTATACTACAGGGTGTTAAACGAAGAGATGTATTTTTTCCGAAATTTCAAGTTATTTCCATTCATGAGGCAGTTGAGTTTGATAGTCGTAATACCCCTCCCTAATATAAGTAAGGTAATCCCTCGGAACGTTTTCGAGATTTTGTAAATATCGCGGCTTACTACGATTATATGCCAATTTATCAAAAATTGTCGTTATTTCCCAGTTTAGTCCAAAAAATGGGCAATAGTGGATTCTTTGACTTACGTCTAATTTTGAGAATAAGATATTGTGCACATAGAATTATACTACAGGGTGTTAAAAAAAGGGATGTTTTTTTTCTTTCCAAAATTTCAAATCCCCATTCACAGGGCAGTTGAGCTTGATAGTCGTAATACCCCTTCCTAATAACAGTTAGGTTATCCCTCGGGAC
The DNA here is from genome assembly GCA_921294245.1 of Brassicogethes aeneus. Classification (NCBI taxonomy): domain Eukaryota; kingdom Metazoa; phylum Arthropoda; class Insecta; order Coleoptera; family Nitidulidae; genus Brassicogethes; species Brassicogethes aeneus. The sequence goes on from OV121137.1 coordinate 27,596,890, forward strand.
GTTTTCGAGATTTTGTGGATATCTTGGCTAACTACGATTATATGGCAATTGAAAATTCACGTTATTCTTCACTTAAGTGATGGATTACGTGTTATTGGGAAGGGGTATTATGACTATCAGGCTCAACTGCCCTGTGAATGTTGATTTGGAATTTTGGAAAAAACATCTCTTTTTTTAACACCCTGTTGTATAATGCTATGTGCACAATATCGTATTTCCAAAATTAGACGTAAGTCAAAGAATCCACTATTGCTCATTTTTTGACAACTGGGGAATAACGACAATTTTAGAATAATTGATATATAATCGTAGTTAGCCAAGATATCCACAAAATCTCGAAAATGTACCGAGGGATTACCTAACTGTTATTAGGAAGAGGTATTAGGAATATCAAGCTCAACTGCCCTGTGAATGGGGATTTGGAATTTTGGAAAAAAACATCTCTTTTTTTAACACCCTGCAGTATTATGCTATGTGCACAATATTGTATTCCCAAAATTAGACATAAGAGTAAAAAAATCAACTATTGCTGATTTATTGGACTAAAATGAAGAATAACGTGAATTTTCTAAAAATTGCCGTACAATCGTGGTTAGCCAAATCCATTAAATCTCGAAAATGTCCCGAGGGATTACCTAACTATTATTAGAGAGGAGTATTAGGACTATCAAGCTCAACTGCCCTGTGAATGGGAATTTGAAATTTTGGAAAAAAACATCTCTTTTTTTAACACCCTGTAGTATAATGCTATGTGCACAATATTTTATTCTCAAAATTAGACGTAAGTCAAAGAATCCACTATTGGTCATTTTTTGGACTTAACTGGAAAATAACGACAATTTTCGATAAATTGGCATATAATCGTAGTAAGCCGCGATATTCACAAAATCTCGAAAACGTTTCGAGGGATTACCTTACTAATATTAGGGAAGGGTATTACGACTATCAAACTCAAATGCCTCATGAATGGGAATAACTTGAAATTTCGGAAAAAATACATCTCTTCGTTTAACACCCTGTAGTATAATGCTATGTGCAAAATATCGTATTCACAAAATTTGACATAAGAGTCAAAGAATCAGCTATTAAGAATTTCCAAAGATTTTCAAAATCGATTTAGTAATTTTCCAATAACGAGCTTTCAAATATTTTCCAAAAAACTAGGTGCGTCGATTTTTATGACGAGCTGTTTAGTTTTATTATATGAAAAGAGGCCAATACATTGCATTAAATTTTTATTAAAACAGAATATTTAATTTTTTATATTAAATTTGGGGTTATTTTTGGAGACACAGGATATTAGTTATTAGCTTATACGTTTTTGGTATCAACCCATGACACTCTGGGAATAGCAAAGTATTACCGAATATACGAATAACACTTTTGGTGCAAATGTTTTTCAAACAAACACCACACAAATTTTAAATAAAAAATTCAATTTTAATTGTATATATATATTAAATATTTTAATGCATAATAGATAACATACCTAATTTCCCTAAATATCGTAAATATTTGACAGGAAATGTATCGAAAATTGCATTTTTAATATTCACAAAAACTACTAAAATACCCGACATATTTAGAATAGAATAGAATAAAATATTTTTTTATTTCAAAAATTCATACATGTCAAAATAAGTATTTGTAATTAAATCCTTAATCTAAATAAAATGTTAACAATAAAAGGTATACACGCTTCTTGTGGAGACTTAAGAATTCATCCCTTATTACAAGTCTTATTATTTCGAACTGTGTACTCAAACAATTTGCATTTAGCTCGTGTGGCAAGGATTGTTAATGATATGTCTATAGACTAGGGATGCACCGGATCGGGTATTTTGCCGATCCGGCCGGAACCGGAATTTAGGCCGCTGGCTGGACCGGATCGCCAGAATTCCGGCCGGATCGGGACCTAAATTTAAAATGTATGTGCATGCCTATTTTTATATGTAAAACATTAAAAATATTGAGGCTGATTTATTTTTACTTTTTTTAAAATTAGCTACAGTATGCAGAGTGTTTATTACTATTAATTTTACCTAGATAGAAATTACTGTTTATTTAAATATTAATTTTTAATTAGCGTTAACAAAATTAAAACAATTCTACTCATTCAATTGGAGAATAGCAGCCACCTGCCAATAATAAAAAAATTAAAAAGAAGTCGGGGAACCACAGCAAGGAAACACGCACACCCTTCTCTGTTGACCAATTACAAAATATATCTGGAAAGCGATCTGGCTGGAGCGATCCGGCCGGAACGGTAGTTCCGGCCAACTGGCCGGATCGGCCGGATTTAGTGGTACCGCCGGAATTCCGGTGCATCCCTACTATAGACAATTAATAAATTAAATAATTGTAACTTTTTTGGTGAGTCCTTGTGCAGTTTTAATCACCCCTTTCCAGATAGCACATAATATTTCTGAAATGTTTCTTTGTAACAAATGTTATGTTTCAGGAAATGTTGCAGAAATATTGTATTAATGTCAAAATGTCTGCCTCCCAGAAATATTTCTTAAATAACTTAATGAAACATAAAAAACATAAAATTGTAATAAAACTGTAAAATTTCAGGAAAATATTATATTATATATTAGGGTGTTTCAAAATAAGGCAATATTTTTCTTTTTTTAAATTCATGTGAAATTCTCGTCACTCATGCTAAAAAAAAATTCTGTCAAAATGAGCTCTTAATATTAATTTTAAAAGGTCCATCATCGAATTTAAAGTTTTCCCATTGATTTACCACAGAAAAATAGTTGTTTAAGATTTATTTCACCTGCATGCTATATAGAACCTTTTTTTTTAAACAATCACTGGTCCTTTTTTAGCATTAAATTATCTACAAAAAATCTTACATTGAGATGTTTTAATGCTCTACAAATTTGTCCTAAAAAAATTTTTATTATCACCTACAGTTCAAAAGTTATAAGTGTCTAAAATATTATTTTTATTATTCTGCATTATATATTATTATAATATTCACTGTAGGAAAAACGTTTAGGGACAATTTTGCAGGAAACTCGAAGCTCTATAAATAACGTATCAAGATTCTTCAATACACTCAATTAATCGGTAAAATAGCGTAACTTTTATGATATTCTTAATTTCATGATCCAGCTTTTGACTGTAAATAAAATTTTATACTTCGCTTTAAAACAGTTTTGAAATACTAAAAATAATTTTTAAGGTTTATGGTGCGTAGCAACCAACAACTTTTTAATGGTAATTTAGGTACGCTGAATCCAAAAATGAACATCATTTTGCTCAATCATCTCATGTTTTTGCGATGTAGACTAAAAAACATTTTTTTCGATATTGCATTGAAATTTTAACACAATAAAGTAGATAAATAGAGCTACAAATAGGGTAAATTTTATTTAAATCGGGCAAAAATTGATCATGCTGTATCACTTTAAATTTTAAAAATATCCGATTTTCTTTCGATGAAAGCAAGGTTTTTAAAGAGAATATGGTATTTTTTTTCAGTTTAATAAAGACGCCTTAGCAATATTACCAACTATCCTTGCTTAAATTATAAGTTTAAAAAAATAGATTTATAAATCTATTTGCTTATAAGCATTTGAATGTGCGCATATATATATTTTTTGTCTACATCGCAAAAACAAGAGCTGATTGAGCAAAATGATGGTCATTTTTGGATTCGGCGTACTCAAATTACCCTAAAAAAAATTGCCTACCCTGCACCAAAATGGCTGTCGTTATGCATAATCATGAAAATAGGATTTTAGACACTTATAACTTTGAACTGTAGGTGATAAAAAAAAATTGTTCAGAACGAATTGAATTTGTAGAACATTAAAAGATCTTCAAAATTGCTAATTGACTTCTTTTTCTACGATTAGTAGTTTAGCCGCTAAATGTAAAAATATCAAATTTGTTTAGAATTTATACGTTTCAACGTTAATAAAAAAGAAACAGTTGAATCTACAGACTGGACTCAGTAAGATTTTTGTAGATAATTTAAGGTTAATAAAGGACCAGTGGTTGCTTATCAAAAAAGAAAGTTGTACATAGTATGCAGGCGAAATAAATCTTAAAAAACTATTTTTTCTTGTTAAATCAATGGGAAAATTTTAAATTCGATGATGGACCTTTTAAAATTAATATTACAAACTGGACTCTGTAAGATTTTTTGTAGATAATTTAATGCTAAAAAGGGACCAGTGATTGTTTATATAAAAAAAGTTCTACATAGCATGCAGGCGAAATAAATCTTAAAAAACTATTTTTCCATGTTAAATCAATGGGAAAACTTTAAATTCGATGATGGACCTTTTAAAATTAATATTAAGAGCTCAAATTTTTCTTATAAGAAGAATTGATTTATTATTTTATGTTTATCTACACTGCTTATTCTAAATTCTTCATTCTTCAAAATGTTTAGGTTTCGTGTTATTATTTATTTTCTGAATAGAACAAATGTAGTATAAAATTGTCAATAGTTCCAAAGTAAAGTAGTTTCTAAGAAAAATCAGACTGCTATACAGGGAGTCGCTAAAATGGCGGACCAACGCCATATTTCGTTAATTCGTACAAACACAATCACAAACGAACACAGAACAGAAGCAGACACACTAAGATTTCTGCTCCAGCTGTTCCAAAGAAGGCTATAGCCGCATACGACCATTATACACTGCAGTGTTGCCAGATTTTGCGTCTTCTCGCATTTTTAACACTGTTTAGCTCCTACTTTTTTTAGAACACGCACTGCGCTACTATTGGGATACTTTTTGAACTAAAAATCGTTAAAAATCTCATTACTATATTCTGTGATCTCATTACACTGTAGGTAAATTTTCAACTCTTGAAATATCACAGCTAAACGCTCGCACACGTAAACATAATTGTTGGTCGTAGATTCCAAATCCGTGCTCGGTTTAGCTGTATCAGGTCTAAAAAAGTTTTCCCTGTCGGAAATCCGATCCGGGGACACACTGTATACTGGTTATATAATATCCTCAATTATACTCAATAAAAATAAAAATATATTTTTATTTTTATTGAGTATAATTGAGGATATTTGCTATAGCAAAGGAACTGCCATGGGGCCGGTACGGCCGAGCAAAAAATTAACTTTTTTTCGCAAACTTCAATTTAAATTCTGCTTGCGCAGAACTCATATAAATTTGGTGACGGTCCCATATCTAATAATTGAGATATCGGCATACCCAAAATCCACCAGCCGCCACTGAAATAAAATGGTTTTATAAATAAAAATACAATAAATGGTAAAAATTTTAAAATTAATAAAATAATATTTACAGGAATCAAGTTGACCTAATTTAAAAATGCTTCGAGAACATGTTTTTTGTAAAAAAAATTCTATTTACATCCGGTGAATATATTCAAACTATAATTCCATACCTTCTTTTTAATTGAACGTATGAATTGAATGCTGTTAATGCACGCATTAACATTTACTAAGTTAGTAATGATTGTAAAGCAAAGCAATATTTACCTATACTATGGATGCTATGTTTTTAATATGTTGGCTCTAATGGAGTTTGCAACCTAACAAGGATGGCTAGACTTTTCTTTTGCAAAATATACTCCCTCTTACTTACTCCTAACTTTTGCAATATTTTTTTTAATATTTACTTGTAAAGTGTTGGTAATATTTTCTGGAACGCTATTTAAAATATATATTTTAGAATGGTGTCATAAAAATTGGAAACTCTGCTTAAACGTTTGGTCCCACTAGTGGACGAAATATATATGCAATATATATATATATATATTTCTGTATTTTAATTTTCGCTTTGTATAAAATTCTGTTTTTGTTGTTTTGTAATAAATTTTCATTTAATAGATATAATACGTAAAATAAAGAAAATGTACCAATGCCTGACACTATAAGAGAATGATCACTTTATCACTTTATTAATTAAGTTATTACAAGCCTATAGAAAAAGGAGGCGTCATTTATGTTTGTGTTTGCCGCATATATGTTCTATTAAAAGGAAAATATTTTTATTTTGTTTATAATATAAATAAAAAAATATTTTAACATATTCTTTGGCCATTTGCAAATGTACCAGTAGCTGATATAAGAAAATAGTAATTTTTCCAATAGCTGACAAGTAAAGACCCTATAGCTGACATCTGAAAAATATGGAAATAAGTTCTTCGTGCCGTTTAATAAAAGATTAAAATTGTATTTTATTAAAAATAATTTATTATTAAAAATTTAACTAAATAAAAAAAAATAATTTATTATTAAAAATTTACACTAAGTAAAAAAATTAGCTTGTGAAGTCTAAAAAGTCTTTCATCTCCTCCACAGCAAAAGACCCCCTATTGTTTATTTTTTTTGGCTGATAAATTTTTCTAATTATGTCCTCTCATACATAAAGTATCTGGTAGGCTTGGCCACCTCCAGTAATTTAATCCACTTTTTTCCATGACGCTTACAAACAATTTTTTGGGACAAACCTCTAACACTTGTCCAGGATAGTACTGATTTTCATAACAAACTATCACATAGCATTTTTTTCATAGTTTGCGCAGTTATCATATTTATCTTTGTCAAGATTTATATTTAAATCTAAAGATTTTTCGGTATTTATTGCATCTGCTTTTTTTTTGTTTGGTTTCTTAACTGTTTTTTTCTTTAAATTTTTTTCTTGTAACTTTTTTTCTCGTTTTCTTTTTCGTTCAAGCTTGGCGTTTTCTAAATCTTGATTCTTTTCTGCCAGATGTCTATGGTACTCTTGCCACTGCTCAGAAGATGCTACAGGGGGCAACTTAAGTTTTACCTTTTTTTAATGTCCGTTCTGGGAGTCTCAGGCCAATGCAATAAGGTTTTAAATGGTGTAGGTACTCCATCAGGTATATCAATCTTCTCCAGACTTGCAATGTTTTCCCTTAAAAGTGGTTTGTTTTCTGGAGTAGTATTTCCAAATTCAATCTTTGCTATATTAGCAGCATTTTCTGTTAGAATTTGTCTGTTTTTTGGGGTAGTATGCTCCATATCAGTTTTCGTCGTAATTGCATTATTTTCTATCAAAAGTCGATTATTTTCATCATCAGTCTTTGTCATAATTGCAGCATTTTCGATTAAAAGTTGGCTGTTTTCTAAGGTAGTATTTTCAAACATATTTGTAGTATTTTCAAACATATTTGTAGCATTTTCGGGCAAAGGCAGGCTGTTGCTGTTTCTCTCATTCTTGAGTATTCCTTTATCAAAACCTTTTTGTGATTCATTTAAATTTTCTATTGCTGGCTCTAACTCATTTTTAACTGAACTTTCTTTAATGCCAACAGAAGGCATTATTGTAATATCAGACAAAATGTTAATTTTTTTATCAGTATCATTATTTTTCATGTAGTCAACTGATTCATTAATTTCATCATACGTATCTAAAATATCATTTACCCAGTTTGCTTCGAATATATAACTATCATTATTTATGGTGGATTTTGAAATGTTCGGAAGTTCCTCATCCATAATATTTATGTCTTCTGGAGGTTCCAACACATCTCTATTTCTACATTATTTGTAGCTTTTTTAAAACCATTTACATCTCTCCATAACTCAAACAATGAAGTATCCTTTATATTACCTGGATATTTATTTATATCAGCATATGACTGAAAGAGTAAGAATTTTTCCTTCCCAATTCTTTGATTGAGCTCCAGGCAAAAGTTGTTTTTAGTAACTTGATCTTTTGTTCCAGCCTGTGCCCCTTCTCTTTCTTCCTCTGTGTTATTTTTAAATTTTTTGTAGTTTATTGCATCACTGTTAAAAGGACAAAGCCCGCACGTCCTAAAGCCATTGGCTAACATTTTTTCAGTAATTGTTTTATCCAGAGCTTCCTTCAGTGGTGAAAACTGTTCTTTTCTTTGTTTCTCCGCATTGTGACTTATTCTCCACTTCATTATGACATCTTTCCAACGTATTTTGAGAGGATGGAAAACAGCAACGTCCATAGGTTGCAGGATATGTGTTGAGTTAGGGTATAATGATACAAGTATTATCCCATTAGCATCGCAAAATTCGCTTAGTGGTAATGTCAGGTGCAATGAATGACCATCCACAAAAAGTACAACAGGAAACTTAATATTATTTTCCCGTAACCACGTATGAAATGTATTTGATATGTACATAAAGAAAGTTTCGCTAGTCATCCAGCCGCTTTCACTTTTACCTATTGCCCAGGACGAGGGAACAGAAGCTGCGAGGGGGGCTGGAATCCTTTCATATGAAAAGACGACCATTGGGGGTGCCAAAGCACCTGCTGCATTTCCGGTGATTAGTGTTGTGATGCACTGACTCGATTGTAAATAGTTTTATCTCCCTTTCTGGCGAGTACTTTTCCCGCTTGTGGGCTCAAAAAAAAAAGCTGTTTCATCTGTATTGAAAACGCGATTTGGGTCGTTTGTAATTTCTAAATAGTTGTTTTCTTCAAAATAATTTTTAACTTCTTGAAACCATAACCGAATATTTTTTTCCGATACATTTGATCGACTGGATGTTAAGTTTTGAGATACTCTTTCACTTATTTCAGTGTGCCTTTTCAGAAAAAGGGTATACCAATGTCGACCAGGTCTACCATTGGCGAAGGGGGTTTCTCTTTTTAACTGTTTCACTATAAGCTGTACACTATCCAATAAGTACTCCTTATTAATTGGAAAACCATTTTTTGCCATGTGCAGAAGCCATTGGACCAGACCATTCTCTTCTTTACTTGTGAGGTAAGTTGAGGGACCCATTTTTATTTCTTCCGGATATTTTTTAATATGCTTGTAGTATAAGGTAGTACGAGGAACTTCATATTGCTTGCTGGCCATTGATAGATTCATGCCATTTTTTTACCGCCTGAAGAGCCATTTTCATCGATTCTTCTGAATATGTAAGTATTTTTTTGTCCATTTTTTTCTAAAATAAACAAATAAATAAAATATATAATTATATAATTTTTATTTTTTAAAAGAAATGATTCCAAAACTTTTAAAACCAATATTGTCAGCTACTGGAGCATTATAATACTGAAGTATTGAACCAGTGCCTGATAACTTGTCAGCTTTTAGAAAAATTAATTTTGAGGGTCCCAGTACCTGACATTATTAAATATAACCTTAAAATATCGTAAATATCGACAAAAACATAATAATTATGTTAAAAATATACTAATACTTAAGTTAAAAATAAATATTTACCTTTAATATAAACATATAAACTTGGACGGTAATTTGCGCTTTTAAATATTACCACTTTCTTAACGAAACACCTAACAATTGAGAAACCGTTGATACTACCCCAAATGGCGCCGTTTAAAAGAACTGTCAAAAATACAGTTTCCTTTTTTATAAAATAATGTAAATATTAAAATACTTAAAATTAATTAAAGATGCCTCTACAGTATCGACATTAGATCTCAACCTACCGGTTTTCTTATTTTTTGGGAATTATGTGTAAGATTGTCAGCTTTTGGGGCAGTGTCAGGCATTGGTACATTTACCTACATTTAGGCTTATAAAAATTTCCTTTTAGGACCCTAAATCAAAATTTCGCCATTTTAGGCTTTTAGGCAAAAACAAAGGGGTGTCGAACGCTTTATTTTTTTAAGTTTAGGATTAACATCAAGGTCCGAAACAAATGCCTGAAATAGAAACGAAAAGGCATTTTGCCTAAAATCCGGTCCTTGCTAATAACATATAAGTATTAAGAAAAAAATATAATTTTATTTAAAAAGATCAAAGAATTTTGAAAAGTTATTCTGAAACATTTGGTATAATAATTAAATTTAAAACACCATCCGAATTTGTATCAGTAAAGCACAAATAACATACATTATTGTTACCAAACAGACGTGAAAAATTGACTGAATAGGTCATACCGTACGTTTGTGGAAGCACTTAACATTTACATTACGTAGGCCAAAGTGCTGCGGTATGGAATAATGCGCGCAATTCCGCGCTAATGCCAATATCCACCTTCAATTGACTTTATTATTAAACATGGATAATTGTGTATCCCAGTATTAAAACAAAATGATTGGTGAAAACACTGAAACTAAATAATTTTATTACCATAAAAAATTAATGTTTTATTTATTATGGTGTTTAAGAACTTATTTTTTTGCTTTATTTATTAAAAATATAGATATATTACTAAATTGTAATTTTAAATTAATTTTATTTAAAAGAAGTATCCAAATCCAAGAAGACTGTCATATATCAAAATTGAAACTTTAACATTAAAAAGTTTAACCTCCTATAAAAACAATTTTAATAAATTACATTAATTATTAGTCTATTTTTTAACATTAACATCTTATAGTATAAGTATGGCTCCACCAGAGTCAGGCAGCAGCAGCCAAAAGCAAAAAATTGCAATTTTGACTTGTGAAGGTCTTTTTTTAAACCAACGAAATATTATCCAAAATTTTTCATGATATTTTTAATATGAGATCAGATCTTCATTATCTTTACAATACCGGTAATTTAATCCTATTTAACACAGAAAAAAATCTAACATAGTACCAAGAACAGCGCTGTCATTGAATGCATTAAAATTGAAGTAATCTAAATTGTTATTTGCTCAATTAATTACTTTTATACCAAAAGAGGGAAATATTTTGCCTAAATGTCAAAGAATTTATTGCGTTAAATGTATACATAGTATACATACAATAGTAACGTTATTATATAAATCAAATTAGTATTTAATGCAATAACATTCTACCATTCTAACAAATAAATATCAATATGAATATCAATAGATTTAGGAGCGATAACTTTTGTTGTTAATTTAAAAACAGTAAACGATTATAAACCAAGTGCTAACTACCTATTGGTATTATAGGAACTGTTATTCAGGAATACGGATTACAAGATCCCATTGGTTTAATGGCTCACCCATTCATGCTATGCTAGTGTTTTTTCTGTGAAAGTATGATAAATAATGTATGAATTTTATTAATTTTTAATTTGACTAGGCAAGGCAAGTTTACTTAAATTTTAAGTTTACTAAAATTTAAGGTTTACTTAAATTTTAAAAGGTTACTTCAATTGTAGAATTTAGCATATTGTAGCAGCTGAATTTTTAAAACAGCGATTTAGTGCTGCAAAAGGAGTTCCAGAGTCAAAAAAATACCATTCATTCGTTCCGGTCGAAAAAGAAGTACTGTACTAAATATTGTTTGCTTCCGAATATTCTGTTTATCCTAAAAAAGTAAAATAGTTCATGTTCAAATGTTTTAAGTTATAACTAAATTGTTTTAAGTTATAAATACATTTTTAAATTTTAATTATTAAATCTTAGTATTATTTTGTTTAGGACATGCAAATATTCAAAATGAAATAGGATATTAATTAGGTGTGTATTTTTCGTGTACAATTTATATTAATTAGCACTTAAATAATAAACTACCGATGCACGGTGGGTTGGAATGCTACTTTTCTGGTCAAAACTAATTTGTGACTTTAATAATTGACCTAAAGCCTTGTTTTTTTTTCATTTTATTCAGAAATAAATAAGCTTTATATTAGTATCGACAAACATAATTTATGTTTATTATGTTTTGTTTTATAAGGCGTTAAACTTAAAAAATTACATTTTTTTATTACACTTTGTAGAAAAATATTCATTTTGTCTTATTAATAAACGTAAAGCCTTGTTTTTTTATTCGTTTTATTCAGAAATAAATAGGCTTTTCAGTGAAAAAAACAAAAATGGTTTATGTCTATTGGATATTTTGATATGGCGCGAAACTTGATTTTTTTATTATATTTTTTTGAAAAACAATTACTCTGCCCTTAATATATATTTTATAATATTTAAATGATTTTATTACATATCTTCACTTAATAATAAATCCAATGCTTCTTCGTCCAGGGGCTTATGTTTAGTTTGTATATAACTCCTTTTTCCGGTTATCATTGGATCCGATGTTGTTAGGAGCATATGCATTAAATCCTCATTTGTGGATTTTCGGTCAAATTTACTTGTATGAAATTCTCTTATTTTTTTGTAATCCTTATTCCTTGCTTCCTGTGCCTCTTCCGACAACTGCCCTATCGGAAGAGAAAAGTTGTTTATTATATCCGATCCGTGCATAAGAATTCTATGCACGGAAGCGGGCATGTAATACCAAGGATATAAGGATACATATAATTCAGCTGTTTTCCGTGAATATTCTTTAAACTTTTCAATGTTAATATATTCTCCACATGCCAAAGTTTGTAATATAATGGAGAACCTTTTTATTAAATCGTAGTAAATTCCAGTTATTTTAGAAGACTTTACTGAATCTTGAAAAAATCTTCTTGCCGTATTCCCATCATTAGAATTTCCACTCCCTTGTTTGGGAAAATCTATTAACAATCCCATTTCTTGGCGGAATTCCTCCTGTATGCGTTTTTTTTGTTTTAATTCCTTTTGTTTATCAGTTCTCGCAGACCAACACTTAAAAGATATATTATAGGCAATATGAATAATGCACTCCATAAAACGAATCCAAGCATGGAGACTCGATAATCCATACTTAAAGGAATCTATTCTTAAAGATTTTGCTTTAATAAGGTCCAAATTATTCATTTATTTGGGTGTTGCTCCACAATTGATGCAGGTTTGCAATAAAGGGGGTACTAGTAAGAACTTGTCCAACTTTTCCATCCAGCATTGTGGAAAGCATCGTGTACTTTATGTTACATTTTTTATATATAGTTGGAATTAACTTGCCAATCTGTGCATTAACTTTTTCCACCTCTCTTGTTATTACTTCTGAAGACTCTTTTATGTATTCGAAGTTGATGGGCCTACAATACTTCGTAGATGAAGGTTGAGGGTTCTCCCAAACCTTCGTATTCACTTCATTCTTTAGTAATATTGGTACCATTGAAATCATAAATACGCTAGAATCGGTCGCAGTAGAAGAGCTTAAAAATTTTTGTTTATATTCACCTTGTCCGGATGCTCCATCACAACCCCATTTAACCATTAATTCCAGATCCCTATTACCGAAATTGGCATCATATTCAACAGATTCCAGCAAACGTTTTGAAGTGTGATCTAAAAGTGATTGCAGACCTATTTCAGAACCCATTTCGGTTGTAGTTATATCACCGGGATAACATTCATTCTTGGATTTTTTAATGTGCTCATACGAAGGAAATAAATTTGAATTATGCAATTTTGCAATTTTCCGTAATTTCATGTAGCCTGCTTTGGACAAATTTAAATCCAGAAGTAATGCCAGTGCTTCGTCATCTGATAGTGGAATTTCTCTTAATTCGCTGGTAGACGGTAAATTTTCATTACTATAGTATACTATTTAATGTATTTTTATACACAAAATTAACTCCATCAATACCAATACTTTCCCTTATTTTCAAAGATTTGCGTCTTTTTGACCTCTCACTAGATTCCATAAATGGCTTGCTAGGTCTTTCAGTGCATTGTTTCTTTGGTGTATTTTCAGTTTCTTTGGATATAAAAAAAGTATTTTCCAACCAACTCTCATATTCTATAATACATTTTTTCTTGTTGTACTTTGCGATCCTTAACATGACTAGTAAACGTTTTTAATCTCAAGTTCGTTTTGTCTTCATCTTCTTGATTACGTTTGTATTTTTCTTTTATAAACTGAAGTAATTCTTTGTTACCGTAATCATTTTTAAATATTAAATTGACTAAATGTAAATATTTAATTTCTTCCATATTAAGCTCGGTAAATCACTGACAACACTAATAATGATTGAATATAAATTTAGTTTGATTTTATGATGTAATATATATACATATATATATATATATATATATATATATATATATATATATATATATATAAAAAATTATACCTAAAAACATATACCAACAAAGGTACATTACCTGAAATGTTTATCATTTGGTTCATCACTATTTTTACCTCTGGTAGAACAATGTACAGGATTACAAATAGTTACATGATTTGTTTTAGGAAACTAATAATTTATTTGAAACAAAGAAAATGTTTATAACAAAATTTATTATTAAATAATTTTATTTGTAATATTAAAAAATTAACAATTGATAAGCGCGCTTTAAAAAGAGCGCAATCTATAGCTGTTTAACAATATTTAACAAAATTCTTAGCGCGCGGCCTTTTATAAACCGCTATAACTTTCTTAGGGGTCAAAAGATATATCGATAACCATATATAGCCTTATTTGTTATTCTTTGGGCTACAATTTGGTGTAAACATTTTTCTGGACCAAATTGGACCGCATAACTTATCTATAGTTAAGTGTAAAATTTTATGATTTTACAAGGTATTATATTATTCAACATAACTTTATTAGTACATTTATTAAAATAATTGTACCACACATTCAACATCGTATTACATACATCTTTAATTTAAACCATATTTTTTTACATATTTTTGTTATGTATAAGAAGTAACAGCGCCTTAAAGATAGAGAAAATTCCGTTGAAATCTAAAATCTGAATTTTTTCCGTATTGCTTCACTTTAAACAGCTGTCTCTTTTTTAAATAAAATGTTTTTTAACTTTATCTATCGGAATTTTACAAATGAAGGTTTTTTCTTTACATTGGTGTATTATTTTTTTTTACTTTTTGTACTTTTGGCCAGGCCCACCGTGCGATGTACCAATGATAGAAAAAAATTTGTGAGACTTTTTACCTATCAGTTATTTACTTAGCGGATCCGAATGGAGCCAATCGATGCCCGATCCCTGTGCGTTTTTACGCTTTTATTTTCTGGTTTCGAGATCCCATTTAAATATATATACAGGGTTTTCATTTTAAAACGAACCACCTTAAATATCTTTTAAATTAAAAGAATTTAAAAAAATCAAAAAAATACGTCGAGTTATATAAGAAGGGGGAACTTCTATCAAATTATTTAATTTAATCTAGTTTTTAGGTATCTTTTTCACAAAAAGATACCTAAAAACAATATTGTTTTTACCTTATTATTTTATCTTATCAGCACACATTTTATCTTCCAGATCCTTAACCTTCGTAAGACACCGTGGGGTCAGATATACCCCTGACTTTATACAACTTTAAAAAGATTTTATATAAATCGCTAAGTTGTGCTGCCCTTTCGTGTAAATTTAAGTTACCATGTTGGCCATATATAGCCTGCAGCGTTAGTTGATATTTGAATTAGTAGGCTTTCAACTGTCAGTTAAAGTTTGTGCGGGGTCCGCCTGACACCAAGGTGTCTTTAACGTTATTTATTTGTCATTACAAAAGATCTTTAATTTTTTGAATATTTTAATTATGTGAGTAGTTTATTTAGTTTTACTAACTATTAGTTATTGCTGAATTGTATTTTGGTTTAAAAAAATCATTATGGATGAAGCCAGCAGTTCTTGGGATAAGAGGCGGCGCTTAAGCCTCAAGTTTTTTTTTCCGTTAACAAATTAATAAAATCTTGTTAGAAGAAGATACTGAGGAAAATATTTTTGGTGACGATGACACAGAGAAGATTCCGACTATTTGGAAGAACAAGAGGGGTCAGAAAGTGAGCAGAGTGATGAAGACATGCAAGAAGAACAGCCTTCTAAGAGTCTTTATCTGGTGTAAGAAAATCATCAAAATCAAGCACTGATGAATTGTGATCAAATAAATATAGCAATAGAGCAGCAATGTCCCAAAACAGATTAAAATTTTTGTCATCTTGTCTTCGATTCGACGACAAAGAAACCAGACAAGAGCGGAGGACCAACGATAAACTAGCTCCGGTTAGGGAAATATGGGACAAATTTATATATAACTTTTGCAAGTACATTCCTATTGCACAATAGATAAGCAACTAAAAAAAATTGTTGTGTATTTGTTTAAGATGTTATTTGATACCTACTTTTTTCTTAAATATTTTTAGGCTCCATATATTCTCTAAAAATATGTAGGGTCTGTCTGACCCCAGGGTGTCTTCTATTTCAGGAAAATTAACGATGTCTAATGAAGGTTAAATAGCCATCCGATTTACTATTTTTTCACACCATTGGATAGAGAATTTTATGCTCTTCAAAATGAGGTGTCATTTGTAGGGGGGTGCCATTTGAAATTTTAAAGTGGGGGTGGGTGGGCGCGAGGGGGTGAGCACTAGATTAAATTAAATAATGTGATAGAAGTTCCCCCTTCTTATATAACTCGACGTATTTTTTGGATTTTTTAAAATTTTTTTAATTTAAAAGATATTTAAGGTGGTTCGTTTTAAAATGAAAACCCTGTATATATATATATATATACATAAAATGATAGAAAACATTGTATTGTTAACAATACAAAGTTATGATTAGTAATTATCATTAATATATATACCTAATTAATATAAAGGGGTTAGCAATAAAGTGCAAAATGTAGGTGTTTAATTTTAATATTTTAATAAAAACCGGTGTTACATTTTTAATTTAGATGGTTATACCTCTTTTATTAAGGTCAAAATTAAAAAAATATTTTAATGTAGGTACTACTTTAAAATAGAGATTTTTGTTGTTAGTAACTATTTTTCTAATTCCTAATAAAACTAAAATAAATTATTAATACATAATTTAGTACGATATGTCAATTATATAATATTACAATGCATTTTAATTAATAATGTATCTTTTAATAATCGTCTTCTTCCAATGACTGTTAGTATCATTCGCCACAGTTTTACTTTTAGACTCTTCAAAGTCATCTGAAGCGCTTACATAACCAGAACTTGTTGACTTGGAATCAGTTGTTATGCAAATGTTATTTTCAATATTAATTCCCAAATACCTGAGAACTTTTTTATTATCTGCAAATATTCTGTAAACACTATTTAGTAGTTTTGATTTGTTGTCTTCATTAACAGAGTTTATCATTAGTTTTACATATTGGATAGATTTCATAAGTTCCTTGTTTTCTTCCCTGATTCTTTGGATTTGTTTTTTAATTTTATTCTTTTCGATGGTTTCTTTGGTCAAAATGATGGATTTGGTTTTCATTTTGATTGCTTTGTATGAATGATTAAAAGAATATAATAATTTGTGGAGAATAATATTTTTATATAGTAAACCAAGGTAAATAATGCTATAATAACATACTTTTAGGTAGATTAAGTGAAATAATCCCAACTAAATATTTGGTTAAAGGGGATTAAGGTAAACATTTTCTGCCTTTTTTATGATTTTACCTCGAATTAAAATAAATACTTTAATAATTATTATCAGATTTTTCGACTCACCCTTATGCATATGATTGACAACTACTTATTTTTTTATATACAAGAAGTAGGTACTTTAATCTATTTAATCTATTTTATTTTCAGTTAACAAACAATAATTCTTATTCGAGTTCTTAAAAAATACCATTAAATGATGTTAATTATAATTCATTCAATAGCCTTAAGAATTCATTATTGTTTGTAAACTGGAAATAAAATAGATTCAAAATACTTCTTTTGTATAAAATATAAGTAGTTGTCAATTATATACATAAAGGTTTTTAAAATAAAAAGAATAAATCATATTCCAAAAGACCAAGAAATACTTAAATTTTTAGTAGATGCACCAGACTATTTATTGATAAAGGGTATTTATGCAAACTTTCCAAAACCAATTTGATATGAATGTAGATTTGTGTTGTGTTTTGCTTTGCTGGGGAGTTATGTAATGAAGAACTTTTGAATACAAAATTAAGTGACATAGAGCACAAAGAAACAATTTAAGTTATTAATATGACTTAAAAAAAAGAATAGGCCTCGATTGTTTGGAATTACTTTAGAGTTTGAAGGAAAATTAAAATCCATAACATTCTTTAACAAATATTTAGCTCTAAACATACGCCACAACCAATTTTTCCTTATATAGAAATGGCCAATGCACAGTTCCAGTTGGAATACATACTTTTGAAAGTATACCAAGCAAAATTGCTAACTATCTGCATTTATTGGAACCATCACTATATACTAAACAATTTTTTTCGTCGAATGTCCCCTACTCTCTTTGCTCCACGGGGAATGGAAAAGCAAAACCATTTTCTATGTTGAGGAATCTGTGCTTAATAAAACCAAAATCGCAAGGATGATTTTAGGTAGATATTAAACTGAAAACATAAGTGTCACTAATGATAATTCTGCTAAAGATTTAGAGGAATCTGTGCTTAATAAAACCAAAATCGCAAGGATGATTTTAGGTAGATATTAAACTGAAAACATAAGTGCCCTCGGTGGTGTAGTAGTTAGCACTGCGGACTACAAGCTGAGAGGTCGTGGGTTCGAATCCCACCAGGGGTATGGTTGTTTATTTGTGTTTGTCATTGTGTATTTCTGTAATTGGGCCTGTTGCCTGTTGAAAGCACATTAAAAATAATAAAATAAAAATAAAATAAAAAATAAAATGATAATTCTGCTAAAGATTTATCTACAAATTATCAACAAAGATAATAATCTTAAGCATTTTCGATTCAAACTCCTTCGACCTCAGAAATCATTTTTTATAATGCGTCAGGGTGTTCTTTTACGTTTAATATAATAAACAATAATAAGTAGTTTTATTTTGTATTCAATAAAGAATTATTTTACTGACTTGGTACATACATGTATACAATAATATAGTATGATATGGCGTTAGCTCGCCAGTTTAGGGACACCCAGTATATAGTGTCCGTTATTTTAAAATCTTAGAGACGCTTTCAAATTCATCAAACAAGTTCCCTAAAAATTTCAGCTCTCTATATCAACTCTATAGTCAGCTTTGTGATCGAATTTTCTTACGGAAAAGTTTGTTTTGCTCTTTGAACTTGTATAAGTCGTTGATGCATACACCGAAAATAATTTAAAATATATATTTTATAGATAAAAAATATATGATGAAAGCGTTCATAATACAATTATTAATTATTATTAATTAGTGTACAATTTATAGTTTTGAGTAAAACACATTTTAAAACTAACCTGAATGCATAAAATCGATTTTTGTATTTTAAATTACATTAATATAGATTTTTTATCTAATTAAATGTAATTATTGATGACTAAATGAAAAACTTATTTAAATGAATGATTTTATTTATAATTTTGTTATAAATATTAGGACTTAAAGTATTTTTCCTGTTAATTTTCAATATAAATTTGGACTTAATAATATGCTGTAAAATATATCAAAAATTTACTAAATGTACTTAGTGGATTCTTAATGTTAAGTATTACAGAAATATGGACTTAGTCAAAATACACATAGTTACAGACCCCTTAATATGCGCGTTAGGACTTATATGGTGTTTATATAGGAAGTATAGTAACTATACGGGCTTAATGGTTTCAATTTTCGCGATTATAGCAAAAGTGGACTTAGCCGATTTTCCTTGTACGCCCACGATTTATATAATATGTTAATATACAGGGTGTTTCTTTTAACTAGAGTTTGGTAGTACATAAAAAAATGAATAACTTTTATTTGAAAGTTTTTTTCAATTTATCAACAGATGGCGCTGTAATTCAAAATTTAAGAAAAAGGGGTTTCCTTGTAAAATGTATTATTTGAAACGTTTGAAAAACAAAAATTAACACTAAATCAACAATAGTCGGCTCTGAAAACAATTTATAACAAATGTTCGAAATGTCGTCCTTCCATTTCACCAAGTGGAGCACCAGCGTCCCTGGTCGGTAAACGTTTGGTGCGGTACCTTAAGCGAACGATTAATCGGACCCTTCTTTATTGACGGTGCATTAAATGGCGAAAAGTACCGGAATTTTCTAGAAAACGATCGGACGGACCTTTTGGAGGATGTACCACTAGCACGGCTCCAAAACATGTGGTACCAGCAAGATGGTTGTCCTGCAGATTATTCGACAATTGCTCGAGAGGTGTTGGATCGGGAGTTCAATGGCCGGTGCACCGCGGCACATAGGTAGAATTCGGGGATTTAGGGAGACAAAAAGGGTTTATTTCAAAGTTAATTAATAAGAAAACTAATCCCTTACGTGAAAAATAGAAAGTCCAAAGAACAATAGACGACCCCTTTCACGGTCCCAGCAGAACATGTGCGTTCCCAATAATCAGTCGCAACTTGACCGTCGCGCAAGCTGCTTAAACTCGTTCTCGACACCCTTACAAACACTATTTTACAAAGTCATTTTTTAGTGAATGAAAGCTCAATTATTAAGTGAATGTGATGGATATTGACAATTCAGGTATGTTACTTATAATTCTTAAAGAAATACTATAATAAATGTCAATATTTCGCATAATTATAGCCCATTAAAGATATACCCTTTTTTAACATACTTTTTATACTTTTTTTCGTTTCAAAAGTAAAAATGTTACCTTTCCAGGCCCGTCCGAGTATTTTTTCTTTTTGTAATTGATAAATAATTTATTTAGCTAAAAACTGAGAAAAAATTACGGTCCACTTTGGTCCACTTTGCGAAAAATTCCACTTGAAAGTAATTTGGGCAGAAATCAAGAAATTTATAATTTACGTTAAAAATCTTATAATAGTTATTTACGTGTCAAGCTTTGTAAATGAATCTTTACGGGCGAGCTGGAAGTTTGTAGGGTGAGCGATGCAGGAGCGAACCCCATAATCCAGTGAGCCTAGTAAAGATTAATTGCAAAGCGTGACACGTACAAACTTTTATTTTCACCTTTAGATAACGATTTTTAAATTAAAATTTTATTTGTAGAATCCAAACAATTTTAGAGGCATCCAAAAGTTTGATGAGTATGCAATGGAAACGGCAAAACTGTACGTGGATTTGTATGGGTGGCACCGTATGAGCCCCACAATGCATACAATACGGGGCAATAATTTGCGAAAATGCCATTTTACCTATTGGCCAGTTTTCAGAAGAAGCTGCCGAAGCCCGGAATACGCATTTCCGGTCGTACCGCCTTAACTTTGCCGTAAATTTTCACCTGAAGAATGCAATCTAGACATATATCACAGGTTACTTATAACACTCGACCCTCTCATCAGTTCTTTGAGAAAAGAAAACAATTTCAAAGTCGTTTTCGCAGGAAACTTTACGAATTTGGTTTCTGCAGAGCCGAACATAGAGGTAGCCTGTGATACATGTATGGGAAGCGATGACGAAGACATTTCATTTGGCTCGTAAATTACTTTAATTTTTATATGTGTAACTTTAATCAGTATTTATTATTAAGAATATGATTGTTTTAATTTGTGTTATATATTATGTTTATATTATGTTTTCAATCATATTTATGACTAATTACTTTTTGTTTAACTTGTTTTAAAATGTAAATTGCATAGTACTCATCCAATTTTGATTAAATTCAGCGTGGACTCATCTAAAAATACGTGCCGTAGATCAATAAAAAAACTTATTAGTCTAAGAAAAAACCAGTGAGTTCAACTTTTAAATTTCAAAAAATGTGAAAATTCTACTACGTAAACCAATATGTCGACAAAACTTGGTAAAAATACCTTTTTCTATTTAGTTTAACCTATTAGACATTTTTTGTCATGTCTCCTACTAAAAGAGATAATAAAATAATTTTGGCCGCCTAAGTGACCGAATTCTACCTATGTGCGCGGTGGATCGGTAGACGTGGTCCAGTAATTTGGCCTGCTCGATCACCTGATCTTATGCCACCAGACTTCTTCCATTGGGGTTACTTGAAAGAAAAAGTTTACGCTGCAATTCCTACAACTTGGAAGGACATGGTGGAGCGGATCAGGAACGCCTGTGCGGCGATACCGCCCGATATGTTGGCGAGTTGTGTGCCAGAATTCATTACCCGCATTCAAAAATGTGTTGAAATGGAATGACGACATTTCGAACATTTGTTATAAATTGTTTTCACAGCCGACTATTGTTGTTAATGTTAATTTTTGTTTTTCAAACGTTTCAAATAATACATTTTACAAGGAAACTCATTTTTCTTAAATTTTGAATTACAGCGCCATCTGTTGATAAATTGAAAAAAGTTTTAAATAAAAGGTATTTATTTTTTTATGTACTACCAAACTCTGTGAAAAAAATCGGGTCATTCCATTTGACTTTCCAAAGTTACCCCCCGTTTCACCCTTAAGGAGGGGTAGGGGGTGGCTAGCGGTAGCACCAAATAATGTCCCCTTTACTCACATTAACCTTTTATTTAAGACATTTTTCCGTGAAATGCGTATTTCTCGAGATATTGAGCTGTCTCAAGTTAAAAGAAACACCCTGTATAAGTTTAATTTATATAACATTATCATTCTGTAAAGTATTTTAAAAATATAAAATTTTTTGGAAAAATTGAAATTTTTTAAAATTTTAATTTAAAATTAATTTTGAATTGGAATTTATTAAAAATTTCCAAAATTTTAAATATTTTTAAAATTTCCAATACTTCCAATATTTCCAAACAAATTTAAATTTGTTAACAATAACGCATGTAATATAAAGAAGGTCAATTACAGTAATTTTTGAGTGAAATTTGCAGTTTGATAGTAATTGAACGACTGAATAAGGAAATTCCACAAATTAAATAGGGCGTGGCGTATCTCAAACTAATGTACTACATCGAATCGTCGTTCTTAAATTCCAGCACTGTGTTGCATACTAGATTATATCGCATCTGGTATGTTGTATTTTGTACTAGAATCTGGAGAGCCTGGATTAATGAACAAAAAAAAATAACAGACAACTTTTTGACCAGTAATTGTAACCTTTGCGTCGAAACGCCCATGCTTTGAATAAACTAATACTGAAGCTTAACAGCGGTTAAAACCAGATATGTTCATCACAGGGATTTTTGGTAGCCAAGCATGTGAATCTTTATTTCGGGCTGCCAGATCCATAACTTCTACGTATTAAACAATAATACATTTTAGTATAAAGGATTTCAGCATTGCTGAACCGAATTGAGAGAATTAAGACAACTGATACCATAAACGATCTGAAGGGACTTTTACATTTCCAAGGGAAGACAAAAGATTAAAAACCAGACTAATGAAAGAAAATTTACCACGTGAAGAAGAAATTTTAAATTTGGATATCAAATCTACAGTTAAAAAAGCTCTACAAAATGTTATAGAGGACATGAAACATCTTGGAATTACCGTGTTGTATCCATGGTGTTTTTACTGAAAAAGAATAACGTAACGTGTAGATCTCATCGAGGCTTTTTGTTTTTATATAAACCTTTCTTTTTTGATATTTTTTTTGGTCATAGGTAAAAAATTAGTTTTCTCGATTTTTATGTAAGAATGTCATATTCTCGCACGCAAAATCGTTGAAGAATGAAGCTCATTCTTAAACGATTTTTGGTAACATTTAGTTTTTAAGTATTGGTACCCCCAAAATGTCAAACTGATTAATAACCTCAAATTCATTACTTTTATTGAAAATGAAGCCTTTATTATTGTTTTGTAATATAAAGTTTGCTCCAACAATGCATTTTAATGCAAAATTTTAAGTTTAATGTGTAAAAGTGCAGTTCAGGTTGTACTTGTGCAGGATAACAAATATTGTCATTTTGTGTTGCCAACTGACATTTTGCGAGAAAAATCCCCTAACTAACAACGACCACAAAACAATTAAAAAAACCTAAATAAAAGTTAAAATCGAGAAAATAGTATAAATCACACGTTGCAGAAGGCTATTCTCGCACTCATTCGTTCGTCCACTCGCTCCTTCGTCGCTCGAGGCCAAATTTCGAATTCGTGCGAGAATATGTGGCCTTCTGCAACTTGTACTTTAATATACTATTATTTAATTTTCAGTTTAATGTCTACAATTTTTGTTAAACAATATTTTTAATCAAAATATCAACCAACAAAGATAAATGGGCAAGCTTTTAAATATTCTGTACCCACATTGAAATTCTTAAAAATTGGATAGGTAGGTAATGTTGACGTTTAAAATTATAGGCATAAATTTACTTTAAAGTGAAACGTAATTTTACACTTACATACACTGATGCATAAAACCACTCTTGCATTTTTAATGATTTTTTATATTTTACGATGGTGTATAATAATTTGACTTTTAACTTTTTACAAATATTTCTATACAGGGTGGACCAATGGAAAGTTTCTACCCCGGTTTATTCAGGTGTTGCGTAAAAAAAAGATTTTTCATTTTAGGTAGATAATTTATTTTATCTTCAAGCGTTCTATAATTTAGGCTTTATTATTGTCAACGCTCTCTACCAAAGTATTTGATTATCTTCTAGACTGTAAAAATAATTTAGAGCAATCAGGAGAAGTTTTTATATTCTAGTCTGTAAAAAACCCGTTAGGATCAACAAAAAAATCGATAACTGATGACACCTCACTTTATACTTTTAGATATGTATTTTTATTATAATTGTAAAAATCTATCGTTAAACAAATAGAACTTTTCCATGAAGATAAAATGTCGTATGCCATTCAGCTAAGACGTGTCTTTTTGTGCATGACCCTGACCCTCATTACATCCACCAAAATTGAAGTCACTAGCTTTTGTGATTAATTAATTATTAACTAAAAACCGACACATTTTCCAAGATTTTGAAAAGCTGTCATATTAAGGCATGCAGCTTCTTCAAATTTAAAGGTTATAATCGGGGCGAAAAGAGCTTGACCCAATTAAAAATAATACAAAACTCTGCAAACTCACTTTCTAAATATAAACAAAGCTCCAAGCTGCATGGTTGCGCTAACAGAGAGTTGGCAATAATCACCAGTTTCATTAAGTAACAATGAGTCAACCAATAAACTAAATAAAAATGAAAAGTTTAGTACAAAATTAGTGAGTTACAAATAAAATTAAAACTTTGAGCCTTTAATTAACACCAAAATAATAGAGGAATCACATCCATTTTCTGACGCTATTATCTCAGTTTGGCTAAATTTAGTGTTGGTTTCCTGTTGCATAACACCATTTTATTGTAGTTCTTCTGGGATACTTTCTGATAAATAAACAACTTGATGTACATCCCTTAAAAACAAAACATCGCCAAACCGGGAAATTACTTAATTAGAGATGGCTACACAAACATCATATACATTTTTGTCCATAGGCAGATGACCAATTAGTGAACAAAATTTATGATTTTAACAACATATGCATGTGACAAATTAGTGAACATAATTTATGATTTTAACCAGGGTTGTGAACCGGTCCAAGAACCGCTTGTTTGTTACGGACCGGTCCGTACCCAAAATAAACAAGTTATAATTCTGGACCGGTCCATGGACCGTCCCGTTTTTAAAATTACTTGGACCGGTACAAATTTTGGACCGAACCGTTTTCAAGTGTTTTGGAGCGGTACTGGACCGGTATAAACACTTTGAACCGGTCCAAACATTTGTATTATTAGATTATTTCCACTCCTATTTCATATTATTCACATTATTATTATTACCGTAAAACGGGGTTACTTTGCACTTTGATGGGTAACTTTGCACCACTGCTGTAAAAGTATATATAAATATAATAATATATATAATAATAATTTGTAAATTTTATTCATTTTAAGGTTTTGTTTTTGGAATCTTTTTTTAAAATAAACCCCTTTTAATATTGGTTTTAATTTAATAAAACTGGTGCAAAGTTACCCATCAAAGTGCAAAGTAACCCCGTTTTACGGTACTGTGATTTGAACCAATCGGGTTTTAAATTGGAAAAAGTGAGATTGGAACTAACAGATGTCAGATTTTTTTTATATATTATATGGGTCATTCCACCAAATAAAGTTTTTTTTTGTTGGCCCTCGCGGATTTTTGAAGTGAAACTTTAAACGCGCGCAAAGGGATAACTGCTCTAAACCCAATTTTCATATAATAATATACATATAATAATATACATATAATAATTTCGTAATAGGTACAGTGTACCTGGTACACACTACGTGCTGGTATAAGTATATATAAATGGCGTCCACGCCAGGTCGGGTTGCACTCCGTGAGATTGTTCTTTCTTAAATAGGACACTTTAAATTCTAAAATTTGGCGAAATGGCTTTTAGCAACGTTGCCAGGTTTTTTGATAGCCGTCCAAGACAGTTTTTTTGTCAGGGACCGTGCATATTAAACAGTATTACCGTGCATATTAAACAGTATTACATACATATTTAAATCATTATGTATTCGAATTATTGCGCAGTGTGTACCAGATGTTTTTTATGCGCAGTAGGTATCAGATGGTTGGGTCCATGCGCAGTAAGCACCAGGTGGTTTTATGTGTGCGCATTGTGTACCAAATGATTTGATCTATGCGCAGTGGGTACGAGATTATTATGTCTATGCTTAGTAGGTACCAGGTGGTGGTTTCCATGCGTAGTTGGTACCAGGTGGTTTATTTTTATGCGCAGTAGGTACCAGATGGTTGGATCCATGCGCAGTAAGTAATAGGTGGTTTAATGTGTGCGCACTTTGTACCAAATGATTTGATCTATGCGCAGTGGGTACGAGATTATTGTGTCTATGCGCAGAAGGTACCAGGTAGTGGTTTCCATGCGCATTAGATACCAGTTGGTTTTATGTGGGCGCAGTGGGTACCAAATTAAAAAAACAAATATCGTCAAAATTCGAAAAATAATTACTATAGTTAATATTAACAGCTCAAATCTTCAGAATCTATAGAAATGTTTAATGATTAATTATTAAAAAAAAACTAAATACTATCAATATAATAAGTTATTCACGAAAAAGCGATTTTCCGAAAATTTTAATTATTTTCTGAAATTTTTTTGTAATTGGTAAAATAAATATAAAAATCTAACGTGGATTGATAAATCTAACATTATTTCTAGGGGGACAAATTTTAATGTACGTTTCATGAAAAAATTAAGTAAATTAAGTGAAAAAACAATAATGGTTTTTTTTACAATTATTGTAAATCAACGAGAAATACGCTCAAAGTGATTCTCTCCATCTTCCGTTGTTCACAATGGAAACTGTCAAAATGACATCTGTCAAAATAAAGGCTGTCAAAATGGCGGAAGTGCGGAAATAACAGCTGTCAAAATGACCGTTTGCTGAAAAAACGTTATCCGAGCAAAGCCGCAAGTATACAGCTATTGAATAAATCACCTTTAGCTAGTGAATCACCATTTATAAGATTTAGAGCAATCCTAATCCACATTTGCTCCATGAGACCCACAAAAAAGTTGATTAAACAATTTTTTTGTTTTTCTCTTAATTTACCTAGTTTAAAAAACTGACCAACAGATTTATGAGAAAATTACAGTAAGAATTAAAAGACCTTTAAAACGATATCACTTAAACCCCCGTGCAATTTAAGATTTTGGGGGCGGGTGTGGTAGAGCGGGTATGGGTGCGGGTGGGGTCGTACAATAAAATGTCTCCCTTTACAAATAAAAATTGACGTACCACATTCACCCTTTAAAACGTTTGGGAGGATACGTTTTCGTTCGTTCAGACCGGTCCATGGACCGAAATTTTGTTACGGTTCACAACCCTGATTTTAACAGTTCAATACAAACACCGATACCGCCAGAGTCACGACAGAATCTGTTCAGCAATGTTTTGTATCTTCTTTGCTAGCCAGACTATAAAGTGCTCTTTTATAAAGTGCTCTTTTAGTTCCACCCTTACATCCAAACTAAGATGTCCCATAAGCCAACTGAATGGCTTGTGCGGGTTAGGGGTAGGAACGGACCGACGGCTTAAAGTCCCCTCCGAAGGACTATACACAATGGACAAACACAAATTAACAACCATACCCAAGTGGGATTCGAACCCACGACCTCTCGGCTCGTACCCAGGAGCTCTGACCACTACACCACCGAGGCCGTATAGTCGGATACTCACTATGCTTAATACGATTATTGATCATTTCGTCAACGCATTTCGTAAAAAAAACGAACCGATATATTGCATTCTACTCATAATGCGTTGATTCACCTCGATAGTTCGTTTAGTTATTTGTCCAATGTACGACCACGAAGCTTAGTCAGTATTACTGCAGCAAGCAATAAAAGCGGATCTCATTCTTAATCCATTTCAGTACTGACTGAGTATTAAAATGGATTTAGAAAAAATGCTTTTACTGCATTTTGCAGCACATGCATTTTATGTGGTTTTTTCCCCTTCAGATAAGAAAATTAACATCGTCTTTCTATTTCATTTTTAATTAAGGACCAAAACGTTTCCTTTCTGTGGCATCTACTTTTTAAGTGATCTTCCGTGGAATTTCTAATGGATCGCATTGGGGTTGCATCATTGCATCAAATCAATGCAACGAAAAGTGAGTAGCAGGCTTATGCCACCCTATTAAAGTAGACTGCGACTATTGTTCCAAAAATGATTATTTCTCGCACCCTGCATAAAAAATATGTAAATTGCCAATTCCTACAGAAATTTTGAGAAGATATCTTGTCACAACCAAATTTTAAAATATATAAAATTAAACGAAATATAATTTTTTTTAGGAAACTTACTGCCGTGCCAATCACAGAGGCGGTAACTACAATATTAAGTAATAAAAGACAAACATAATTTTAAATTGTTTTTAATTATCGTTTGTTCTGTATTACTTCATATTCAATTTGCAGTTACCGCCTCTTGAATTATACTGCCGTGCTAAGCACATGTGCTTAGCACGGCAGTATCATTCAAGACCATGAGTTTTGCGTCTCGTGCCGCCAGGCGAGATACGTAAATCATTCGAACGAACTATGATTTTCCTACTCCAATTAAGTAATTTTTATCAAGAAATAAATTTACTATAACCTCACTTTTTTGATTTTTAACATCATTATATTTGTATTTAAAACAATCTGACATAAAAGTCAGTTCTAACATCACTTGATTGGTTTAAATCACAGTGAATATTAAAGTAGGCCTGACAACGTAAATAATGAGTTTATTATTCCAGTTGTTATAATGGTTACCATTACATACGAAAACCCCAAATATGCAATGGGAGTAGAAAAATAAATAAATTAATATGAGCACATCGACGCCAATGGATTTGCCGCGCATTGGTTGGCTTACTAAAATCTAAATGTAACCACATTATTTATAAGCTTTTTGAACCAAAAGGGGAAAAACTGTTTGACATAATAAATTTAGTTATATTAATACCCCACCGCTATAAAACATAATTTTTCATAAAATGAATGAAAGTTGCTCTGTACAGTTTACAGTTTTTAGAGTATTGTTATAAACATACTCATAAATAGGGTTGGGACATGACGTCAAAATTCAATATGAAAGAGTGGACGAGTAATCAGATTGTTCGAAATGTTAGAACTTTTACAACTTTTAAGTCCAAAGCAGAACAAATTACCATTGTATTTTAATATTAAAATCGACGTTTTTAATTCCACTTTAACCAAAAACACAAAACAAACTTTTGAAGTTGACACTGACAGTACGGCTCACAGTACTTACAATAAACAACAATGGGAATTACGTGTCCATTCTTTTAATATTTATAAAATCGGCTACGTCTAGCCTGTGCTAAATTCGACGGAATCATTAGAGATTTTTCGACTGAATTATGGGGCTTCGGGGCAGTAATTTGTTCCCTATTAAAAATCGTCCAGATTTGTGAAGAACTTTTCGAGTTACGATGTATTTCTATGCTGCAAATACTGTAGCGTTCTCAAAAATAGTTTAAGAATTATACAAAAAAAATAATGACAAACTCTCACAAGGACAAAAATTGCATTTCCCCACCCATCTATTCAGGCCAATTGTATTACAATAATATTTTTAAATGTCTTTTACGTCTTTTAAATGGTCACACAGCTTTTTTAAACATTCTTGAAGTAGGGCATATAATGCAGCCACACAGCACTACCTTTTCAGAATGCATAGTCTGTTAGACAGTGCTTTAGGAGATCTGCAAATACCCCCTTACTAAACAATCCGTAGTTTATTACGATCCTAATTCTTTAAAAAAGTATTTAAAAATCCATTTAAATAAACTAACATTTAAATCTAGGGAAAGCAGGGAATTAAGCATTTTAAGGTTGGTAATGTAGTTTGCGGGAGGGGGGTGTATACTGAACAAGCAGTTGACGTGTGATGCCGAGCGCTTAGCGTATAATATCGAGATAAGAGGAAGGGGGAAGACCGGCAATCAAGAACAACAGGTGAAAAGTTCGTGCAATCAAAAAAGTGGTTAATTAAGAGGTTTGTACATTTTAATAACTAAATTATTATTATTAGTTTAAAAAGCCCCGTGCAATTTGGTATAATTAGTTTATACAAATGCCTTGTAGGAAAGATATTATTCAATAAATTGTCTTGGTGTCATCGCTCTATCTATTTTGCCATCAAGGGTTTACCGTTTAAAATCAAAATGATGTAAATCTAGGTTTAAACGATCTTGCATTACGTAAAATTCTAAATAATAAACATTATGAATCAAAACGTTAATAAATGTCAGGGTGGTACTTTTATTTATCTAAATCTAAATATTTTATGGCCACTTGAACCGTTTTCTCTAACTGATCAGTTAAATAAACTGACAAGTTAAAAGGTAACAGGAGATTAGTGTCCAAAATCTTGCACCGTGATTTTTTTACTGTGGTTTAAAATTTAACTGGGGATCTAGGGAATTTGACTAAAAAATGGAAAAAGATTGGTGCTAATAACTAACTTCACAATTATTTGTGACGCAAATATATTTTGACGTTAAGAGTTCGATTCTTTATAATCTGTGGTTTGATACTATTTCATGTACAATCGATTCAGTTGATGGTAAGAGAGAATAATATGGATACAGATCCTGAAAAAAGGGGGCGCTCCTCAAATTTTTCAGAAAATGGATACAAGGGTATTATTATGATGTAAAATAAATGACTCTTTCGGATTTAAAAATTTTAGAAGAAATATGTATTATAATAATAAACAAAAAGTGACTGTTAATTTTATTTAAATTTTAAATAAATATAATAGTTATTTACGATATAAGTGGGATAAGAGCTTTATTAACGTACGCATGCGAAATTTGCCCAACGAGTGCGTAGCACGAGTTGGGCAATCGCAAAAGTACGTTAATAAAGCGTTATCACACGTATATTGTACAAATTTTTATCTACGCCTCTAAATGAAAAAATAAACGGTAATTATTTTTGTCTAAGACTTAATTTAGGGTTATTTTGACATTTTGACATTTTGACTTTTTTATTTGATTGGTTAAAAGCAGAGAAAAACGCGTGCGTTAATGAACTTCTTATCTCACTCAAAATGAGTGGGATAAGAAGTTCTTATCTCACTGGCGTAGATAAATTAATTAAAACATCAAAAACATTATTTAAATTAAATTTTATAAATTCGCAAAATAATCTTAATGGATTTTGAAACATAATGCGATCTTGTGAATGAGTAATAACAGGGTACTCCAGTTCATGGCATCATCAGGCAATGGCGGCTCTGGTTTATGCATGTCTCTAGCAATATTATGTAGTACAGCTGCAGCTGAAATAATGGACAAAACTGTATCTAGTTTTAATCTTAAGCCATATACCAACACTGGAAACCTTCTTTTCCAAATTCCAAATACTCTTTCTAATATATTTCTGGTTCTTAGTAGTGACTCATTATAGAGTTGCTGACCTCTATACCTATAACTATAGTTATTTGATTGGATTGCTAAAGATGTCAATAAATAAAATCTTTGAAAAAAAAATGATCTTGAATATCGATGACTAGTACTTTTGAGGTTATAAATCGTTAACAGTGGATTAAAGTAATTTAAACCACCGAAATTGTAACAATGTAATAACATACATATACAGGGTGTCCCACAATTAGTGCGACAAAATGAAGGTGTATTATCTAAAGACCCCCAGGAATTCCAGAAAATTGTTTAAAAAATTCTTTCTTCATTATTTAATAAGATACAGGGAAGTCATATTTTCTTTAAAAGGCAACATTGCCTCATAACAAAGTAATCGTTTAATTCTTAATCATCATAACAACAAACAACAATGTTAGAAAATGCCAAATTTAAATGTCAAAATTTGTTATAGGTTATTTATTTTACGTCAGACTGGATAGAAAAAATACAGGGAGTCCCTGTCTGACGTAAAATAAATAACCTATAACTTAAAGTAACAAATTTTGATATTTAAATTTGGCATTTTCTAACATTGTTGTTTGTTGTCATGATGATTAAGAATTAAACTATTACTTTGTTATGAGGCAATGTTGCCATATAAAGAAAATATGACTCCCCTGTATCTTATTAAATAATGAAGAAAGAATTTTTTAAACAATTTTCTAGAATTCCTGGAGGTCTTTAGATAATACACCTTCATTTTGTCGCACTAATTGTGGGACACCCTGTATACATAATATACAAATATACATAATGTTAATATTATTATTAGGTATTATTTTTATTATTATTTTGTTAAATATTATTATGATTATGTTAATTAACTTTGTAAAAATACTGGTCTATTATGGTCTATCTTACCGGGAAAACATTTTTACAAGGTAAACAGGAACACGCAAACTAGAGATATACGAAATTAATGTTACATTAGTGGTGGCGCCGAGTCTGCCAGACAAAGGCACAGCAAGTCTTATAGAAAAATATGACTGATGTTTTAACTGCTAGAAACGGTAATGTACTAAATGTTAAAAAGGTACTGAGAATCGGTTTTATATATCTGCACCCCCGCCCTTTTCCCACGCGATCTTAAAACGCTCGAGTCACAAACTCGGCGCCACCACTCCAGGGTTAATATCGTTTTTCTTGAATATGGGATCTATTAAACTTTACTTACAGTTTCACATGTATTTCCCATAATTACTTAAGTGATTTTTACCAGTTATATTTAATTATTTGGTTTTAAATTTAGAGTAAATAGCAGCAGCAATTTTGTGGTAGCGACATTTAATTTATGACCGCTGGCCGCGGTCTCCGTATACAAGAAATCCATTTGAAATTACTATCCTGTCTTTATAATTATCATTATTCTATGGTAATTAATAATTTATTAAAGCTTGCCAATAAATGAAGCAAAATAGACAATTGCGAAGCCTCAATTGGAATTATCTTAAAACCGAGTATTATTTACTTGTTATTCTAATACTCGATTAAGTCCAAACTCTAATAAATATTACATGAAAAATAATGTAACAGTAAACTTAAATTCAACATTTAATAATTATAAAAACTTTGTACGGATAATAGATATAAAATTCTTGACGGATTAAGTTACCTTTAAAATACAAAAATAGAGACTAAGTCTCAATCTACTTTTACTCAACAAACAAAAAATAAACACAACCAATAAACATCACTTCAGAGAAAGATCAAAGCTCGCAGGATACTTGTAGAGGCGATAATGTTCTACCTGATCTTATGGTTATGATGTATTTTCATTAATTTATTTATTTTCTTTATAGGGGTTGTGGTCGCAGTATGGAGATTTTGTGTTTGGTTTTAAGGGTTTGTATCCCTTTCTTTCAGAGTTCTCTTTCAGCAAATAAATTAAATGTCGTTTGGATAATTGTTGCTGTTGTTGCTTTATCTAATAAATTACATAATCGTTTGTTATAATTTTGTGTTTTATACGTTTAACTTACTTCCATAATCCCTCATTTTGCAACGTATTATGAGAAACAATTATAAATAAAAAATAAACGGGAGCCTTCCAGGTCTTGGACCTGAGTTCAAATGTGATTAATTGTATTTTATTTACTGTATTTAATATTTTCCTGTTATTAAGTGCCTAAGGTTACTAAATAGATTAGCTTTATTATCGTATATTTATTTTATTTAATTGTCGTAATTTAATATAACATTTGCGTGGTGTTATATTTTATTATCACTCAGGGTGTAGCTTTTAAAGATTCTTTGCTGGAGGGGGTTTGTACCCTTACATGGTTATTTACATATCCTGATAAGTGAAAGTGCTTCTTATTACATAAAATAATACAGGAATTAATGCGGTCGAATTTTCAAATTTTACACTTTAATAACACTTTAAAGGCTGCGTTTATTTACAGACCATAATCCATAAAATCCATTTAAAACGGAATAATTTAAGTTATTTTCTATACCCCTTCACTCATATTCGAGTGGCGTTTCAAACCGTCAATACCCATTGATCCAGCTTATATTTAAACTTAGCGCATTCGCCTTTTTTAACACACTTATTAAAAATGGCGAATGCGCGGGGATATTGTTAAAATCAACAAAAATCAAATCAAAAATTATTTATTTGTAAATAAAATATAACAGAAAAAGTTGCACGATGCCATATCTAACAAATGCAGTAACTGTGGAGCGATTTATGTAAATGCTTGGTGAAAAAGGTTTTTGTATAAAATTCAACTCTTTTAAAACATATCGAGCGGAAATCCGTTTCATGAACAATATCTTCGTTTCGTTTTATTGTCCACGTATTTTTAGTTAAGTTTTCTCGGTTCTTTTGGGACAAAAGGTATATTGATTTATTTAAGAATTAGGATAAACTGCATTTAAATGATCGCAAACAATTAAATTGAAATAGGTACTTTTGTAGAATTAATTTCACCTTGTAATTTACCCAATATAACCTTAAATATTAAAAAAATGCTTTTACTTTTGGGTTAAAATTTATTGATAACCTGACCTGAGCAATCCCAACTATAAATTGAAATTTAGCTTACCAAATTATCTTAAGGTATGTTTTTCCTGCGACTGCTGGTCGTGACTGCCAGCAGTAACGTCTGGCAGTGGCA
Organism: Brassicogethes aeneus; assembly: GCA_921294245.1. NCBI lineage: Eukaryota > Metazoa > Arthropoda > Insecta > Coleoptera > Nitidulidae > Brassicogethes > Brassicogethes aeneus. The sequence continues at coordinate 27,631,493 of OV121137.1, forward strand.
TAGTTCTTTATATTTATGTCAGTGCAAGTGTTTTCGCTCAAGCGTCCAGTCGTCGCGTCTCAACTGCCAGCAGTCGACGTTCGAAGATCGACTGCCCAAGGAGTAGTCTGGCAGTTGGCAGTCGAGTCCCCTCTCTCTTGTTACCAATACTTCCCTTAAATAACCCTTATGTAGTAGTCTAGTAGACGACATTTTTAACATTAATTTAATTTAAAAAAGTCCTGAAAACATTTTTATTTATTAAGTTTGTGTTAGGTATATTTGTTGGACTTAATAACTATTTAAAATATGCCAGACTTTGCTGTAGCAGACAGCAGAAATATGAACAGAAACTCCAACACCCAACCTAACCTAACATTAAATATTTGATTTCCAAAAAATAAAGATCTGACAGCACCGTGGATAAATACATGCAAGAGAAAGAATAAAACGAAAATAAAAACGGTAAATAAAGGCAATTTTTGGTATACCCAATTTTCTGTTAGGTACTTAAAGTAACTTTTCACCCTTACCACATAATACTAGTATGTTTATTTGTTAACAGCTTGCATAAGTTCTTACTAATAATAAAAATTAAAACACAATTGTATCTGAAATCCGCTTCAAAAGTTTCCCAAATAAAAAAAGCAGTTTTATAATTTTTTTTTTACTTTTGACACTTTAAAGCAGGCGTGCGTTATTATTACCTGTATAAATGCATTTTTATAATTTTGTTACCTTTCACATTAAACAAAATTAAAATCTAAGTCTAGAGTAAGGGACTTACCGTATGAATTTTGTCATATAAAATAAATGCCTTGCACAGCCTCTATAGTGTGATTAACCAATCTTAAATTATATCTTAAAATTAGAAAATAATTTTAAATTAGTCAAACAGACCATAAATGCTTTTATCTACTCCTACATTGACGAGCTGTGACTTTATGGCGTTTTATTCACGGGCTGAAGTTAGTAATAGTGGCTTTTGGGCATTTTAGTCACGGGCTGAAGTTAGCTTTATTAGAGAAAAGTGAGGTTAATTCCGTTGACATTTGATAGATGTCAAATGTTTAACAAATAAAATTGGATTTAAATTCTTCTTTGTGGTCGTCGTAGATAAAGTATAGTATGCAACTCGTTTTATAAACTTATCTAGACACTCGTTTTTATTAAACACTCGCTTGCAAGCTTCGCTCGTACTTAATAAAACTCGCAACTAAAATGGGGTTTATAAAACTTGATACATAATATACTATTAAATTGGTTTTATAAACTTTTCATTAATATTTATGCATGACTAATACATGGTTTATGTGACTAGTAAAAAAAAAACACAATGTGAATAAGAATTTACATAAAATATGGTGAAATTTAAAAATATACCTACGAATAAATTATTAATTAATAGTATAAAAGAATAAATAAAACAAAGCAAATCTAAAATATAAAGCACATTTTAAAAAAAATCATTAAAAAATTTTCAATATTGTAATACATTTTATCATGAAATATTTTTGTTAATCTTTTCTTTAGAACAATTCTACTCTTACATTCGATGATAACACACATTTTGTTATAACATTTTATACCCTGATAAGTGTGGGATGTTTGGGATAAGTGTGGGATGTTTATGTAATCGTGAAAATGGAAGTCTAATATTATTTCTCTCTCTAGTATTGTAATTATGAATTTCGTTAAAGGTATCAACATTATCATCCACATATAAAATTAAATTTAAAATATAGAAACATGAAAGCGTAAGTATTTTATATTTTTTAAACAACATATTGCATGAATATGTTGGACCCTATAGGGTCATCCATAGTTCTTAAAACCTTTTTTGTCTAATACATTTTTTTTTAAATGTGCTGACAAACCCCAAAAGATAAGTCCATAGTGTAAGTGGCTTTGGACAAGTCCAAAGTACATTAGCCTTAAGACTTCCTACGATACACTGTCCTTTAGAGATCTTATAATATATACAATATACAATCAACCTATTGGCTAATGATTTAAGTTTTAACTAAGTGTAAACTAATACTGTAGCGTTATATTTTCTGTACTGTGTAATTCAGTATAGTACTTTTTCTAGGTTTTCCATCTTAGATTTTATACCACAACTTTGGCAAATAAAGTGGAAGAAAGGTACTTTATTTATTCTGCATTATTTTCTATTAATATAGAAATAGAAATATTTTTATTTAATAAAAATGCAATTCCAATATTATTTGCTTTTATCTTGATAATAAAATTTAAATAGTATATTATATTACAAGAGATAAGGGTAGCATATTACGCCCAAGCGGCGAGTGTGTAATGCCGCGTAATACGATTATACTATAATTTATCTACCCAGGTATATTTTAATTTTAAACCCTTTTTTATATATGTATAATATGGTAAAATTTTACCTATATATTTTTTTAAATTTATACAAAAGTTTTTTGGTTGGCATTAATTCAATATCACAAGCCGCCAGACGAAAAAACTTGAGTACCTATATTACCGATATAAGGTGTCAACATGTTTGTTATAATTCCTTATAATTCTTTTTTATTATTGCAAATCCATACAGTTTTGAAATACTGTTGAAAATACACACATCGGCAAATTTAAAGGAACGGATACAAATTTTAGTTTTTCTAGCTATTCAGTACTGTATGTCCTAGGCTTGAACTTATTAGTAAATTTGTTATATATTTTGCACATTTTGATCAAGTTAGTCCATGTCAAAATTAAAATTAACGTCAAAATCCCTTAGTTGTTGCCATAGATAACAAAGCATTAAGTGGGAAAGGTGTTCGTTATTTTTTCATAAAAGTAAGTTGTTTTTTTACAAGCAATTGCTTACTGTTACTTGGTTGTGGTTTACTATTGACTGTTTTTTTTTAAATGTGCTGACAAACCCCAAAAGATAAGTCCATAGTGTAAGTGGCTTTGGACAAGTCCAAAGTACATTAGCCTTAAGAATTCCTACGATACACTGTCCTTTAGAGATCTTATAATATATACAATATACAATCAACCTATTGGCTAATGATTTAAGTTTTAACTAAGTGTAAACTAATACTGTAGCGTTATATTTTCTGTACTGTGTAATTCAGTATAGTACTTTTTCTAGGTTTTCCATCTTAGATTTTATACCACAACTTTGGCAAATAAAGTGGAAGAAAGGTACTTTATTTATTCTGCATTATTTTCTATTAATATAGAAATAGAAATATTTTTATTTAATAAAAATGCAATTCCAATATTATTTGCTTTTATCTTGATAATAAAATTTAAATAGTATATTATATTACAAGAGATAAGGGTAGCATATTACGCCCAAGCGGCGAGTGTGTAATGCCGCGTAATACGATTATACTATAATTTATCTACCCAGGTATATTTTAATTTTAAACCCTTTTTTATATATGTATAATATGGTAAAATTTTACCTATATATTTTTTTAAATTTATACAAAAGTTTTTTGGTTGGCATTAATTCAATATCACAAGCCGCCAGACGAAAAAACTTGAGTACCTATATTACCGATATAAGGTGTCAACATGTTTGTTATAATTCCTTATAATTCTTTTTTTATTATTGCAAATCCATACAGTTTTGAAATACTGTTGAAAATACACACATCGGCAAATTTAAAGGAACGGATACAAATTTTAGTTTTTCTAGCTATTCAGTACTGTATGTCCTAGGCTTGAACTTATTAGTAAATTTGTTATATATTTTGCACATTTTGATCAAGTTAGTCCATGTCAAAATTAAAATTAACGTCAAAATCCCTTAGTTGTTGCCATAGATAACAAAGCATTAAGTGGGAAAGGTGTTCGTTATTTTTTCATAAAAGTAAGTTGTTTTTTACAAGCAATTGCTTACTGTTACTTGGTTGTGGTTTACTATTGACTGTGAAAAAGTCCACAATGGGTGATTTAGCACCGACTGATATCGCTAGGGATGCAGCAATAATAAAAAATGGTCGAACTTACAGTGATGTTGCCAAGATGTTTGGAAGATCAAAAAACTAGGGATTATATTAGAAAACGAAGTCAAGGTAGAAAATGCTTAACCACGGCTGTAGATGATTGTTTTATAACATTACAAACACTTCGAAATAGACGCCAGACAGCAACAAGAAATGCACTGGAAGAGATTCGTGGAACCAGAATTTAAAGAAGGTTAAAAGAAGTTGATTTAAAGTCGTATAAAGCCCCAAAACTCCAGAGAAATCAACGAGTAGCTCGACTAGCGTTTGCTCGAGAACACCAAAATTGGACCGAAGATTAGTGGGGCAAGTTTTGTATACGGATGAGAGCCGTTTCTGGGTAAAATCGATGACAGGAAAAGAGTGTATAGACGTCTAGGAGAACAACATGAACAATTTAATTTTACTCTTCCTGTCTCTTTAGGTGGAGGGTCAGTTATGGTGTGGGGTGGCATATCTTTAGGAGCCCGCACGGAGTTGGCGGCGCATTAACTGCAGATTGGTACATAAGAGATGTTTTGCAAGATGATGAAGTTACATTTGCCCCACATATCGGAGTAATTTCCTCATATTGCAAGACAATGCTCGCCCGCACGTGGCTCATTGTGTAACTGACTTTTTAAACCAAATGGAAATACCGACAATGAATTGGCCAGCATGCTCCCTGGACCTAAATACTATACAACAAGTATGGGACATGCTAGGCAAACTACGTAGATTTAGAATTCCTGTTTTTTTAAACACAGAAGATTTAAAAGATGCTTTAATTGAAATATGAGAGAATTTACCTCAAGAAATGATCCACATCCACATGAGAAGTATGGGAAGACGGATGACTGCAGTCATAAGAGCTCGTGGAAGAAAAACATGTTATTGAAAACAATAATCCTTCTCTCTAAAAATAAATTAGTCAAAAATGACTAATAGTTATTAGTGGCTTTTTTTTCACTTGTACCATGGTTAACCATGGAATGCCATGGTATCTCAAAATTTAACAGCCAATTCTTATGTAAAATTGTCCCCTGAATCCGAAAATGTCGTCAAAAGTTAAAAAAAGTAGAACAGTTTTTGAGATATAATCAATTTTCCATTTAATATGGAATTGACTATATCTCAAAAACTGCTCCACTTTCATAATTTTGACGGTATTTGCTATCAAAGTGTGCGTTGGCCATGTGGGAACTACATAGAATAAGTTTGTAAATTAACTTTGGGATGTTTATAAACTAAAAGAATTACATTTCAAAAGAAGATAAATGAGTTTTCCAATAAATTGTTGGTAGAGGTTTCACATCCTTATTTAATTAAATATAAATTCTTCATTTAGTTTTCTTATAAATACTCTCCGAGAACTTTTTACACAACAAATTTTAGAGCATAGTTTATGTATAAGATTCAAAATTTAATATAATCTAATCTAATATGACGAGCCAATGTATATTATTTTTATTAACTTTAGTTTGGGTAATAAAATTATTTATTTGTATACAAGATAAACCAAATATTATACATAGAAAATGGTTGAGTAAAGTTTGTTATGTTTTAAAATACTAAAAACATATTTAAAAATGTGCTATTCAATAATACTTATATCGCTTAGGAAACTTAGTGACTATAATTATGTCAGGTTTTCCGCTAGTGAATTCAGCCTTTAAAGGCTACCTATTTTATGGCTAATCAATTAAATCCATCGTCCGGCGTCGATTACATTTTAGTTAATTGTAATACATTTAAGGATTATATAGGGTTTTTTTTACTTTGTTTACAAAGTCAAAAAAGCCCTATATAATTCTTATATATATATAAGGATTATATATAAATATTTTACATTAAAAATATTAAAACATTAAAGTTTATTTAAATTAGTTTTTCTATTAATTATATTTATGTTTTAGGTATTTACATATATTTACTATATATTTTTTTTTAGTACACGGAGAGAAAAATTTTGCTAAAACAACTATCCAAAGTATTGTTAAATTACATATCGTGAATTTAGTCAACTGTTTTATTAAACTGAGGATTTGTATGGCTAAATCAGCTATACAGATCCTCAGTTTAATAAAACAGTTGACTAAATTCACGATACGTCATTTAACAATACTTTGGATAGTTATTTTGGCAAAATTTTTCTCTCCGTGTATCGCTCGATTCTGTATATATGAGTGTATATAAATAACGTTTCTACACGTAAAAATAAAAGAAAAAGTTGCTATAAACAGATGTCCGAAAATGCCTATAGGGGCATTTTAAACTGTTTCGCAAAATCGGCTTTTTATTATTTATTTCAGAAACATTTTGTGTTAAAATGTTGATGCTTTATTTCTGGGGTAATTTTTAGACAATAAATCATCTGGACATCGGGGAAAAAATCCTCTTAACTTTTTTTGTGGGGTTTTGTTGAATTCTTGATCTTGGAATACAAATCTCCAGATAATTTTACGTAATTTACAAAATGCATTTTTTGACATCTGTTATAGATTATGTTCATCACATATCATTTTTGTCATGTGTATTTAAAAAAAACAACCAGTATTAAGATACATAAAAGTTCAAGAATTTTGCTCTAAGCTCCTAGGCGGAAAGCCTAGATTATTTTAGTAGTGTTATACCATCTTTACAACGTAATTTAAAATAAAGTAGTCCTGATCAAACACGCCAAAAAAATGTTTTTTTTAGCAAATGCAACGATCAAGCAAAAACAGACAAACACATTCTAATTATATTTTTGAAATCAGCTTAAAAATTTACACCTAAGGAGTTATTTAAGGAATTGAGAAACAAAATGGCACATCCTGCTAAAAATTTAAAACAATAATTAATTTATCAGTATTTAATTATCTTGGAACGTTTAAAACTAAGATTTGTTGTTATCCTAGCCATCAGTGGCGTGCATACAATGAAAGCACAAATGCATTTGTATCATTTTTTATCTTTTTCCATTTAATTTTAATTTCGATAACATAAATTATAATTTTATTAAAAGGGATAATGAAAATTTAAAAAGTTTGTATACCGCCGACGCACATACAGGTATTTGCACGATCTGGGCGGCCAAAATTATTTGTATGCTTAAATGGTATGTTAACCATTCCAATAGATGAATTAACTTGTTTTTAACAAAAAAAATACTAATTTACAATACTTTTACTAAACGGCACAATGGAGTATTAAGAAAAATATGCTTAGTCAGATTCTTAGAATAATTGTAATTGTAATAAGAGTAATTATTACACCTGGTACACCAAAGACAAACATACACTTTGAAAAATGGCAAAAATAAAAAAAAATAATATTATTTATAATAAAAATAATATTATTTATTTTTTCGATTTTTTTATCCAAAATCTTTGAAGTATCAAAAAAACAAGTTATCCGGAATTTTCCGGGCAATCTTTTGGTGTTATTTATTAAAAGAAAGGGTAAATATTACATAAAAATTAAAACCATAGCTTGATCTAGCTTGATATCATAACAAATACCTTCGTGAAAGAAAAAAAATCATTAAAACTAGACTAAGAAAAAGAGTTCACTTTCAATAATAAAAAATTTCTATTTAAATAAGGTATTTATATTTATTATATGATAATTTGTAAGTTTATTACCTGGTGTATTAGGATCCATCAATTTTAACTTGTTAGATTAACTTGCGGTGCAAATATTCACATAAAAAAACAAGTTGTCTTATAGGCACGCTAAAAATTGATATGTACTCGGTTAGAAATTTAAATTCAGACTAATCATACGTACGTGGGGTGCGCGGGAAAAGGGAGTAAGCGTTTGGATACGGTTCTCAGAAGCGTTGTCCAACGCAGGTTGTCTGTTTTAACGATGTCATTCAAACTTTGATAACAGGCATTTTGGCCGCCCAGATCTTAGAAATACCTGTATGTGCGACGGTGGTCGAGTGGTTAGTGCAGCTGACTATAGTCATTGTATACAAGCCGGAGGTCGTGGGTTCGAATCCCACCAGGGGTATGGCTGTTTATTTGTGTTTGTCCTATTGTGTATTAGTCCTTCGGAGGGGACTTTAAGCCCGCGGTCCGTTCCTACCCCTAACCCGCACAAGCCATTCAGTTGGCTTATGGGACTTAAGAAGTAAGGGTGGAACTAAAAGAGCACTTTTATATGTGCCGAATACATTTTATATGTGCCGAATACCACAGGACCCTTAAATCCAATTAAAATTTTAATTATATCATAGAAAAACATCACAGTAAAACACTCATTAATTACGCTACGTCCGACCGAAATCTGCTACATTAAAAAGCATCCCACAACAAATTAAAGGTACCTATGAATTTATACCGACAATACTGGATTTAATATGCAAACTAAATGCAGTGAAAACAGTAAATGAATTCAACTGCCATTCCACGTTGCCAAAATGTGCTCTTTTTAATTAATATTCTGATAGCCATTTTTTGTTATGCTTTAGTAATTTGTTAGGTTAGTAATTTGTACAGGCTACATCATTACAGGGTTTGGTTAAAAAATCTTTATTATTTAATAATATTTATATATTTTAAATGTCATGCATTTTTGTAAGAATCTGAAACCCGACAAGAAGTATGGCAAGATCGAATCTCAATCAAAATTAAAAAAAAATAAAAAATGTAAATTTTAAGACCTAAAATGTCCCCAAATATATCTAAAAAGTCGAATCTGATCTCAAATTTTTAAAAATTTTAAATATTAAGATGCATTTAAAAAGTGTTGTTTTTAAATACTTCCTTTAAATTTGTACCAGGTAAATTTAGTAAAAATCATCTTTCAATTTCAAATACAAGGTACATTTTCTTGCTTGCAAGATATTTTTACCAATTATAACTTAATTTTATTATCAAATTATATTAAACAAACAATTGTTGAAAAATTAACGATTTTTTGTTGTAAAAAATTGTTTTATATTATGAAAAAGTTTAAACTTTTTCATAATATAAAACAATTTTTTACAACAAAAAATCGTTAATTTTTCTCACCAAACGAACGAAATTATTTAAATTAATTTAATGATCTATATTAAAAAGCTAAACTTTGTGTAAAGATTATGAAAACACATAAGTTATTTAGTTAAATCTAGATCTTTAATGATCTTTAGATAAAAATAGGTACTATACACTTTTTATAACACTGTCTAAATCAGTTTGAAGCGAGAAGATTTTTTTAAGTTACATTGTTAAATGTACATTTTGTGTATACCGTATCTTCATTTGCAAGCTAACCATAGGGAAAATACATTGTAACTGGACCAGATAATGCGTACTAAAACAAATTTAATCGCCAGGGTGGAGTCAGTGTGGCTATGTCAATTCCTTCCGTAAATTAAATTTTTATCCATTAGAACCAGTTTTTTATTTTTCTGCTAACTATTAAAATTTGTTTCTTTTAATACGATCTGTGTAAAAGAAATCAAATTGATTTTTATTAAAATTAGCAGAAGTTTAAAAAACTGACTCATAATCATATGAAATCATCGGCGTAGCGTAGCGTAGCGTCGCGTCGCTATGTGAGAATCGACACTTCATATTTTTCCTTTAATAAGATTTAATAGGTATAATTAACTAAATTTTAATACAAAAAATAAAGGTCTTTATTTTTAAATGCCTATTTTAGATGTTTGCGGTGAAACGATTGCAAAAATAATTCAATAACTTTTTTATTGCAAATACATACATATTTTTTTAACTATCTTAAGCACACTTTAAGAAATAAATAAACATAATTTGAATTTTAACATTTATTTCATTAATAATTCGTTAACTTCTTCAATTGTGAATTGATTTTCATCCAAATTTGGAAATATTCTCTTTTCAGAAATTAGACTTACGTCTTTGTCACTATTTAAAAATAGTTCTGTTAAAAACTAAAAAGAAATGAGAAAGTACTTTGTATATATTTTTTAATAGTATTTAAAAAAAATTAATAGGTACATGTTAAAATATTTCTAATAACTAACAAATTCAACTAAAAACTTATGAGCATAGATCTGTGGGTACGAAAATCTTGAGTGCCTAGACAATGCCTTAGTTATAACTAAATATGTGCGTAATATGTAATTTTTTGTGTACTTATAAAGTAAAGTGAACTGAACAACCTCATGTAGAAATCAACGTGGAAATCGGAGGCAATAGTAGTTAAATGCCTATATGAATTTTTTTCTCCTAATTTTACCAATGTCTTTAAAACGTTATAACTTTTAATTTTAATTTTTTTATTCAAATAGGAATGTTTTAAAAATTAATTTAATTTAATGTGTGCGTAATTTTAACCAATTTTACTGTTTTAAAAACAATCTACTTTGAGGTGTCATAAAATCAAAACCTAATTATTTAAAAATATTTCTTTACCAAAATCTATTGCTTTAAGATGTTTTTAACAAATTATCGTCATAAAAATAACCATAATATAAAGTTTTTAAAAATGTATTTTTTCCGCCGATAAACCATAGTGCGCCGTACATTAAATAAAAATAATTTTAGTTTCCCTGTGCCTTATTCTCATAGACATAATACTAGAGTATTATTTCCATAGAAGAAGAATTATTATTTCTATGCCTACAATAAAAAAAATAAGTTGTTGAAACAACAAAAAAAATAATAATTCAAATCTTTATGCACTTTAAATACAAGCAATGGTTTTTGCACGTTTACTTAACCATCTAAAAATGTCAAATTATATTGTTGAACATAATTGAACAACAAATATTAGTCAAATAAACAAAATGAAAATATTTGTTCTTATCTGCTAATCTGGTTAATTAAACATTCTTGATATGTCGGAGTAATATTTCGAAAATGGTGGTGCTAACATTTTTAAGATATTAAGGTAAATTTCTTGAAATATTCAGGTAAACTTTTTGGCATATTCACTTAACACCAATAAAATGTTAAATTAAAATAATTTGCGCTAATGTTGGGTTAATTAAATTATGGAATTAATATAAAGAGAACTAATTAAACCTTCCCTCGCCAGAGTTTTTGTTTTGAGTGCGTTCCACCTAAGTACTTCAAATACCTACCGACAGACAGCTGATTCGACCTATATTGGGGGTCTTATCAGTCACTGATAACACTAGGCAACAAATTTTAACTTAAAAAAAAGGTCCTGGTTAAAAATAGAATTTTTCGATTGTTTATGACTGAAATAGATCCAAAATGTTTTTAAAAAAAATTTCTGAAGTCGTAAATAAAAAATAGGAGCACAGTATTTTGGTTCCATTTATTGCATAGATACACCATTTGAAAATTTTAGGATGACGTTACTTTTAACTTATATTTCAGCATTCCATGAACAACATATCTGTACATATTGTAAAAATTTAAGGCATGTTTTTTTGATGTTAACTGTTTTTTATCGTTCAAATTATTTTGTTTACTTATTTTTATCGTTATTATTTAACAATTTTTCTTTGTATCATGGTCCTTCCCGTATCGTCTAAACGAGACTTTGGAAAATTTTTTGGTCGCCGGATTTGCGTCGAGCAGTTGAAAATCCATAGGACTGTGCTATTTTTATTACCTACCTTTTTTATTTACTAATTTTTATCGTTATTATTTAACAATTTTTCTTTGTATCATGGTGCTGCCCGTATCGTCTAAACGAGACTTTGGAAAATTTTTTGGTCGCCGGATTTGGGTCGAGCAGGTGAAAATCTATAGGAGTGTGCTATTTTTATTACCGACCTTTTTTTTTACTAATTTTTATCGTTATTATTTAACAATTTTTCTTTGTTTCATGGTGCTGCTAGTATCGTCTAAACGAGACTTTGGAAAATTTTTTGGTCGCCGGATTTGCGTCGAGCAGGTCAAAATCTATAGGAGTGTGCTATTTTTATTACCGACCTTTTTTATTTACTAATTTTTATCGTTATTATTTAACAATTTTTCTTTGTATCATGGTCCTGCCCGTATCGTCTAAACGAGACTTCGGAAAATTTTTTTGGGCGCCGGATTTGCGTCGAGCAGGTCAAAATCTATAGGACTGAGCTATTTTTATTACCGACCTTTTTTTATTGTTTACTAGTGTAATCATTGTCGGGCAATTTGGTGTAGTACCACGTGGAAGTTCCAGTGTGGAACACACAGAAAATAAACGGCTACCTGAGCTTATATACTCCTATCGAAAGCAAACTGAGGCGAGATGTAAGAACATCACGTGATAAACACCGTCTAATGACGTGGCGTGGGTGTTCGAAGCGCCCTTTACGGCAATTTTATGTATGTAAAATTAACAAATTTTAAAATAACATTTACAATTTGTTAAATGAACAAATTTAATGTTTTGGATTTAAAGAGCAACTATAGTTATTATTAAATTAACGTTTATAAACGTTAATTTAATAATTTTTTTAGGACATCCTAAAAATTTCAGTATTTGATTCAACCAATTCCAGCTATTAAATCAAAATAGGATAAATATTTTAATTCAAAAAATTAGTTTATGTTAAATCAATATTTTAACTGTCAAATGAACAAATAAACTTTGACAAACTCTGACTATTGCTTTGACACCAAAATATAGATTAATCCAATAGGTTTTTTGATGAAACAATATTTTCAAAAATGACATTTAGGCAAACGTTTACATTATTTTTTTCGGTGTATTCTTGTGTGAGATTGGGATTTCACGCGCCGTGCTTTTAATTATTGTTTTGAAAGTTTAGTTAGTTTGAAGGGTTGCCAATATTGGCACCATATGGTACGGTCCTGACCGTACTTTTACGGCATTTTGTATAAATTACGGTTTACGGCACAACTTAAGGACCGTACCCCAAAAGTACGGTATTTTAACGTTTATTTGCAGGAAATAATATCAAAATAGAAAAAATTTTGCCCATATATTTTATTAAATTTTAAAGCGATTTATTTATATATAATATTATTATGATTTTCTCTGACTGTATTTTATCTATATATGTTTTATAGAGTTTATATTTTTGTGTAAAAGTTTAATAAAATCAAACCTTTTAAAGATTATGCTTGTTTTGCTGAAGTCATATGTGAAATCGCGAAAGTACGGCCCTGTTTTGAAAAGTACGGTCATTTTTTAGCCGCTGGTACGGTTTTGTTATTTACTACAGTTGGCAAGCCTGTTAGTTTGGTTTGGTTTTAGTACAAGGGAGGGTTGTTTTGTTTGTGAATGTGAGTTAGGTTTGTTGCGAGGGGTCACCCACACCTGGGAATCCCTGAACATTTTAGAGTGGGAATACCAATACAATGGAAATACATGGGAATACAATAAAATATTATGGGAATACATGGGAATCCCTGGACGTTTTCCCTTTGGGTGGTTGACCCCTCGGTTTGTTGGTAAGATTTTATAAATATTTTTATAGTCCATTCCATTTAAGAAAAAAGCGTTGAGTTGAATAGGATTTATTATAGACCAATCACGACGCTTAAAATTGTGGCTTTTTATACACAGGAAAAATTTATAACCTATCTCTTTTTAATACGTTCGATGTTGATATAACCTCTCTCTCTCTCTGATATAACGTAGTTCTCATACACTGAATATTTTCTTATACAGCGTTGCCATAGCTTCTAAAAACAAATGTATAAACTGACATAATAATATTATACAATAAACAAGAGTTCTTATAATACTTAAATTATAAAATTATATTATATTAGCTTTTGTCTTCAATTTGTCAAAAATATTTTAAATATAGAAGGATTTTATCTTTTCAAAAGGTTGGATTTATGTTCTGTGCAGTGGCGGCTGGTGGATTTTAAGTATACCAATATCTCAGTTATTAGACATGGGACCCACACCAAATTTATAATAGTTTATATTGACATTAAATAAACAAGTTCGGCGCAAACAGAATTTAAATTGAAGTTTGCGAAAAAAAGTTAGTTTTTCCTGTCGCCTACCCTGCCTCCAGGCCCCCCTATTTGAGATAATTCAAATTAAAGTGGTGCAATTTATTATCTACTATAATTTATCGACAAATTTAAAATTTTATTCAAAAAATCCAAATATTACAGATTTTATTCGATTTTAAATTTTTATTATTTATTTTATTAAAATAAAAAAACATTTAAAATGGTATAAAAACTGTAATATTTGGATTTTTTGAATAAAATTTTAAATTTGTCGATAAATTATAGTAGATAATAAATTGCACCACTTTAATTTGAATTATCTCAAATAGGGGGGCCTGGAGGCAGGGTAGGCGACAGGAAAAACTAACTTTTTTTCGCAAACTTCAATTTAAATTCTGTTTGCGCCGAACTTGTTTATTTAATGTCAATATAAACTATTATAAATTTGGTGTGGGTCCCATGTCTAATAACTGAGATATTGGTATACTTAAAATCCACCAGCCGCCACTGGTTCTGTGTATCGCACATTGGCAACGTAGCATTTAATTCGATTGCAGCTGTCATACAAAGTGTATATTTTGTTAATTTATTACATGTTCTGTGATTTTTTGGCTTTATTTAACGTATTAACCGTTGTTAATGAAATACAGGCGAGTCAATTACATTAAAATCGCTTAACAACAAATATATTTTTTTTTTTTTTGAGACAATATTGATAATAATATGTCCATATTATGGACAATATAAACAATAACGACAATGTGGAAAACCAACCCTCTGTCCTAAAAAACAAATCTGGCCAATATATAGGATGAGGCAGAGCCGGCTTAAGGCAATTGAGCGCCTTAGGCACTTAAAAATTTGGCTCCTCTAATTAGATACTATACTTACGGGGCCCTGGGCATATTTTAAAAAAGCTTATTAGAGCCACCCCAAACTGTTAGCTTAAGGGCGCCCGAGAATTATAACCCAATTATTCCCTATGAATTAGAATACTTTTTATCATTAAAAAAAATACATAAATAACATACAAACATAACAAATATAATGTAAATAAAAAGTGTTAGGACTTATAACTGCGATTTTCTGCAAGATGTCATTAGTAAGTATTTAAAAAAAAAATCAACTTTAATTTTCTGTATTTGTATGTTAGATGTACTGCTGGTTTATTGTAATTAGTTTAATATTAAAATTTCAGAAATACCTTAAAACAAACAGAAAAATTAACACTATCTAAATGTGGATTTAGCCAGCATTTTGTGTAACGTAATCTAACGTAACGTAATTTAATTTAAAAGGCAGGCTAAATCAACCTTAACTATCGAACACAGACTGCTATCACCAAACACACAACACATAGAAGTGCCACTCTTGAATAAACGCGAAAACACCCAAGTCCTTCCGGCAGCAGTTTCCTCTAGTATCGCGTACCCGCTGGGGTGAGCAGCACATCACAGCGGGTACCCGATGCAAGAGGAATCCGTGTGCTTGGAGCATACGGGGGTTTTGAAATAGTTTAAAGAGTGCTAAAGATATGTTTATACAGAAGTGAATTTGCGGCACGATTTTTTTCGGTTTTACACCTCGTTATTACAAAGGAAGCTAAATTTTTATAAAATAATAAAAACAGTAAAAAATATTCTGTTATTACAATTGTATATTGTTTATTTGTTTTATTTTTGGAAAAAATAAACATTTTGGTAGCAATTTTTATTTTTTTTTAAGTTGCTTGGGGACAAGGCGCCTATTTCTACGTGGCGCCTAAGGCAATTGCCTTGCCTGCCTAATGGGTAATATGGCCCTGGGATGAGGTCAAAGAATAATACTTTTTAATATGGTAAAAAAACATATCGATAAAGGAACATCAAAAAGTGCCAGTGTAATATTAACATCTGAAAAAACTGGTATTTCAAAAAGTACCATCAAACAAATGGAACATGACGGAAAGGCTACATCCCCAATAAAGAAAAGAAAGCAGGCAAGTCAATATGACAAATTGAGTGAGGAACAAAAGAAGCGCCTGAGAAAAGTTGTTCATAACTTTTTTTTATAAATAATGAAATACCAAATTTAGGTAAAATTTATCAAGTAAGTAAATGTTATTGAAATATGTTTAATAATTGATTAGAAAAATGTTCCCTTCAGTTGCTGTCAAATAATAAAAATGGGATTTGCTTTAAATAAATGGGTTTTTATTATTAAAACAAACGTTTTGTGTATAAACTAATTGTTTTTCCTTTTTTTTTGTCCGTAAAGAATGATGATAACTTACCACCAATTTCTCGGACAAATTTATGGAGAATTTAAAAAAAACTTGGCTTCAAGTATGAAAAAAGGGGTAGTAATAATTTACTGGTTAAAAAAAGTAAAATAGTAATTTGGAGAAGAAAATATATTGATAATATCATGCAGGAGTTACCGATTACAGGATCAAAAAATATATTACATGGATGAGATTTGGATCATTGCAGGACACATTGTAAATGTATTTGAGTAAAAGTCATCATGAGGATATGAATGAAACTGTTTTTAAGACTTGGATAAAAAATGTTTTACCAAAATTAAAAAAGAACATTGTTATTGTGATGGATTCTGTTAAAATTGAAAAAAATCCATTAGCAGCATGGAAATTGGGAGGTCATTTTGACGTGATTTGTTTCTGTAAAATTTTGTTTTTTTTATAAAACCTTCATTAATTGCATTTTTATTTTATTTAGGCCTTACTTCAAAAAAAAAAAAAGATTTAATTTTTTAAATAACTTTTTTCAGTGGGGTAAGTAGTGTCTTCAATAGTTACGTAACTTGTTACGAATGAATGTAAAAAAAAATCCAAATTTTTACAATAGCTATTTTATTTTCTTGATATCGGTTCATTTGTTTAACCCAAATTTAATTATATGTTAAAATATAAATCGATGAATAAATAATAGATTAATTTCATTTGATCAATTTCATTAAATATTTCTTAGCAAATAATGTTAGAGTAGCAATCGCTTATAACGAACCGTAATAGGTAAACCTTTGGTTCGTAGATATTATTCGAGTTGGTTCGTTTTTACCGAAAGTTCGCTTTACCATGTTCGTAAAAAGCGGACATATGTATACTTTATATTAAAAAATGCACTTTTCAAATCAATGGATGTATGCTTACACTCAAAGAAAAAATTAATTTTTTCCGTTCATTTACCATTTAACTTTTAATTTACATGTTTAATAAAACTCGGTCTATTTGTTAATTACTAAATTTTTATATTATAAAATCATAAAAATTTATTAAAACATTAAAATATGTATTATTTTCCACATCAATAAAATGAACTGACATTTAAATAAGAAATGCAGTTAAATAATTGAGGTTATGTTGCTCAAATTAATGTTTGTTTCTTCTTATTTTCTGAAAATAATATAATACATGTATTTTTCTGTGTCTAAAGGTCTTAATTGTTATAGTAAATAATTTTTTCATGGTATAATACATTCAAGGTTGCTATGATTTGTCCATATTTGTTGTAACATAATAATATTCTATCAACGACATCTGCCATTATATTTGAATTTTCCGCGTACTCCTGTGTAAACCTGTCTCGTTTTGCAGCCACATCTACTTTATTCTTAAATGGAATGGACTAGTGTACCTTACAATACGGACTTATTGTTTGTATCGCGATATCGTTGTTGTTTCAATTTGTAAATTTCATACCTTTCGATAAAGCTATTGTGAAAAATATTGTAAAAAACAGCATGCATAACTCAACCAGAAAGGAAATTATATTTCTGTCCTCGTTATTCAATATATATATTATTTCTTATTCAAGAAATTTATAGGAATTATTATTGCCAATTTATAAAAACGTTTTTTGTTAAAGTAAACTAACTTTCCACTAAATTTTAAACAAGCATGGCCATCACTAGAAAATGTATCTAAATATACCATTTTGGACCAAATATCGCAATTAAGCAGTTTAATGTTACTTTCATATAGTATATAGTACGGTCATTTTTTAGCCGCTGGTACGGTTTTGTTATTTAACAGTTACAGTTGGCAAGCCTGTTAGTTTGGTTTGGTTTTAGTAAAAGGGAGGGTTGTTTTGTTTGTGATTGTGAGTTAGGTTTGTTGGTTAGAAAGATTTTATAAATATTTTTAGTGTACCTTACAATACGGACCTATTGTTTGTATCACGATATCGTTGTTGTTTCAATTTGTAAATTTCATACCTTTCGATAAAGCTATTGTGAAAAATATTGTAAAAAACAGCATGCATATCTCCACCATAAAGGAAATTATATTTCTGTCCTCGTTATTCAATATATATTATTTCTTATTCAAGAAATTTATAGGAATTATTATTGCCAATTTATAAAAACGTTTTTTGTTAAAGTAAACTAACTTTCCACTAAATTTTAAACAAGCATGGCCATCACTAGAAAATGTATTTAAATATACCATTTTAGACCAAATATCGCAATTAAGCAGTTTAATGTTACTCTCATATAAAAAAAAATTACCAATGCTTGATTTTTATACTAACACAAAATATATTCTTACAAATTCGTGTTGCATTGGCATGTTTTGGTAACCAACAAGTCCGTGTAAAAAGTTAATTTTTATTTAAGAAAACTCGGATAAAAATTGCCTTTTCCGAGGCCAAACCTTATTTGTGAAAAGGACCAATAAATGTTCCTACAGATGTTTACTTCGCTTTCCCGGGCACTGTTCACTATGTTTCTTTTAGGCTATTATAAAACTTTACTCTATTATTTTTTGTAAGAAATTACGGCTAGAAATATTTACATATTTTGTACGCTCCTTTAAACTATTAATTTACCTATTAAAAGCTAATGTTTTTGTTTCGAAGGCAAGTACACTTAAGCAAAATTTAAATACAAAATTAAATAAATTATTATTCGATTCTTTTGAGGTTGGTTGTAAATAAATTGTTGTAAAATAAGCAACAAAAATATCGTCCTACTCGTTTTTTTATTTGCCTCATTTAATTATTAATTGTATTTTCAGTGTTGTGTAGTTATAATTTTGTAAGAATTTTTATAAAAATCAAGCATTAAACCAAGTCCTAAAAGATTAAAAGTAAAAACATAGAATGGCAAAGCATAATTTAAAAAATAACCATTACCATAAAATAATGTTATAAAAATCAGATTTGTTAACATGGGTTTGTAGTTTGTTTATTATTTATTTTGTAAAATTTTAACATAATTTTTGTAGAAAACCATGCAGGGTTTGTAATTATGTAAAAAAAAGAAAATATTTTACTGGAAGTTTTGTAAAGGTAAAATGTGCAATTTTGTAAGCATTCTGTTAATTTTAAAAGTTACAGATTATTTTGTTAATATTTAACAAATTATTTCGTTGAAAAATTACACGTGATTTCAGGCAGTCAAAAAATTTCCCACTGACAATACTTATTAACAAGTTCAACTGCAGTCATGACTTCAGCGTCTGCTACTTATGCACAGAAAAAACTCTAGCATAGCATGAATGGGTGAGCCATTAAACCAATGGGATCTTGTAATCCGTATTCCTGAATAACAGTTCCTATAATACCAATAGGTAGTTAGCACTTGGTTTATAATCGTTTACTGTTTTAAAATTAACAACAAAAGTTATCGCTCCTAAATCTATTGATATTCATATTGATATTTATTTGTTAGAATGGTAGAATGTTATTGCATTAAATACTAATTTGATTTATTTAATAACGTTACTATTGTATGTATACTATGTATACTATGTATACAATTAACGCAATAAATTCTTTGACATTTAGGCAAAATATTTCCCTATTTTGGTTTAATAGTAATTAATTGAGCAAATAACAATTTAGATTGCTTCAATTTTAATGCATTCAATGACAGCGCTGTTCTTGGTACTATGTTAGATTTTTTTCTGTGTGTTTTTGCCTACTCTCTAAAAATGAATTAGTCAAAAATGACTATTTAATAGTTATTAGTGGCTGATTTTTCACTCGTACCATGGTTAACCATGGAATACCATGGTATTCCAAAATTTAATTGCCAATTCTTATGCAAAATTGTCCCGCAATCCGAAAATGTCGTTAAAAGTTAAAAAGGTAGAACAGAAGAATTGGGATACCATGGTATTCCATTGTTAACCATGGTACAAGCGTTGAGTGTTAGTCAATGGTACAAGTGAAAAAGCAGCCACTAATAACTATTAAATTAGTCATATTTGACTAATTCATTTTTAGAGAGGACTTTATTCTAATTCGTAACGTGTTCGTAACAACTCTCCGGTCCAGTGTTTATAATATATTACCATATATCTGTAATTATTGTTATTTGGATTCCTAAACCTATTTAACGAGTATGCGAAGTATCCAAAAAGATGCCATCACTGGTGAAGTGGCTTAAAGAACTTTACAAAATACATCAGTGAGTGTTGTAGTAGTACTAATAATTATATTGTACCAAATTTCTTTATAACATGATGATCTCAGAATGGTGTGTTATTAAATTGTGTTATTTTTGTGTTCATTCATGTAGGTATGTATTATTTGTTTGGGAAATTGATTAATAAAGCAACATTTTTTATCAAAATTCTTTGTCAATTTCTAACAAATTATTATTATACTTTTGAGCAGAAATATTCTAGTAATATTAAAAGGGTGAACAAATCTTATACGATTTTAATACCTATATCCATTAAGAACTAAATACAATTATATGTTCTATTATCGGACATATTTAAAAAAATATCGGGGTAGTATTTTTGTTTTTTAGTTTATTTAATGCTTACTGAAAGACTAGTTGTTACTTAAAAAGTTCCCTCATTTGGGTTAAGTAAGAGTTAGCTACTTAATTTGTTTTGATGTTTAAATAGTTTTATCTTGCATCTTGTATCAAATGTGTTATACCTACTTAGCCATTAATGTTAACCTGATGCACAATTAAACACATTATAAACTTACATTCTATTTTCATTATAATAGTAGGTACGTAAGTTTAAGAAAATACAGACAAAGATTGGTCTAATAATAACTCTCTAAAAATGAATAAGTCAAAAATTACTAATGGAATAGTTATTAGTGGCTGCTTTTTCACTTGTACCATGGTTAAGCATGGAATATGAAAGTGGAGCAGTTTTTGAGATATAGTATAATGGAAAATTGACTATATCTCAAACACTGTTCAACTTTTTAAACTTTTGACGACATTTTCAGATTCAGGGGACAATTTTCCACAAGAATTGGCTTAAATTTTGGGATACAATGGTATTCCATGGTTAACCATGGTACAAGTGAAAAAGCAGCCACTAATAACTATTAAATTAGTCATTTTTGACTAATTTATTTTTAGAGAGAATGGTATAAAAACAACCCAACAAATTTGGAGTAAAAGTAAAGTTTTTTTTAAATCTACTTTAAGTTATAGGTAAAATAATTTTATAGAGTTAGGTTATTATAAGTTTTAAGTAAGTATATTAAGACAAAAAACAATTAATTAGAGTTTTAGTAAACTTTTTTTCGACCATTAAAAACTTCGTTATTCGAATTGCGGTAAACATAACTGCAATTAAAAGTTTTAATCACATCATAACCAAATCTACTTAATTAAAGCTTTTTGGTTTAGAATTACATAAACTTAATTATAACAATTATTAATTAACTCATATGTTATACTTATAGGTAATATTTAAAATTAAAATATATAAATGGTGATCATTTTTATTTAATATTTTATATAAAGTAAAATCGGTGGGATTATTAAACAATCCATTATAGGAGCTCATCTGTATAAGACAGGATGTGATTTTTAAAATTAAGATTCTCAATGGACCAGTTCTATTAATAAAAATTTTGCTCAGGGTAAATTATTAAAAAATCCTTTTTATAAATAAAACACCATACTTAATATAATAGAACACTATTAAACACGCATTTTTTTATAAAAAATTAATAAATATGAAAAAGCTTAGTAATATTAGTAATTATTAATAATTTGGCCAGATTTGTTGCCCTTGATGCGTTAAATTTAATTGATATGAATGTGAACAACTTTATTATAAATAAATTAATATTTTTTAAATAAATATCGAGGGGTAAATCACTGCGTCAACGCGTCGCCAAGAGAAATTTCTTATTAATAAGCACTGATTAAGAAAGTTTTCCTTATTGATAACGACTGATAAGGAAAAAAATCACAACACAACGACCACTAACATTGTACGTTGATCTCTAAAATTTTGAACCCCTCAATAAATATTTACCTAATTATAATTAGGTATAATTATATAAGTCTCAATTTGACTTTGTTTGAATGTGTTTATTCTCATTTTGATTTTATATTTAGTTCCAATTTAAACACGTTTTTATTTTATTTTAGAGTGATCATTTTAATTTTGAATTTGTTTATTCTTATTTGGATATGACTGATCCCAACATGAATATGATTGCTCTTAATTTGAAACTGAACAGTCTTAATTTAAAGTTAAAAAGGTATAGAACAATAAAGTACAATAGGTTTTATAGTACCTACTTGTT
This sequence comes from Brassicogethes aeneus, assembly GCA_921294245.1. Classification (NCBI taxonomy): domain Eukaryota; kingdom Metazoa; phylum Arthropoda; class Insecta; order Coleoptera; family Nitidulidae; genus Brassicogethes; species Brassicogethes aeneus. Next base: position 27,653,807 of record OV121137.1, read on the forward strand.
ATTCAAATTTATAGTGGATTATTTCCCTCATTATAAAATGAACCAATCGAAAGCCTTGAATTTTCGAATAACAGCGATTACATTTTAGCCTCCATATTGAATTTTTGTTTAAGATTTTATGGTGTTGTTTACAAGTTTTAAAATACATTTTTTTTAAACAATAAAAAATAAGTTATTTTGTTTTAAATATCAATTATTAATTATTACATATATTTAAATTAATGGAATTTTGTTTAAAAAATTGTTCATAAATTTTGACATATACGTCAGATTTTAATAATTGTCAAATAGTTTCCTTTAATTCGAGAAATAATCTAGACGTACTCACTCAACCTATAAATTTAATCTGTCAAACTATGTTCAGTAAGTTTTTGATTTGATTTTTCTTTTTGGAAAATAGTTTCATAAAATAATTAAAAATAAAACCCCTCGACCGCTACGCGGTCTCGTGATTTTATTAAATTATTTAGAATTCAACATTTTTCAAGAAAAACTAAACAAAAAACTACCTAGCCTAGTTTAACCGATTAAATTCTTGGTTCTCGTATATGAATAAACACGTTAATTTTAATATTTGATGAATGCGCTAAGATTAGATTATGTTGATTTTATTTTAGTTTATTAATAAACAATAACTATTACATTTTTAAATTACGTTGATTTTGACGGGCTTTTTTCCAATTATAACATTTGAAAAGTACTTGTTAGTACAACCATGGTGCCTCTAGGCCTACAGGCTCCATGTTACGTATATCTGACGGATGTCAGATTGTCTATTTGACAGATGTCAGTAGTATACGAGCAGGGACTAATAATAATAATAATATATTTATTTATGCTCCAAAAAGATATACAATTTTTGCATAAGTCACACAAAGAGTAAGTAACAAAATATAATAAATAATTTATAATGAAAAATAAGAAATATTACACAGATATATAAAGGTAAATATAATATACACAGATATATAAAGGTAAATAAATTACAATTACATGTAACTGCATGTAACTGCAGGTAAATACATACAATTACAGACAAGATGATTTGCATAAAAGCGACTAGATTAGGATAAATCACAAAAATTGTTGGATAAGAATTCATCCATTGAATAAAATGCTTTATTAATAAGATAGTATTTTAATTTAGGATTAAATTGTTTTATTTCCAAGTTTCTAAAAGCTAAAGGTAGAACATTAAAAAAACGAATGATATATGATAATTTTTATTTTATTAATTAATGCTTTTGAAAAGCAGCTTTTCTATTAGGAATACAAAATTTGATTAAAATATGTCCATTTAATAGAAAACAATCTACTATTAACTGCCTTATTTTAATTTACATTAAAAACCGTTTTTGCAATATTTCGATTTATCTCAATGTTGTGTTAATTTTTTGTAAACTTTAAAGCTTAATATTTTTAAAATTCACGTAAATAAATTGTAATTTACATTATGTATTTAAAAAGTTTTACAGCGGTGTAAGTAAAAGTTTTGTATAAATTTAAATGCTATAATAATATTCTTTGAACCATTTTAAATGTTTTATCTTTTAAAGCATGCATTTTTTGGTAACTATTTATTCAAAAATTCTCGACTTACACTTACACGACGAACAGTAAATTTAATTGAGTTATCAGTGATAACTTATCACCTGACATGTCAGTTTAAATCCGATATAGAAGCAGTTTTTCACAATCAAAGTGAAGAGGATGTTTGTATGGGTAGTAAACCCAAAATTATTAATGCTTTATCGGCAATTACTAGTTTGCCACCAGCGAAATCAAAGGGTCAGTGCAAACGTGCATAGATTGGCCACGGTGCTCGGCTTTAAATGAAAAGATAAGTTTCATGCTTTTTTTTGTTTTTATGTATTCATTGCAACAATAGAAGTAATTTTTTGGTATTTTTAGGATCGCTTAACATGGCCGTTTTTAAGAAAATATTGAATTTATAAAAATAAATTGTATTTTTCGAAACATTAATTTATATTGTAAAATAAGATCGTAAAAGCAATACGAAAGCGTTTTTTAACAACTAAAATATCAAACACATTTTAAACTTACCATATATGTATACTATATACTGTATACAGTTAGTATTTTGTGCACTACATGTAAGTATTTTGCACATACGGATTTAATGTATTACGATAAAATTTAATAATATAACTATTTGTCCAGCATAAAAAAGTAATTTTTATTAACAGTAAAGCTTTTGATGTTATAAATCATGAACTCCTACTAGCCAAACTTAAATATTATTGTTTTGACACATCTGTCATAAACTGGGTTTCAAATTACTTGGCCAATCGCAAGCAATGCGTTGAACTGAACAATCATTTTTCAACATTGTCGTGCGTTACCAAAGGAGTTCCCCAAGGAAGCATTCTTGGGCCGCTACTTTTTACGATATTTACATCGGACCTTTGTAAAATTGTATCATCCAGCACCATTCATCAGTATGCTGATGATACTCAGCTATACATCTCATGCCCCCCAACATGCATCAACTCAGCAATCCGAGACATCAATGAAGACCTTGTGAGTGTTAGTGAGTGGTCTAAGTGTAATGGCTTATTTTTAAATCCTAAAAAGTCAGTGGCTATATGCATCGGTATGAATATACTGCAATCTAAAGCACTAAGTTATAAAACCTGTGATATTATGTTAAATGAGTCTGTGATAAAATTTGAAGACTATGTAAAAAATTTAGGAGTTTTAATGGATAAAAACCTTTTACTTGATAAACATATTTGTCAACTTATAAAAAATGCTTACATTAAACTCAAGTCAATATATAGTTTTAAATATCTTTTAAATATCAATGTTAAATGGAACTTGTCAAAAACCCTAATTTTAAGTCCTATAAATTACTGTTCTTCAGTTTACTATTTTTACACTAGTTTATATTATTAAGAACGACTTCAAAAACTTTAAAATTCTTGTTTAAGATATTCTTTTAATGTTAATTATCGTAAACATGGTACACCTGTTTATGTTACTAAACAAATTCTCAAATGCAATTCTATGTTTTTGTTACAATATGCTAGTCTTGTCTTTAATGTTTTAAAATATAAAAATCCACATTACCTAATAGGTATAGGTAATACCTATACATATTGTTAAGAAGACTTTCTTATTACCACAACTTAAATACTAGAAATAAAAACCATTATTCTATTCAAATACACAAAACTTCTAAATATGAATGTTGTTTTGAAAATTTGGTATGAGGCGCCGTTTGTGCCATAATTATGATTTGTAAAATATACAATAATTTCTAAAATAAATATATATTTTGTTTAAAATATAAATATTTTATCTAAAATATATATATTTTAGCTTATTTTATAACATATATATTAGTTTTACTAAAATATAATAATATTTTTACAAAATAATATATATTTAAAATATTTATATATTTGGACAGTTAAACTAATAATATAATTTTAATACTAATAATATAAAATCAGCTTACAAGACGTAAAGCCAGGAGGCGCTGGCTGCTTTATTTAACTTGGCAACGCAGCCTGTCTGTAATTGCATGTCGGAATTACTGTGGTGTAAATTAAATAAAACTAGAAGATACATTAAAAATAATAATACCTCTGGTACGTAATAAAGCACTTGGGTATAAGTTTAAATTAAAATCTAACAGATTAATAGGTCATTTAAAATTTCACCGCAGTAATGGAACCAAATCGACGACATAGTTTTGCGTAGCCCAGAATTATTATTGTTTAAAAAGAGAGTCATTATTGTTTAAAAAGAGAGTCACGACAATAAACATCCAGTTAAAAATAACAAAAAGCCAAAGTGCGGCAAAAAGTTATTTAATTTACACCACTGTAATTCTCACATGAAATGAAAGAAAGGCTGCGTTGCCAAGTTAAATAAAGCTGCCAGCGCCTCCTAGCGTTACGTCTTGTAAGCTTAGTTTATATTATTAGTATTGAGTTTATATTATTAGTATTACTGTTTTAAATATATATTATTTAGTTAAAATATTATATATTTTAGTAAAACTAATATAAATCAGTCACGTACGAGTGCTCGTCAAAGTTAGTCGCATCTGGCATCTTGCCGTCGCGCTCTTGAAACTTACAAACAGCAATACTCGCAATGATTGCTTATAAAGTGCAAATAGTCTGTAGTGTGGCAACTAGTGTTTCTGTAGTCCACCCTAAGGTTTCTGTATCTGGGAAAAAGTTTTTTCAAAAACCATAACCAACAAATAAGCCCTCTTAGTGCAAACAACTATAGTGTAACAATTACAGTGAGTACAGACTACTCTTCTGTCAATAATTAGTTAAGGGCCAAGTGAAAAGGAAAAGTGAAGTGAAGTGACAAGTGCAAACGTACATAGTGAAACTGTCGCACCATCTGTCAACAGGATGTTTTTCACTGGTCAAACAAAAGAGGCCAAACAAAGGAGGAACAGGCCACCTGCAAATTATTGCTAAGTATTCTCAATTCAATCGCATGACCTAACACATAATTTGCAAATTAAACTAAACAAGGCACATTGCCTAACCCCTACAAAAAACAATAATCATCGGCAACAAATAAAATAAAAAGTCAATTTTCCAAGAAAAAACCAAACAGCCGATCGCGGTCACACACCAAAGTTGAACAGGGCAATAAAGCTGTCAACAAAAAATTCAAGAATAACAAACCGAGACCAAATAAATTTGACACTTAAGACATAACACATAAACTAAGAAAACATAAACAAAGTAAAAAAAAGCCCCCTAATCAATATCCATGGAATTTGTAAACACTAGACCTTGGGAACTGCCTTATCGCAGCGATTGCGGTCTTACGCTCGGCACGCGTGATGGGCTCCTCCGCGGGGGGGTGCAGCCTCCCGTGGCCTCTCCGGGGGATGGTCTACACCAGTGTTGCCAGATTGGGCGATTTATCACAAATTGGGCGATGTCGAATGTAAATATGAACATAAAGAAGATTGTACGCTGATTGTAAATGTTAACTAAACGACGTTATTTAAAAAATCATGCGTGAATGTTCAATTACTTTTATTTTACAAGTAAAATTCACAATGACATGAAATTTTTATCTGGCAACACTGGTCTACACAACGGTAGTCGTAGTACGATTGCCGTTGTGTGGATTGTCTTCCGGGGGAGCCGCGGGGGGTTGTATTTCTTTGCGAGGGAGTTTATCATGTGTGTCGATTATCGTACCAGCGGCAACAAACGGCCTAAACACCTGCGCGCTAACTAAAGCAAACAGACAAAAATAAGCAAACTTGAACGGAAGATCATTACACTACTAACGACAGACTTACCCGACTACCATCTACAACATCCCCGCGACCTGCTAATGGGAAAAACCATTACCAAAAGGGGAAGAATAGCCCAATTAAAATACTGGGCCCAAGTCACTCGTAGACAACGCAACAGCATACTACAAGCCACCCTTAAACTAGATCTTAAAGACAAAAAAGTCGGTAGACCATGCTTCACATCTCATGACACGTTAGCACAAAACATGCACTTCTCACAAATTTACAAGACCAGTTGGGAGCAACTAAGCAACAATAAAAATAAAATAAAAAAAAACAACCGACACATTTTAGTTCAGGAACTATCCGACACGGACAATGACAATAATGAACAAGGCGAAGACCTCGACTAGGAAACTACACCCCTGCAGCGTAATAACAACTCCCTATCTCCAAATAGTAATCCCAAATGTTTGGAGTAATACTAACCGACTGGTCTAGGGGGATTCCGCGTCGTACTTAGTTTTAAGTCGGCGTAATTGTCCCCCAAAAACCAACTCCCTCCCGTCCCTCATCCATACCCCACTGAGCGTATAGCATAGGCTCGGCGAACCCGGGAACGGCTATTATAACTATTCGCCTCTCGCTCTCGAGCCCCAAATAGGGGACAGTACGGAACGCAATGGACATTCGCACCCAGCAAACACGGGTGAAGCCGTGCAGTTGTTGGGGAAGAAAAAAAATCGGCGTAAGTAAATATAGGCCTGTACGGGGTTCGAGAGTCAAGAGGAAATGGGGCTGGTTATACGTCTCTTATACTCATACTCATACTTTAGTAAAACTAATATAAATCTTAGAAAATGAGTTAAAATATATATATTTCAAACAAATTATTTATATTAAAAAAAAAAATTATATTTTTACAAAAAATATTTATATTATTACAAATAATTCTATATTTTATAAATCATAATTATGGCACAAACGGCGCCTCATAATTTGGCACCAACAATAGTAAATAGATTTTTTGAAATATTTAATTTAAATAACAATATTGTAACTTTTAAGCAATCTCTTAAATGTTTTTTGTTAAACCATCACAATTTATAAATAATTTGTTTTATATATATCTCTATTTTTAATGTATCCGGGTTTGAGTGGAAGAACAGCATGCTGCTGAACTCACACCATTTGTAAAATGTACCTTTTTAGTTTTACAATAAAGTTTATTATTATTATTATTATTATTATTATTAACATATTTTGGTTTTACAACATTAATTTAAGCAAAAATAGTCCTAAATTAATTACTTATAAATAAATTATTATTTACATTATTATCAAACATAATTGTACCCTTGCCTTTAAATATAATTTAGGAAAAACAAATAACAAAGTATAAAAAAAAACAAATAAGTATTTAGGCACATATTATATTATATTTTCTCATATATGTACGAGGTTTGTTCAGAAAATAACGGGAATTGTTCAATTTCGCGGGTTCGGAGGGCCCGGTTGTCATAAAATTTTTTTAGCTGTTTTCATTGTTTACTTTGTCTATGGCTAAGGTTAAACGTGTTTTATGTTCTCGGCGATTTTTCGTTCTTAAAAAAAAATGGACAAAAGAATTTGTATCCAATTTTGCTTAAAAAATTAAATAAATTCTGTGAAATGTTAACAAAGGCCTATAGTGAGTCTGCTATAAGTAAAACGAGAGTTTACAAGTGGTATAAGAGTTTCCAAGATGGCCATGAAGACGTTGAAGATGACGAACGCCCCGAACGCACAAGCACATTAACAACCGATAAAAAAATGGAAAAAGTGGAAGAAATGGTTATAAACCATCAGAGAAGTCGCTAATGATGTTGGCATATCGATTGGCTCATCCCATGAAATTTTTTCAAATGTTTTGGGTATGAAACGCGTGGCAGCAAAATTTGTTCTAAAATTCTTAAATTTTGAACAACATTTTTGTGCCAAAAACAATACTGTAATGATGCCCCAGCCTCCATATTCGCCAGACATGCCTCTGTCTGACTTTTTCCTATTCCAAAAAAATAAAGAGAACCTTAAAGGGCCGTCGTTTTGCAAGCATAGATGACATTAAAAGCGCATCGCTGAAAGAACTAAAGGCTATCCCAAAGATCGGGTTTTAGAAGTGTTTCGAGTATTGGAAGAGGTGTCCAATGGAGACTATTTTGAAGGCGACAACATTAATGTAGACGAATAAATAAATATTTGTTTCAAAAAACGAAAATTCTCGATATTTTCTGAAAACACCTCGTATGTCGGCTTTTGTAGCGTCAAACAGTTCTCAGTAATTTTATCCCATAGTATTGGTGCATTTTTAATACTTTGTAATTATTCCATAATTCAAAAAAATCGTGGTGCAAAGAATCAATTGCTTGCTCGCTATAAAATCCGAGCCCGATTCCTGTTCTAGAACAATATTCCGTTACATGGAAAAACATGGCATGTATTTTAGGAGTGATGGGTATTCCAAGAGATAATATATATTATACAGTTTTTTTATAACCAACAATCTAAACAAATATTTTGACTTATGTCAACTTTAGCAGCATGTTCGATTTTTAGTATCTTAGTTTTTCGGCAGTAAAAAAACTTAGGGACACACTTCCGTATTGGTTTTACAACTTTTTATTACGATATTAATTAATATTTTTAACGTTTCGGATTAATTTTTATATATTTAATATTTCATAAAAACAGCCATGTTCAGCTATCCTAAAAACGGTAAAAAATGACTTCTATTATTGCAATGAATATATCAAAACAAAAAAAAAAATATGGAACTTAACTTTTCATTTAAAGTTGATTCCCGAGCACCGTGTGGCATCAAGAAACAATTTAATAATTTTGAATTTTTGTATTGATATAATAACATAATTATCATATTTTAGTAAACAATCTTTGGCAAAGGAGCAAAGTCTTAGCCTAACAAAACTACATACATACATTTTAGTATTCTTTTTACAAGAAGAGCATTTTATTTTGCTAACTTTAACACGTTTCTAAAACGCCATAATGTTACAGTAAATGTCTATTTAAAAATCACTTGGTGTAATAAAAACATGTACGATAATGAGCATTTTAAAGTTGGGAGTTCTAAAACCTTTTTATATTTTAGAACTATCCACAAACATTATTGTATTACAACAATCCCCTCCAAATTTGATGACATGGTTCAACAAATAATTACTAAGGTATTAATGAATCCTATTATTTGGTTTGTTGGGCGGCCTCAGGCAACTTAACTGATCATAAATTTAATTCTAAATCGCACTAATCTACGACACGATGCCACAGCTTAACCAATGTTTTATTATGTCTCTGGTGCTTTTACACCCCCGAAGATAAAATCTAAATATCACAAGAGATTTAAATGTGTTTAATCCTTTGCATTAAACCTACATGGATTTATGGTCGCTGATTGCTTTCCAAACAAATTTCCAACAATGCGATCTTTGAACTTGCCTACTGGGATTTTAATCTAATCTAACTTCGTCTAGCTAAAAACCAACTAACATTTAATTTATGTAACTCAATTATGTAACTCAATTACTTTATGAAAATTAAATTGCTTTTTAAATAAGCCTAATAAAACGTACACAAGTTTTGAAACAAATGTAAAAATATTACTGAACAGCTGTTGTAATTCTTGTTAAACACGCTCTCATTTTCTGTTGACACTTCTCGCTGTATATCTACTGTACACCGAAAGAAAATTTAATAATGTCTGAATAATGCCTAAGGGAACAACCTTAAAATATTTGCTGTGTAAATATTCTAGATCGGGATTTGTGCAAGAACAAGGGAGTCGCTGTTAAAATATCTAATTGCTTTGAAAAATTATTAACATTACGCTGTATGATTACTAATCATTGATTAGTATTTATTTACATACTTTAGATTACAATTATTATTATAATTAATTAAACAGGACTGTAACAGTTATGTTATTGAGTTTATGTATAACAATGATAATAATATTATAGCATATTATAACTAAATAGTTTGATAAACGTCATTTAATTCGAAGCGAGTTTTTAATAAATTAGTAATGTTAAGAAGTTTATAAAACGATTAAATATGAGGGTAGATAATAGTTATTTATGTATTAAGGGCATAATAAGGTTTTTATGGTCCGAGGCGCTATTTCGAGCCCGAGCGCGTTAGCGCGAGGGCTAGAAAAGCGTCATAGGACCATAAAAACCAGTTATGCCAGCAATGCATACAAAACTTTATGCACGATTAATATATTATTATTTTTAATATATTATTGTTTTTAAAGACGTTTACGTCAAAGAATTTTTGTTATAATTGTCATATTATAATGTCAACTGACATCAGTCAGTTTTAAAGTTTAAAGATGAATTAAATTGAGGAAGCAGCTGAAAAGGCGAAAAATTGCGGCCTGCTGCCGGAAAAATCAAAATCTTTATACGAAAAAACTTACTTCGAATATATCAAATGGTGTAACATTGTTGTTTTTAATTTTTGACGTTTCATTATAGCCCGCTGGGTCATAATAACGCCCGCGGGCTATAAAAAGACGTTTACGTCAAAGAATTTTTGTCATAATTGTCATATTATAATGTCATCGTGCATAAAAGTATATTATGTATCAATTTTGAAAAAGCAGCAATTTAGTTACGAATTTTAATAGCAAAGCTTGCAAGAGGGTAGACTTATTCTATTATAATGGAATAAGTCTCTAGAAAAGTATAAACGAGTTGCATACTATACTTTTCCACAATAAACATTATTATAAATAATACAGGTACCTAAATATAGGTAGGTATTACTAATCAATTTAATTATTTGTTTGGAGCGATATCTATACAAAAATAATATAACAAAAATTGGTTTACCGGCTTTTAAAATGTCAGTGTGAGTTAATAAAATTTTTCTGTAAAAATACAAATATCTCCCTAGAAAATGGATTAACAACCGTTTAAATTCTATGTAGAAGGAGTTTTTCACAGTGAAAGTAAAAAGGATGTATTTATGGATACTTCACCCAAAATGATTAAAACGTTAGAATGGGAATCTATATTACCGGCAGCAAATGTCAAATTTTTCTGTTTATTTACGAATTTAATTTAATTAAATGAGTGTCTAGAAAAGTTTATAAACAAGTTGCTTACTATACTCTTTCTACGACAAATATTTTTTACCTAAAAATGATTTAAATTAAATATTCGTATAGAGCGACACATATGGGTGATTCTACAAAAGTTGGGCAACTTTTGACCTCATTTTGTTTATATAGTTTTCGGAGAAAATTAAACAGTATTTTGTTATCAGAACATAATAAATATACTGTTCCAGACCGGGTCAGTCACTTTTTCAAACAGTTTCTGAAATATCTGTGTTTTCTAAATTTGAATGCAAGGGAAGTGACGAGTATACCAGGATACTAATTAAATACATAATTTATTGGAAAATATAAGATTTATTGCAACTTTGAGCATATTATACATTAAATATCTTAAAATCAAGTATTACCACACATCAGTGGCGGCTGGTAGTTTTTGGGTATACCGATATCTCAATTATTAGACATGGGACCAAATTTAAATGGAAGTTTGCGAAAAAAAAAACATATCCGAAACATCGAACATGGAGTTGATGACACGGTACTGATGAATGGGAAACAAATTTGAGATTATAATTCGGAATTAAGTATTTTACTGATATTTTTATTAGTGTATGCTACTTATCAACAAATCACATATAGCCTTATATAAATTACAATGAAATATATATACGTAAGAAAATAACTACTCACCACACTACTGAAATTTTGACTGGAACTATACGTGCATTCACCACAACTTCGCCGCTTGCATTGTTTTCAAGATGACTGTCATGCAAAGGGCGGCTTTGTAGGTAATTTTTTACCAACACTTGAGTTAAAATGAGGACTTGGGGTTTAAACTTCAATATTTCGCAGGAATTTTGAATTTTAACTTTGGACACAGAACTGACGGGTAAAAGTGAGTACAAAGAATATCAATTTTTTAAAAATTGCTATTATTCGAATCTATGATAAAATATGAAGAATACATTATTTAATGTTTTATAGTTTGTAGTAAAATTGAAAAATTTAAGATAAATTGAATATATTTTAAAATAAAATCACTCAAATATTTGATTCAGGAGTTGTGACACGCCAAGGTACTGATGTTTTGAAATTTAACAAGTTTTTCTTACAAATGTGCTTTTAAAAAAATACATTAAAATTGGGTGGACAAGTTAAAAAAACCTGGATCTTTTGTAATATACCTTCTAAAATATTTACAAAAAATATTAAAATACCCACTCTATTGACTGATGACATCAAGTTTTCTAACTTTTGTAGAATCACCCATATTTTATCCTTTGATTTTTTTTTATTACTATACTAAACAAAATTTTATCACAAAAAATTAAAAACTATTTCACGGGAAATGTGAAAGGTACAAAAAGTGACAGTTGTATTTATTGGAAATAACGTTAGAATTTCTAACTTGGGAATCTACCGGCAGTAAAATCTTAAATTTTTCAGTGTAAATAAACTTTTCTCCGTTGAAAATAGACTAAAAATCGATATAGAAGCAGTTTTTCATAGTAAAAAAGAAGATAATGTTTGGGAACTGTACGATTTATCAGTTAAATTTAGTTAACTGCACTACTACGGCGACTAATGCGCCATAAAGCCACAACTTGTCGATGTGTATTTAAAAGGTCACTTAGTATCATGGAAACATGTACGATAATGGGCATTTTAAAGGTGGGAGTATAAAAATAAATTTAAACCAGTACCTATGGACAGTGTTATATAAAGCCCTAAAAAATAAGAAAAAAAGCGTCTACATTAAAAACCATTACAATAATTGAAAGTTATTTTAGATTAAATTTCAACAAAATTTAAGTTTCCGTTTTTAATTAACAAGTGTATTTCTGAAAACTTGATAATTGAATTAAAATAAATATTATTTCAAACGGTTTCGCGAAGAAAAAAACTTGTCTAAAGGGCATAAATCTTTTATTAGCATACATTTCAGAAAGAAAAGTTGGCCATTTCCAAAGAAAGTTTCAGGCGATAAAACAAAGTATAGAAAAGAGCTTAGGAAAGTTAGTTTATAGTGAAAATTTAACCTTAGTTTATTTAGGTGCAATGGGTATAAAGTGCATTGGTCGGGTGTTTAGTTGTGAGCCTTCTTTGAGTGGAGATTTATTTAATAGGCGGTCGAGTCAGCACTTTATCTTTAATACAACGAAACGTACAAAGCCCAATTGCTCCATCTTCCAACTTTGCGCATTTCCAGAACTACTACTTAACCAGTTTTCATACGCAGCGCCCTTGTTTATGCTCAATGTGAAGTTTTGCCCCGTCTTTTTTTCTTACCTACTTTACTTTGATGTTGCTCCTTAATGGCAATTTATTTACTTCATATTTTATTTCCTAATTAACAGACTATAACCAGCATGTATGTAATTATTATTAAAACCTTTAACCACTACGGATATTTTTCCGATTATTTTGTAAATGCTTGTATTTTGAAGGATGATGACCCCGGACTATGTTACAATGACCGTTACACACATCACTAATGCCATCCTAAAGACCGACTAGTTTTAGTTTAACCCTATAGTTATTAATCTACCAGGTACAATGTATCTTTAAAAGTACCAATGAAATTTTGTACATGAGGTGTATACATCTTTATTAAAATACTTTATTTTTTTATTGCATAACGTTTTTTATCAAAAATAAATGCCACATTTGCACACGTCTTCAATGTAACACAAAACATTCGCGCACCGGCTAAGGTAAACAAACCGAATGTAACGTTTTTCAAATCCATATCAATAAAAACATGTCAAATTTTTTTGACGTTGGAAAAAATGGTACATTACATATCGAGTGGGGGAGTCAAGCGCTTAATAATTCTGTACTTAGATTTAAATTATCGGGTTGGCAACATTCCCAGGTTCGCCGAGCCTATGCTATACGTGCAGTAGACAGTTTGGTGTTTGGGGGACAATTACGCCGATTAAAACTAAGTACGACGCGGAACCCCCCTAGACCAGGCAGTTAGTATTACTCAAAACATTTGGGATTACTGTATGGAGTTCGGGAGTTGTTATTTTGCTGCAGGAGCCTACGTCTTGGTCTACGTTTTTGTCGTTATTGTTCGTGTCCAAGTAGGATTGCTCCTGCACTTGTGTCCTGTCAGTCTTGAGGCCGAAAACCATCGATAGATAGTTCAGTAGCTGAATATGTAACTTGTAGCTTTTGGTGTTTTTTTTTAAATTGTTTATTGCCGCAGTAGTGCGAAATTTCTAACAATTTGGTTTTTTTTTTAGTTATTGTGTTGCCCAAGCACGTTTTGTGGTAGAGATTTGTCTTTTTTTCTTAAATTTAAAAAATAAGTATTGCATTTATTTATTAGTTAAACAAATGACCAGCGCAATTATTCTGTTATCTAATGTTTACAAATCCAATAGAGTTTGATTATTATGCTTTTTTTTCTATGTTAGGGTTATATGATTAATGTGTTAGTTTATTCTGTGTGTCTAATGTTTATTATTGGTCTCGTTTGGGTTTGCCTTATGCATTTGTTGTTGACAGATTTATTGGCCCACGCAGTGTGCCTTTCTTAGGGTTTTGAAGATATCTGTCGTGTTTATCTTGCAGATTATGTGTTAGGTTATGCATATGCTTAAGGTTACTTATCAATTTTTTTTGCGGATGGCCACCTCCCCTCTTGTTTGACCTCCTTTGTTTGTCCAGTGAAAAGCGTCCAATGACAGGTGGCATACATATAGGACCAGAAGCAGAAACCTGTCACTTAACTCATTCATATCACTTAACACTTCATTCCTCATTGATCGCTACACCATTTTAGTTTGCACTTTATGAAAATTGTTTGTTTCACTATAAATAACTTTTACGTTTTAAGAGCTCTCGCTACATTGCGTCGTTCCTTCTCAAGTGCTGGAACCTGACGTCCTCGGTTAAAGTGAATTGTCGGTGATGAATTGACGGTAATTTATATTAAAGATGTTTCAAAGAGCATTATTTATACAATTTTTTTTAAATTCATTTAGCTACATAGCTAATTCAACATAATATGTTGAATTTTTGATTAATCTACCAATGCTGGCTTTAAATTTTTAATTGCAATTTACATTATACTTATTTTAATTAATAGAAAGTCTTTTAACCAAACAATATTAGGATATTTAGAGATTAAATAGAGATTTAAAATTTTAAAATTAATAACAAAATAATAATAATAATAATATTTATACATGCTGTAAACAATATTTAGTTAACATTTAACTTTTTGTAATAAAAATATTAATGCTAATATTTCATATTTTAAAAATATAAACCAATACTTATAAATACCAACAAAAATTAAATACATTTCTTATAATTGTTTAAATACAATGTGTCACAATTTCCCCTGCTAAAATTAGAGCCGAGTTATCTTATGTCGCTTAAGTTTTAGTGTAAGCAATATAATTTTATGAATAACACAGACAAGATTATCTCTCCTTTTGAGATAATGATAAAGTTTGAACTTGGAAAACTTCTATAATATGCGTGTAGTAACTTTTGGAGTTTTCTGTTAATGAAACAAGAAAATTAAGGAATAATTATCAATAAATGTTCAAGAAACTGTTAACTGCTTTACAACTCCTTTTTGTATCTAAATAATTATAGGGTACTTTAGATACAGTGCAAATAATTTAATAAGACTATTCTAAAGAATAGTATTATTAAATTATTTGTCTATATATAGTATATATATTATATACCTATAGGTATATTTTAGACATTAAATGCACCCTAATGCATATTTTAATTACAAAAGTGACTATAAAAAATTGCTATATAAATTAATAATATAAAAAATCTTACAACTTTGTAACTTGATACAAAGCTAAAATTTAACAAAAAAATGTAGATAATACAAATTTTGTATTATCTACATTTTTTTGTTAAATTTTAGCTTTGTATCAAGTTACAAAGTTGTAAGATTTTTTATATTATTAATTTATATAGCAATTTTTTATAGTCACTTTTGTAATTAAAATATGCATTAGGGTGGTCCAGAAACGAATTAAAAAAGTGAAGTTGTAAATAGACTTATTCTTACCCTCTAATTTTTTTATATAAAGTAAAAAAAGTTATTTTAGAAAATTTGAACCCTCTAGCTTAATTAGAAGGGAGTGCTCACAGCTATGATAGAATGAATCTGAAGACAATATATCCACATGGAAATCATGGTCCAGAACTCTTAGTAGCATAAATTGCAGCTTTTTTTGTGGTTTCTGTCGGAAAAGATTTCCGATTCGTTTCTACGATTTGTAACAAGTCTTGCTTTTCGTCCTCATTTTTTATAATTGATTATGCTCTTCAAATAGTTTTACCCATCTTTCCGCTATATCATTTACAACTCGAAGTTTACAACACACATTCGACCTTGAAAAAATATAAGTAAGAAATAATTTATTGCGTAGACAAAGGCCATATTAATATTATGATTATTATTTTTATTATTGTTGGTATTAATATTATTACCAGTTCATTGGATAAGTCCCAAAGATGATGTTTCAGAGTATCTCTAGCAACCTCGCTTTTTCCAATCTCCTCATAGCGTTCTAAATCTTTCCAAAAAGTTAGGTCAGACATAGTAGCTTTAGTGGCACACGGTGCCTTGATCCAGATTTCACCAAAACGACCAAAGCCAACTCGATCAGTTCCAAGTAGTCGTCATAACGTTGAGACTTTTGTTTCAATGCAGCTAGCAACAAGGGGATTGTAGGTCTGAGGACTTGAAGCAGATACGATCAATAGGTACCCAAATTATTTTAAATCGATTAAAAATTGGAATATCCGGAAAGCAGCACAACTTGAAAACCTTACTAAGAATTATTTCCAAAACATGATGACTGCAGACTAACCAAAGTAAGTAGCTCCCAATTTTTTCTCAAGCAAAACGCAGCATCCATTCTTCATTCCAGTATTTACAGTTGTTGTGTCAAAACACACACCACCAGATCCCATTCTCGAAGTACGTTTCCGACTTCATTTGCTGTACTCCTTTCTATTCCATCTGCTGAAACTACTACTGGTAAACGTTCTACTTTAGTTAAGCAGTGGTAATCAGGAAGAATTTTACCATCCCAATGAACAAAAACTAAACCTTGACAAGAAAAACTTTGTTTCATATCTTTTCTTCCTTTCATGTTTTCGTCTCCGGCAAATAGTGCTGCGAGACGGCATTTCATACGGATCTTTTCCCAGTGCTATCGCAATCTGTACTATAAGCCTTAGAACTTCACGGTCTGAGACATTTTTCCTATCCAAAGCACTTATGACATTTAAACTGTAAAGTGTAGTTTTTAGTTTCTTAGGGAAAGGTGCGGGATTAGCTGATTGAACTAGTGTGTAAGAAATATATGTTTAGGTAAATAATATTCTTTGGTAATTGTAACATTAATATATAGGGCATAACATTTTATCTAACCAGTGAAAAGATGGCGTAATGGTTTTTTTTTAATAAATTAAAAAAAACTGAAATCTCTTAGCTAATGAGCACTCCCTTCTAATACACCTAGGGGCCTAAAATTTTGGGAATTTTTTATTGATGTTGGAGGTAAAAAAATTGGGGGGTGAGACAATCTGTAAAATCAACTTCACTTTTTGGACCACCCTAATATGCATGCAGTTAAAAAATAAAATATTGTTTTTTACAATTTCGCATATAAAAAAAAATTAATTTAACTAAAAATCTTGTTGAAAAACGAAGATTTATTTGATACGGAAATAATATTTTTGGTGCCTTGCATAGGTAAAATTAAATCAAGCATATTACTTAATAAATACTTTAAAAAAGTAACTCACTAAACAGTATAACATATTCTAATTTCTTTTCCTAAACTATGGTAAAGTTGAATTTTGATAGAAGCGGGAAAGTAGGTGCGTTGAAACGGCTAGCCTTGCAAAAATAATAAAAATGCCTAGACGGTATTTTTTTTTACTTTTTCCAATAGAGGTTAAAATAAGATTTTTTCCATTGTAATTAACTTTGTTTAAATAAAAGCTGTATTCTTTCTACATAATAACAAAAAAAAATGTTTGGCCCCCGGAAGCCAACAACTTTTTGAGGGTAATTTGGATGCGCTAATTCCAAAAATGACCATCAGATATTGAAACATTCAAATTTGTATATATTTGTATATATTTTTGTAATCAAATACTTTAACCAAGGATTATTGGTCGTGTAGCTATAAATCCTAATTTTACTAAAAAAATAAATTATACACATTTATAAGGTAAGACCCTTAAAAAACCTGTTTTCAACGAAATAAAATCGCTTTTCTGGCAAAAATTCGAAAATTTTTAAAGTTCCAAGTGTTGTTACGCGAACAATTTTTGTCCGATTTAAATAAAATTTACAAAATTGCGTGACTTTATTTATCTAATTTATTGACTTTAAGGTTCAACGCAATCAAATGAAAATTGTCAAAGTGGCACTAAAAACAATTACGTGTCTCAAAATTTATATTTACGGTTATTTTTGCTTGTACGAATTAAGTCGTAGAAATTCCTAAAAAAATCCTGTGAATAAAGTAATAACCATCAGCAGTGGTCATTTCACAAAAACTCTGGTGGGTAGTCATTACGAAAATGCAGGGTTATAGCTATACCAATGGTTATTTTTGTCACATCAATCAAGTGCTCGGAACTATAGTAAGCAATATTCAGCACATAAATAGTATATTATGTATCGTTTGATAAACGCCATTTTATACACGAATTTAATTTAGGCACGAGCGAGCTTGCAAACGAGTGCTTAAATTAATGAGTGTATAGAAAAGTTTATAAACGAGGTGCATACTATACTTTTTCTACGAAAAATACTTATTATTAACTTAAAATGATTTAAATCAAAAATTTGTATAGAGCGCCATCTATAAAACAATAGGGGAATCTGTGTGTCACCGTCAAATGTCAAATTTTTAAATTTTATAAACACAGATTATAAAGGTAATAAATCGAAATGTATTTCTTGAAAATTGACAGTTTTTCACAGTGAAAGTAAAGAAAATGTTTTATGCGCACTTTACAGTGGAGTCCGTGCCCGAATTTAAGTTATAGTTTACTGCCGGCGAAATTAAAAGGTCAGTATACAATGTTCATATAAACTTTTCAAATATTGGAGTTGAGAAACTATTTAATACTTTTGTATTTTTGTATTGAGGTAATAAAATATTTTTCACATTAAGTATTATTTTACAAGAAAGGCACTTTATTTTAAGGATTGTATGACATTTGACAACTACCAACTAACTTAAAACTAACTTCAGCCCGTGACTAAAAACCTGTTACTAACTTCAGCCCGTGACTAAAGCCCATAAAGCCATAAATTGTCAATGTGTATTTAAAAGGTCACTTAGTGTCATGAAAACATGTACGATAAAGGGCGTTTTAAAGGTGGGAGTAGAATTTTTTTTTTATTGAGTGTTTTACTGTTCTACAAATCAATGGTTACTGTGTATAACAAAAATCATGGGACTCTCTTTGGTTAAGTTTTTTTTAATAAGCATGTACATTTAATTAATTTTGGCGCACTTTTGTCCTAGTTATTGAACAAGTGACAAGTTTATTAATAGCCAAAATATTTTAAGTAAATTAAATTATTTTATACTTTTTATTGCTTCATAGCGTGTTTTTAGTTATTTAAAATATAATTAATGTTTTACTTTTAAGTAATAAAATTTAGTTAGTTTGGTAGATACATCCGCCAAATTAAAATTATAATGATGTAACGTATTCTGCTTGATAAACCCTTTAACTTGATACTTATGTCAAGAAGGCTATAAAGAAATAATTAATCCGCTTTATTGGATTTGGTACAAAATCACTTTATCGGTTTCTACTTGAAAAACACTTTAATTTGATACCCATCTTTTATGTATATATGTATAATAATTTCTTTACCCATATACTTCGTAGACCAAGCAATAAAATTTACTATGGAGAAAGAGAAAGATAGATACTTTCATTACAAGATACAACGATAAATACGATAGTAATCGAATCATACAGGGTCAATAAAAAGAGGAGTTATATCTTATGAAACGGGGAATCCCTTAACCTTGAACTCTCTAACATCAAAGGACATCAAAGGACATTATACTGAAGAGGAAACAAATTGAGGAAATTTTCAAAAAAAGGTCAGAACAAGGAGCTATAGAAAAAGAAAAAATGGACAACAATTTATTAAAAATCCCATATGTAAAGGGTATATCAGAAGAGATAAGAAGAACAGAGAAAAAGTTCAAAGTTGACACAGTTTTCAAGTCTTCAACCACCTCATGTTTCCGCTGTCATATGTCATAAAAATTTTTAACGTTAAAAATGTAATTTTTAAAATCTGTTTTGTTAAATCCCCCTCAGGGCTAAATGTATTTTTGTTCCTCACTTTCGCTGCTGTTAAGAAATGTAAGCTCGCCTTGACAAGTAAGTAAAACAAGAATTTAATCTTGCAATTGAAACTAAAATTTACTCACTTTTCAGGGCTAGCCCTGATGATGTCACTGGACAAGTGACGAAAGCGCTTGGCTACTCATTTTATTAATAAATATACCTATATACAAAACACACCCCCCTTTTTATTAATTTATTTATGGTTTATTCTGTGGGATTAGTATTAGTGTTTATGCTTATGTTCTGTGTGTTTTCAAGTGATGTATTACAATGGATTCGCACAATTTAAATCTAGCGTTTAATATTATCAGAGACTTTCAAGATGCTAAAGAACAAGCAGATGAACCCAACCGAGTTGTTTTAAACCGGGAAAATCCATTTTTGTTATCAGAAATAAAATTTATATATAGATATTTTAGAGGTAATAATCTTTTCTTGCTCTTACTCAGGGTCACTATTTAATGTTATAGCAAGTTCCTGCCATAATGCCTGTGCCTTTTTTTGTCAATTCTGCAAAATTGCCACTTAAAAGTTAAGAAGTCTAATAAAATTTCTTTTTGTTTTGGAGTAACGGACACTTTTCGTTCCATTTTGACTAGTAATAATTCATAAACAAAAATTCTTTGAATTTGCAACAAAAAACTATTTACATCTAGGTTATTAATCACATTTTAAATGTGACATTAGTCAACTTAAGTTACGCGGGAAATTTAAATTACTTTCATTTGATTGGGCAAATACAGTACTGTATACTTATATAAATATGGCAACATGCTTCTTACGGTAATCCGTCCAGAATACAACTTTGGCATACCGAGAGAAAATTTAGGGGATGTGAATGTTCGTTCTATTACAGGGAGAGCTCTCCGGCGGATATTTTCTCTCGCAGTCAAGAATAGTGGTCCTGTAGATTTTGCATAATATTTTATGAACCACTTATTCTGAAACAAATTATAGTAGCACGTCAGAAACTTGACCGTTTATAGCTACTTATTTGTTAAATGTTACTCATGCGGTTTAATTTTTAAATGTGGTCCATTATATGTTATACCTAGTTTAGTTGTAAAAATACAGTTATATCCCTTTTTTGAAATTGGACACTTATCTTGGAACAAATAAAATTCCTAAATCTGACACTTATTTTGGAACCCTCCGGAAGTATTATTTTTATCAAATCTCTCTAAAAACTACATTTTATTTTAAGACCACATGTATAGTAAGGTTTATTACAAAAAAACACAAGTTTAAAACTTTCTGGAATGTCATATATTACTTGACACTAACACTTTGTTAAACTGAATGCGTTGTTGAAACAATTGTTTCAACAACGTTAACGTTGTAACCACCAATATGGAAAAATGCTATATTTTCGTGACATAATGCTTTATGTAAAGGCAAATATAAATAGTTAACTTACAATTATGGAGAGTGCGCCGTATTTTTCTTAATTAACTATAAAAATTTAATAAAGTCCACATCGAAAGAGCGTTCAATTTAAAAGCTATTTTAAAATTTCTTTAATAAAATTAAATTGAAAAAAGTTTTTTAATTTTTTTAATTATATATATATATATATATATCCGGTGCTAAGCACAAATGTGTTATCTAATCAAACTTTCACAAAATTAGGATGTAGAATATTTAAAATCTCTGCACGTGTTAGGACATCCCATTTCAATTTTGTAAGATTTCAAGAGGGTTTTAACTTTAGTATTATTGCATGTAGTAAAATATGTATGCAGGTAAAAATCTCTACTTTTAGCTTTCGAAAAGATGTGACTGAATAAGAAATTATTTACTAGTACGCTTTTATAAATGATTTCTCATGGTAATTTTAGTGCAAAGGTTGCAATAGTGCATTCAAAATGAATTGTATAGCCGCAGTTACATGTATGCTAAATTTAATTTTTTTTACATGGTTCTATCGTTAAGTTAATCAACGGTAATATTTTTATATAAGGTAAGTATGTACCTACAATCTATGCGGTATTTAATCATTTGGGGCAAATACGCGCACTTTTCGACTAAAGCTTTACTAGTATATTAAAAATTATTTTTTTTTATAAATCCACTTTGTAAATCTTTTTTTCTTATAGGAAACAGTTTATTTTTTTAAATCAAAACTAAAATTTTAAGTAATTTCCTGGGGGCCAGCCATACGTTTTTAACTCATACTCAATATTTTTATACACACGTCCTTCATCGGCTACGAACAAGTGACATTTCCTGGATTTGCTTCATATTTTGATGGTCTGTAGTAAATAGAACCTAAAATTGTATTTTTTTTACTGGGCAACAAAAATGAGTGGTCTGCTCCATGAATAGTACCATGATATTCCCATGTATTTTAACCCGCTAAAACTGAATATAAACTCAGTTAAGCCCGTTTACGTCTGTATTTTTTCTCTAAAGTGTGTCCCGGGATCGTGTTGCCAATGGGACAAAACGTTTTTAATATGCATTTTACAAAAAATTAATTTTTCAAATATTTAAAAATGAGATTCACATTACAAATTTTTAAATCAAATGTATAGGGTGCTCAGAAATTAAGAAAATTCAGACTTGTTCAGATTTAGTTTCAGCGGGCGAAATTGTTTTTGTGGGACTGTGTTTTTAAATGAAAATTGCCACTAAAAAAATTAAACAATCTTCTTTAATAACTAATTAATAACTAACTTTAATAACTAACTACTGAACTTGGAGTGACCGCTTGTGACTAGCTAGTAACTACGTCCCGATAGGTGAGTCAAAAATTCCGTGCAGAAAAAAAATATAACTTCTGCAGTTTTTTAGTGCCCAAAAAAAAAATAAAAACTTAAAAATTGTACAAATTTTAGGGCTATAAGTATATTATATTTTTTCAAATTTCTAAAAAGGGCGGTTTTTCAAAATAGTAGTTTATTTACTATTTTTAAATTTTTTCTTTTTTCTTTTAATACGCAATTTTAAATTTTTTTTGAAAGGCAGCATTAAATAATATGTGTAAATTTTAAAATTTTACACTGTTTAGTTTCGGAAATATTCTAAAATAAAGAAACACTATTTTCCATTAATTATACTGTAAAATCCGAAAAAATACAGAAAAAGTGTTGACATTTTTAAGCAAATCGGAGATATATCAGTTTTTCGCATCCGATTTGACATGGAAAGCCCCATACTGCCCAACATTCTAAACAATAACGCAAAATCATACATTTATATTTAAGAAAATTGTTTAAATAATAAATAAATAAATTAATTTACTGCCCTTTAATATTTTAAAATGGGCAAGCTAAAATTTAGAGGTGTTTAGGCGCAATTCGGATTTATTTTTGTATTATGGATTATTAATGGATTTATTATTATTCACCTGAATCCAATCAGTAGACTGCGTTGGAGTGGTTGGAGCCTAAAAACAAACAAAAGCGGTATTATATTAGTATTTAGCTAAAAAAGAAATTAACAATAATATGAATTAAATTATTTTTCATCCATTGATTATAATCTAAATAATCTAGATAATCTAGTCTAGATAATTATCTAGACCTGGATTTGACAAAAAAATTCCGAGACACTTAAGTCCTCTGTATGAGAAATCGCCTTATTACTCTGGAATAAAAACCTACAATAACTTACCATGTAAAATAAAACCAATTACAAATCCTAACAGTCTGTTAGGATTTGTAATTGTTAGTAACAGATTTAATAAAGAAAGGATTTGTAATTGTTAGTAACAGATTTAATAAAGAACTAAAAAAGTTTTTAATAACTAAATGTCCATACGGGCCTGGCGATTTATTTGAATTGAACTAGTTTTTTTGTTTTTTTTTTTCTGATTGTTTCTATACTTAATTTTGTTTTGTACAATCTTGTGCTTTTTATAATGTTTTTACATTATGTGTTTGACCTGTCCTATAAATACTATTGTATTTTGTTTGGATCAATAAAGATTATTATTATTAGTATTATTATTAATACAAAAAGTACAAAAGTAATAAAAAGTTTCTTGACGCCAATATTTAAAAAGATTATAGCTTTGTTCGCGGAGCCCATCCATGACTAGTTCCGTATCTGTATAGGGTAAATAATCACGAACCATGGTACGCATGCGCGATTCGGAACCGATCAAGAATTAACAAATCTCCGCGAACGCGTTTCTAACCGCAACCATCAATCAGCTGTTTTGTGACAAAACTTTTTGGGGAATCTCTTTCCTGATATTTATAGTATTCAGAATTGCTAAATCGCTCTGCTAAATCATCAACAATCTCTTTGCTAACTCGAAAATTCTCCCTAAATAGCTGATCATCGAACATGGGAACAATTTATTCAAAATATGCAGTATTTTTAGGAACTTCAATTAAATCTAAACTATTTTCTAAATCTTCATCACTGGATGATAGATGATCACTCATCTATAAATAAGCAAGGAAATGAACAATGCAAGTAAAAAATAAGTATTTCAACTTACGTTTTCATTTAACAATTTAATTAAAAACAATATAGAACATATAACCTAAAATAAACTTTAAACAATAATGAACAATACGCATGTCTGACAGCTAGTACATGCTAAAATCCTCGGATCGTTTTGACTTGTCAGTAATTAGTTCGAAACTGGTCCCGAAGGCTTCGCGAACGGGTGATCAAATATCAAATGTTGCCGATTTTTACACCGCGAACGCTAAAATTGCCAGTGCGCATGCGCAGTTGTCGCGGATTGATCACGGATGAGCTCCGCGAACAAAGCTTATATGAATGTTTGTACTGACCTTTTTAATTCGGCGTAGTAGTGCATGAAACTAGATTTAACTGATAAAGCATTACAAATTTTAATTGCAGTGCCCCTAAAATATTTTCTCTACTTTTACTGTGAAAAACTGCTTCTATATTGTATATTTGTTATAATCGTAATATAAATATTTGCAATAGTTGGAACGGACATATTTTATTAGATTAAGTATAAATATACCATAAACTGTGATAATCTTATTATTTACGAATACATCCTTACATGATCCCATTGAGTCAAGGTTAAAAATAATTCTGATTACTCTTTTTTGCAGTACGAATACTCGGTTTATTGTCGATGCTCTGCCCCATAGTATTATGTTATAAGACAAAGTACGATAAATAAGACCATATTAAGTATTTAATAGGGTTTGCCTTGATAAATTACGAGAGAGTGATCTTAATGCAAAGATTGAACTACTGATTTTTTTGCAAACAGAGTCAATATGATCTTCCCAACGAAGCTGAGCATCCAGAAATTCCAGAAATTTGACACATCCTTTTAGATTCAGGTTAAAGTTTAAGTTAATATTATTTTTACATATTGTCAGAGACTTTGTTTTTTATTTTAACACAGAACTTACGTCCATTTAAATATGATTTCATCCAAGATAAAAAGTCACCTCTAAAACCCATATGATGCATTTTATTTAAAAGAAAATCTGTGTTACCACTTCGTATTGAGATAATAAAGTAATTTTTACATTAAGTAATATTTCACAAAAAGGGCACTTTATTTTACCGATTATATGACATTTTACAACTCTCAACTAACTTCAGCCGGTGTCTAAAAACCTGTGTGACTAAAACGATAATGGGCGTTTTAAAGGTGGAAGCGGAAAAAATATATTAAATTAAAACATAATAAAAACGTTATAGATATAAGAATTATTCACATTTTTAATATATATTAAGTATAAAGTTTGATAAACGCTATTTTAGTCACGAATTTAATTTAGGTACGAGAGAGCTTGCGAGTGTCTAAAAAAGTTTATAAATGAATTGCACACTATACTTTTTCTACTATAAATTATTATTGTTATTATTTAAAAATAATTTAAATTAAATATTTATATAGAGCGACATCTATAAAAAAATGAAGTAACTCGCGTAACAATGTTTAACTTACTGGGCGATAGTCAAAATGTCAAATTTGTATGTGTAAATCAAAATTTATCACTTAAAAACTAACAGCCGTTTAAATTATGATATAGAAGCAGTTTTTTGCAGTAAAACTTAAAAATATTTTAAAAGTAATATTATTTTAAAAAAAATTTAAATGCCTAATAAATACAAAACTTTTTTTTAATAACCTGTCGAAGAAATGATATTTTGTCCTAATTTAATACGACATTTATTATACTCCAATCAGTTCATTTAAATTACGAAATTTTACTTCTTAAAGCTGTAAATTTATGAGGAAGATGCGCTAAAAAGCGTTTTTCCGCAATCTAGCACCGCAGTTGAAACATGCGAAGTATATTTGTATTTGTGGAGAGCAGGAAGCGCACCCCGACCATATTTATTAATTTAATTTTACTTCGAAATTCTCTCCATAGACTTACAATGGGGAAACAATTTTTTTATTCAGAAGGCTGTGCGCGGCTGGGATTAAACGGAAGTTATTTCAATTACAACAAATTTATGTCTTGTTTATTAGGTACATAATTGCATTAACTCATTAAAAATTTACCTTAACGACAATTGTCATGGCAGTCCTATACGCTGGTATATCGACCCCATCCCGAAAATAATTTTTTTGGTATACTTAGTATAGGTACTGTTAACAAAAATTACACGAGGCAACAAAAGAAATCGGAAAAACACTTATCTTTTTAAATCAATTCGGGGTCGCAAACTTAAATATCTCATTATTTTTTTAATATTTAATATGTTTTTCAAAATAGACTCAATTTAACGTACAAATAATAAAGAGAACGTATCAAAATTCAAGAATGTCTACTTTGATTATTTATATTTTCAAAATTTTTTCTTGGTTTATAAGTTAAAACAAACTGTGCAACCAATAAGATATAGTAAAATAATCCACACTAAATGTGATGGAAACCAAGTATTATTTTAAGAAAATAGATTACTATAAGATTTTTTTTATTTATCGTAACAGTAACTAAAACAATATCACCATTAAAATACGTAAAAACCAGACGCATTTACGTATTTATAACTGATAATAGTTAAATAATAGTTATACAGGGTCTCTCTGCATCTTATAGTGTTAGACTATCCACCAAAAATCACTAAAATCATTTAGAACGTTTTCAATAAAATTAAAAAAAAAAAAATTAAAAAAATCTTTGACGCCATCTACCGGCTAACCAAACCAATTTCGGTTATAACAAACTTGGCTTAAATTGATCTATTTTGATTTATTATCTATGATTTTGACGTCAGGAGTCTTTCATCAAATGTTGTACAGACCTTTTATCTTAGTAAACATCGTTTTTAAGATATAGTCACTCTAAAGAGTTTTGTGAAACTCGACACTAGGTTTCGAATTCTAGAGCTACAAAATTCTATGTTATATTGCGCAACCCTGAATAGGCCTGATATAGATATATATTTATTATTATATTATATATATTTATTATTATATTATATATTATAGACTGGGCCAAAAAAATTGACTAATTTTTTTTTGAAAAATATATCGAGAATGTCATTCAGAATGACAAAAAAAATATTTCGTGAAAATTTGAGCCCTTAATATTAATTTTAAGAGGTCTATCATCGCTATTTTTGATTTTTAGTCATAATTTGATGTTTTACGTTAGAACTGTCAAAACATTAAACTGAAAAAAATTCTTTGTCACTTATTTTTATATAAAATTAAATTCTCTACAAAAAAGGTCTGCTTGAAAATTTTCGTCAGACGAGCCGTTTCCGAGTAATTGAGCTTAATAAATCGATGTGTTTTTTCGATTTGCCCTTTTTACTTTGAAATTTTGTAACTAATGAATCAATGAATATTTTAAAAAGCTCACGTCGGATTCTTAAAGGAAATTTAATGTTCTACAAAAAAGGTCTCTTAACATATTTGCCTAAATTTAATTCTTCAAAAGTTATTCACGAAGAAAAAATTGAAATTTTAAGTTTTTCTTCGATTTTAATCGTGAATAACTTTTGAAGAATTAAATTTAGGCAAAATTTTAAGAGACCTTTTTTGTAGAACATTAAATTTCCTTTAAGAATCCTACGTAAGCTTTTTAAAATATTCATTGATTCATTAGTTACAAATTTCAAAGTAAAAAGGGCAAATCGAAAAAACACATCGATTTATTGAGCTCAATTACTCGGAAACGGCTCGTCTGACGAAAATTTTCAATCAGACCTTTTTTGTAGAGAATTTAATTTTATATAAAAATAAGTGAAAAGGATTTTTTTTCACTTTAATGTTTTGACAGTTCTAACGTAAAACATCAAATTATGACTAAAAATCAAAAATAGCGATGATAGACCTCTTAAAATTAATATTAAGGGCTCAAATTTTCACGAAATTTTTTATTTGTCATTCTGAATGACATTCTCGATATATTTTTAAAAAAAAAAAATAGTCCATTTTTTTGGCCCAGTCTAATATATTATATATGAGCCATTCCACGCTTAACGGATAGGACAGCCGCCGTGTTTTTATTTACAAAATAATATTGTTCCACCATATTACCAATGTCAAATTTTTATAAATAGCTCTAAACAAAAGCTGTTTAACAAGGTTTTTATTTGGCAAAATTGGGTATCGTGATTGACTGTCCAATTCCTTAAAAATTAAAAATTTAAAGCGTAACGGTCGGGACTTTTGCAAAGTCCCGACCGTTACGCTTTAAATTATTAGTTTTTAAGGAATTGGACAGTCAATCACGATACCCAATTTTGCCAAATAAAAACCTTGTTAAACAGCTCCAGTTTAGAACCATTTATAAAAATTTGACATTGGCAATACAATAGAACAACATTATTTTGTAAATAAAAACACGGCAACTATCCCATCCGTCACGCGTGGAATGGCTCATATACAAGGTTTCCCTTATTGGCATAATTACAATTATTACAATTGTTTGAGTGAACACAGTGTCGTAGAAACGGGGGTTTCTTTAAGCTTATTCCCATACAAACTTTGAGGTTGGGTTTTTGTAACATTTGATGCATTTTTTGATTATACAGTTCGGCTACCATTAAAAAGGTGTACCTTTCAAACTTCGATAAAATAAACCGTTTCCGAGATATTCGAGATTACGATAATTGTTATATCGCATTATTTAAAAGGATTAAAAGGTATATGATAATAAATTTTATTTTTTAATTGAAAAAACTAAAAAGGGCATTCTATGAGCCTCGGGACTTTTTGCCCTGTTATCATATACCTTTTAGTCCTTTATTTTATCGAAGTTTGAAAGGTACACCTTTTTAATAGTAGCCGAACTGAGTAATCGAAAAATTTCATCAAATGGTATAAAAACCTAACCTCAAAGGTTGTATGGGACAATAAGCTTAAGCAACCCCTGTTGTGTCTACGACACTGTGTTCACTCGAACAATTGTAATTATGTGTGAATATGTGTTTTGCTAGTAAGTGACTTTTCGCAAAATATCACCTTTCCAAGTCTACCATAGTAGAAGTTATATTAAAAAATCTGATATGATAAGTAACAATTTATCACCCTGTATCTTTTAAACATACGTAATTAGGAAAAATATTTATTTAGATTTACGTCTTATTTTGACTTAATCTTCTCCTAAATTTATGCCACTAAGTTTTGGGACCCCTTGTATATATATTATAATTAAACACGAGCTAAGTTTGCTAGCAGGTGTTAATAAAATGAGTTTCTAGAAAAGTTTATAAAGAGTTGCATATTATACTTTTTGGTGTTAAGATTCTTAACTTGGAAATCAGTTTTGCAAGCTGTCAAAATTGGCGTGTTTGTCAAATTTGTTTGTAAAAATAAAATGAAATAATAACAGTTTCATTCGATATGGAAGCAGTTTTTTTAGAGCGAAAGTAAAGAGAATGATTTATGGGTACTCCACCCGACATTTAATATATTAAATGCTTTATCGGCAAATACTAGTTTACTTCCGGCGAAATAAAAACTTAAACTTCTCAAAGATTGGCGTCAATAAGCTATTTAATAATTTTGTATTTCTGTACTGAGATAATAATAGTACATTATCGGCCAGGTGTAGAAGGCAGTAGATTGTGTGCGAAGCAATTTATAAGCTTTCATCTCCGGGTTTTTTGTACTATTTTTTGTAAGCATTTAATTAGGGATCATTTTTAGGTTTTTCTTCCTAGATAGCGTAAGCAAATAAGCTTGTATAAAAAAAATCGAAATTTTTGAGTTCATACCTTTACAAGTTATTTCTGTATGTGAAGCATGGGTCACATGTAATCTTGTCAAAACATGATTTCAAAATTTTCGTTTTTTTAACATACACGCTTGTAATATTAGGGGAGCGAACTGTCAACTAACTTTAGCACATGATTAAAAACCTGTTGCTAAGTTTAGCACATGAGTATACAATTTACAGTCACAATTAATATCTCCACAGTTAAGTCGAGTCAAACGATATAAAAAACTTAAATTCCATAAAACATAACCATTTTCTTCATCTGGACCGCAGTGTACGATTTAGACACAGGTTGAAGTAAACAACAGTGGCTAAGTTACCTTTGTTATAAATTGGAAAAACTTAGGTGAAATCTGTTGTCAGATGTCAAATGTTTAACAAATTAAATTAGCTATATGTTCTTATTTACGATCGTCGCAGAAAAAGTATAGCATTTATTATTATACACTAGCTTGCAAGCCTCGCTCGTGTCTAATTAAATTTTTTGACTTAAATACCGCTTATCAAACTTAATTTAATTTAATTATCCAGTTAGACGCATAAGAAAAAAGTTCATGAGGTAATAATAATAATCAGGAAAAAATATTTACATATAAATAATATTATTTGTATAAAAAGGTTTTACAGAATGCTTACTTTAAAATAATTCGATAAGACTTGTTATTTTATCACTATTTATTCAAAACCTGACCATTATGGATCACCCGCTAAAATAAATGCCTTATATAAATAAAACAAAATTAATTGATAGCTAATTAATATAGAACATTGCTAGTTTAAAATTCATTTGAGTAGCAGAAGTGGGTTAATTCGTTTCCCCAAGCATTGTCACTAAGCAGTCCAATATTTATGGGACAATTACAAGCTTGTGCAAACAGCTTATAAATTTTAAAATTAATCTGTGTTAGTCATGATAATATTGTAATTAATTTATGTTGCGGTGGAAATATATGGATAAACCTTATTGATTTAAATACCCTTTTATTGATAGTTACTATTTAATTATACATGTGCACGGAAAGAAAAGTATAATGCTGATTACCATAATTATAATACCCTTTACTATAATTAATATTACTACTTGGGACAACTATCTTTTATATTGCCAAATATATACTATGCAAATTTAGTAATTTTTAAATTTTCATGTATGTTAAACCTTAAGGTAAAATATTATTATTCTTAACCAATTTTGTTTTTAATTCTTATTATAATAAGATTTTTTCCATTACTAATAAGTATAGTAAATTTTATAATATTATGTTGCCATTTTAAATATTTTACGAATATTTTTATATGTTAACAATTAAAAATTGTAACATATTTATTTTAGGTACTTTTTAATATACAAAAATGTTATGAGAAAGAATTGAACCTATAGGTGTATACACCTCGCCAAAGTTTTTTTTGTTTTGAGTGCGTTCCATCAACTTCAAATACCGACAGACAGGTGTTTTGACCTATATTGGGGATCATCAGTGTCGACACGACACTGTCGAGCAACTTGTAGTAGTGAAACACACCCAATACAAAGAAATACCTGAGATATAACATGGTTGGTAAGCCAACAGAGGCGAGATGTAAGAACATCACGTGATCCACACCGTCTAACGACGCGTCGCGACGTGGCCTTTGCCGCAATCGGTACATACTATGCAACCAAGTAGGTTCAATTCTTTCTTATAAGTATTACCAGTAATGGGTCAAGAAAGTTTATTAAAGAAACTAAGAATATTGAATGTTTAAAATGTCATGAGTTACTATATTGTATATTATATTTTAATATATTGTTTATTACCTTAAACATAAAAGTATCTTTATTTTTACTATATTTTTAATTAATGTGGAATATATTATAATATTAGATGTACACCTTACATTTGATTAAATCATATAATTAATATTACTATTTGTAGATAGTAAAATCAATTTACTATACGAACATATTAAAAATTAAAATATATATTATACATTTATAATTTATAAATATAGTAATATTGGTGTTGTAATCTTTACTAAAAATGTATAATAAAAAATACTATTTTGTATTACAATCTTAATATTGTATTGGCGAATATATAATATTGTTACCCTAAAAATTTGTTAAAGTAAATTTTACTATATTTTTTTACTATTTAAAATTTACTATACAGTTGTATTCATTAAAAAAGCGTAGAAGAATTAGAATGAGAGAAAACTGTCAACATTATTGCGTAAAACCGGCTTTCCACTGACTTAAGTCACTATAACTGACAGTAGAAAATAAAAATGCCTCGTCAGTTAAAAAGGCTCAAATAGTATAAAGAATCGAAGAAGAATGGTCAATTCGTACTGTGGTATAATAGAAATAAAAAATCTATATTAAAAATTAAGCAACGCTGGGAACAGGAAGATTTACTAAACCAAAAAGTTGGTTCAGGCTGCTTTTTTGGGATATCTGAGGATTTATGGGAAACTATGCAACTATACTATACCTACTATACTGCTGGGAAGATATTAATCCAAAATATTGTATTAAATTTAATTCAGTTCATCCCAAATAGATTGGCTTAAGTAATAGAAAAACAGTGATAAGCCGGTTTTAAGCAATAATATTATTTTGACAGTTTTCTCTCATTCTAATTCTTGTACGCTTTTTTATTGAATACAACTGTACATTTCTCTCCGTGTAGTTATATTTTAACTAATGGATATTTAATACTTTCATCAGTATTTTATTTACTATCGTGTATGCAAAGAGACATTGTTGGAAGCAAATTAATATAAAAAAATAAAATTACAAATATAATATATTATTGTTTGTTTAGATTTTGCTAATAGGTAAAGCTATATTAATCTTTATAATTAAACCAAATAGTAGTTGGAAATAAAATGTATTTTTCTAAAGACTGGTGTACTGGTGTTAATAGTACATTATGTATCAAGTTTGATAAACGCCATTTTAGTCATGAATGAGTGTCTGGAAAAGTTCATAAACGAGTTGAGCACTTTTTCTACTATAAATATTATTAGAGGGACATCGCCGACGGTGGACTAGTAGTGCTACTGACTACAAGAAATCAGGTTTTTTGTAAATTTTTCCTAAAAAATACCAAACAATCTATCAACTTAATAATAATAAACAATATTAATCTTAATTATCGACTGAGGTCTCTGACAATACAACGCTCCGAAATCACCAAGTGAAAGGAAGGCCAAATTCTAGAAAACTTCAAAAAATAGGACAGCACATGGGGTGACCAACATCGTCGGCGTCGTGATGCACTGGTCCACTACCGCAGCAACATGGAGACAACTCCTTAAACACACTGCTACCTATGTATTGTACTTTATTGTAAAACTAAACTGTGATATTTGTAAATAAACATTATATTTGATTTGATTTAATGACTACAAGCCGAGAGGTCGTGGGTTCGATTCCCACCAGGGGTATGGCTGTTTATTTGTGTTTGTCCTATTGTGTAATAGTCCTTTGAAGGGGACTTTAAGCCCGCAGTCAGTTCCTACCACTTACCCGCTTAAGCCATTCAGTTGGCTTCTGGGACTTCTTAGGAAGTAAGGGTGGAACTAAAAGAGCACTTTTGTATAAATTTTGTATAAATATTCTATTACTAATTAATTGAAATATTTGTAAGGATCGTTATCTATAGATATATAAACATCGAAATTTATCTCTTGAAATAAGAAGCAGTTTTTTGCAGTGAAAGTGAAGTCGATGTGTTATGGGTACTCTATTTGAAATGTTTATCGGAAGATACTAGCGTATGGCCGGTAAAATCTAAAGGTCAGTACAAACGTTCATATACATATTTAATACTCGTACTGTAATATTAGCTAACTCACCAGTGTATGTTATCAGTGGCGGCCCGTGATATTTTATTTTGGTAAGGCAGAGGCAGGGTTTCGCCCTCATTTAAAGGCGAAGAACTTTTAACAAAAGTATTAACAAAAGCACGACTAGGTTTACCAGGATTGATTAATAGATTACTTATCTGGACGAGGGACACCAAGTTCCTTAACAAACATTTTATCATCGAAAGAAAGACGACTAAATGGAAAGTTCAAAAGAAAGTCAACAATATCGGTACAATTTCTCACCGCAATTTCCATAATGACTAAATACACATAAATCACCAAGTTCAATTAACTAAACCCACAGAATAAACCACTTACAAAAGAATCATCAAATAGACAAACTCATAGAAAAAGAATAAACAAAATATTGCGTAAATAACCACAGATTTGTTCTTTAAAAAGTTCAGAATTTCATAACCAAAACAAACCTAAAGAAGGAATCTGTATTTATTTTATTGGTTACTGTGATGGCTACAAGATGGCGATAGTGTTAAAATATGTTTATTTTAGAATAGAAATATAATTTCGATTAAATCGATATATTATAAGAAAAATAATACCATTTATTATTGAATTTTGAAAAACGTGTGAAGTATAATTTATCTAAAATTCCGCAACAGTGTTGCCACAACACCTGCTTATTTCCTTGGATGTAGGCGTGCCTGCCTCGCGTATGCTAATACGAGAGAAGGAGACAACTATGATATCGCATTGTAATAGAAGACAACAAGGCTAACGCCAATCGTGAGTCTAAATTAGTTCAGGCATGCTTCTGAGCCAATCATCTAGCTATAAATATTAGTTTATATTGCGGTCGTTTTAAATTCAAATAATTTAAATGTTGCTGGGTATTCCACGTATAAAATCAATCAATTTTATTGACTATTTCACAATTCATGTAATCCAAATATTAAAAATTTATAGTATATTATAGAAAGTAAAATATTTAAATTATACTTAATTTTTTAATTCTCTATGATGAGGCACTGCCTCACCTGCCTCCCCGCCACTGCATGTTGTATCTAATAACTATAACCAGATAAGATATGTGATGTGTTTTTTCTAATTTATCTTGTATATTAGCTGTTGCTAAAGAAATGTTTTGATATAACCTTTACATTTATTATTTTGTCCTTTTATTGGAAATGTATTTTCTGTTGGGCAAATAAATTATTAGATTCGCGTAAAGAAACTGTTTGATAATTTTCATAATAAAATAATTTTTGAATTAACTATTATTTTACAAGGGCAGTTTATAAAGTTATAAGTTATTTAACAGTTATCAAATGTTATACAATCGTCAAAATATATTTTGACGATTGTATAAAATTTAATAACTGTTAAATAACTTAAAGCTAACTTCAGCCCATAGCTAAAAACATGTTGCTAACTTAAGCCTGTTACTAAAACGCCATAAAGTCGCAGCTTGTCAATGTGTATTTAAAAGATCACTTAGTGTCATGGAAACATGTACGATAATAAGCGTTTTAAAGGTGGAAGTAGAAAAATAGTATTTTTTGTCGAGTGGTTAATAATGCGCCGATTGTTAATAAATAATGACATTCATTTCTCTCGCTGTGAACATTTATTCCCCTAAACAAATATTAGAAATATTCAACACCAAAATAAAACACAAAGTGCTTAAAGTACTTTTCGCCAACGAAGCATCTTCAGAAGTAAAGTGTTACTAAATCTAACTGCTAAGGGCCGGTTTATCAATCTCTGGTTAAGTTTCAGTTAGTCTATCTGATAGTTAAATTTCATATCGATCGTTGTGAGAACAATGGTATCCATGGAGATTATCTGCCAGATAACTAACTGCAACTTTGATAAACCGGCCCTAAATCTACTATATTTATACTAATTATAAACTAAAGTTAACTGAACCGTGAACGAACACAGTGAACCATAACCGCTTCAGTAAACACGCAAAGAGAAAGTAACAAATTTATACAAACTAGAGTTAGGTACCGGTTCGTTATCGCTGTATATTAAAAAAAATATTTATATTCTTATATATGTATTAACTTTTATAATTATCTACCAGACTTGGTTCCCTAACTTCCTTAATAAAATTAAGGTTGTCAAATCCTATTCTTCGATTAGAATATATTTTTTTTACTCCTATTACGGAATAT